>JAOXYF010000019.1:10480226-10512797 GCA_028565775.1 Sternarchorhynchus goeldii
TCTCTCTCTCTCTCTCTCTCTCTCTCTCTCTCTCTCTCTCTCTATCTCTCTCTCTCTCTCTCTCTGTCTCTCTCTCTATCTCTCTCTCTCTCTCTCTCTCTCTCTGTCTCTATCTCTCTCTCTCTCTCTCTCTCTAACACACACACACACCACTATGTTTCTCTGATCTTCTGCTCATTTCCTTGCCCCCACTAGTCCACCATGTGGTTGCTGTTGCTGTCCTGTGCTGGCCTCTTGGTGGTGCTCTATGCTCTGTGGTTCTACCTCATCCCTGCTTTAGTGCAGTTCAATGCCAGTCTAGCACTGCTGTGGAACTGTGTAATTGTGGAAAAGACTCTCGACACTATAACTGGGACGACACGACCACAGGTGACCGAGTCAAACACATACTGTGTTCGCTTCAACCATAACATGACTGTGCTAATTGTGTTCTTACAATGTCAACGGCTGTTGATATGCTGCCAATGTTGTAGTCGAACTTTTAATAAAACGAACCAAATATATTATTTACATCAGCTAATTATGCTCTCTTGCACCTTTGAGGAGAATCCCTTCCAACCTGTTGAGTTACCCTTCTTCATTTTAGCGGGTCCTGAGAGCAGTGCAGCGTAAAGCCACCAGAGGAGACTCCGAGGGTGTGATCTCTGCCATTGACCACTTTTGCAGGCATCAGGAATGGGCCATGAATGTGGGTGATGAGAAAGGTGTGACAAAATCAGTGCATTACGTTCTTGACTCCTCTTACTTATGTAGCTTGCCCTTAACGATATTAAGGCTGAATGACTCTGTGTGTGTGTGTGTGTGTGTGTGTGTGTGTGTGTGTCCAAGGCATTATCCTGGATTCCGTGGTGAGTGAGGTGAATCCTCAGACAACATTGGAACTGGGTACGTACTGTGGCTACTCTACTGTGCGCATCGCGCGCCTGCTGCCCCCTGGTGGCCGCCTCATCACGCTGGAGTTTAACCCTGACTACGCCGTGATCGCCCGCCAGGTGATTGGCTGGGCTGGCCTCAGCGACAGGGTATGCCACGTACACTTATGCAAATCTATTTTGTAGCTCTATGTAGTGTCTTTTCTGTTCTTTTTTGGTCAATTCTATGCACTTGGATGTTAACTGACTAACCTCTTCTCTGCAAATGTTAATCAGTTAACTTGTGCAGCTCCATGTGAGCTGTTTCATGAATCAGCAGGTTTAAAAAGTGCAAATTGTGTCTGAATGCTTTCTGTATGTATATGGATATATAAATGCATATATAAATATATACATGCATTAGGAGTCTGGCCCAAGGGGCTTAAAGGTTACCTTTGCACCATCACCAGGTGCAGGTGTTGGATGGAGCATCTGGAGACTGGATCCCACGCTTGAGGGATCACTGCAGGATTGATACATTTGACTTTGTTTTTCTGGATCACTGGAAGGATCGCTACCTGCCTGACATCAAACTGCTAGAAGTAATGACAGTTTCCCAGCAACTACATTTCACCATTCTGCCCCAACTGGATACTGATCAAACTGTTTGTGTGTGTGTGTGTGTGTGTGTGTAAAATGCTCTTTCTTATTTCCTCTCTCCCTCTTAAGGAGTGTAGGCTTCTTCGGAAGGGCAGTGTTCTGCTAGCTGACAATGTCATCTGTCCTGGAGCTCCAGATTACCTTGAATATGTGCGCAAAAGCCTGTCCTATGAAAGCCATTACTTCAGATCTCACCTGGAGTACACCAGAATTGAGGATGGGCTGGAGAAGTCTGTGTACCTGGGTTAGGAAGGCCCTAAGAGGGCGCTACAGACTACATGTTTGGACTTTAATCAAAGGTCAATACATCTGCTGTTTACTTATGATGTACATACTTGAACATTATACTGTAAACTAATAGTAAAAAAATCTGTGATATAATCCTCCCACCAAGTGCATTACATACAATAACATCGCTGAAAGGGTGTTTTACCCTACTGTAACACTAGAGGGCAGAATCACCTTAAATTTACTGCTCTTCTAAAAAATGACTCCTGCAAAAAGTTTTTACTGTTGAGAAATTATTGATATTACTTGATAACGACGTCGATATAATGCGTAAATTATATCACCGTTTCTCACGGAACTGTTAAGGATTAATGGTTTGCCTATGTATGTCTGGCATGGTTGGATACCCACGCACATAATAAAAAAGCATGAACTGAACATTACATTTAAATCACATTCTTAACATTTACCTCGTTTCCAAAATGCTATGCAAAATGTCAACGAGGAATATACAGGCTGATATTACAAACTAAGCAGGCGGGCCTGTAGGTGATCCCAGGGCTGTAGGTGATCCCCATTACAATCAACACACTAAATTGAACCCGTCTATTAGGCGATCAGTCCGCTATCATGGTATTCTAAGATCTCATTTGAACGTAACGGAACGTAATGATACTATCTCTCCTGGTGCTGTTAGGTATCAGCATTAAAAGATCGAAAAAAAACTTGGCAATAAAATGTTGAGAATGGTCCTTTAGAGGAGTCTGCGAGGCTGTAGTAAAAGGTATTCTCTCTCTCTGTCTTTCTCGAGATATATATATATATATACACCATTCATATGGTATATATATATATATATATATGAATGGTATACACCGGCGGCACTCCTCCCATGGATTTCTCGGATGCGCATATAATCCCAATCTGTACCCATTAACGCGCGGCCAGAGCGTGGAGAACGCGAGCGCAGACGGCTTTTAAAGGATTTGTCTGTGGTTTATACAGTCCCAGCTGCGGAATGTGCTTTTAGACTTTTGCTCACGTAATTCCATCATAATACATCTTGAATGTCGTTATTCTTAACTGATTGTAGTTTTTTTGCTGTTTTTTTTCTTCCTGACGACAACGTTAGTTAGCTTTTCGGAAGAGAGTGTGCTCCGTTTAGGAAGATTTCTGACGACTTCACAATTAAGAATAATGTTACTGTCAACTTATGATTCAGTCGTAACGTCGGAAAACGTTTAACGTTGCGGACACCACCACCGAACGATACAATGGGGAGGCAAATTTACATTCTCAGGTAAGGAGTAAAATGGGCTTTACTCTCCTGAAATGTGGACTGTTAAATTTGAATCGGGATTCCATTAAATGAAATTAATTAAGTTTTAACGATGTTTTAACTGTCCTCCGATGCTTTAACATCCATATCGATTCTTTCTTTGGACTACAGACCATTGGATGCTTTAATAATTGGCGGTGTGATTTTTCAGTTCCTCTAGAGTTAAATCTATTCACCTACTGCTGAATATTTTGAAACGGTATTACTTGTTACCTGTAAAAAAAAAAATTAACATGCACCTGCCATGCATTAACTAAATTTTAGTGTGTAATAGGCTGGTCAACAGTCAGTAATAGGCAGTACATGTAACGGCATGAAACAGTTTCACAGAAAAAAAAAATCTTGTCCTGATGTTATTTACTTAAGGTAGCAAATGGTTATAATAAAATCTTTACATCAGTATGGGGTGTGGGGATGTGTGTGTGAGGGGGGTGGAGGAATAATTTTATTCTCCTTAGAATAAATTTATAGACTACTACAATTCCAAGAGGAATTCACTCAGTATTCAGGTGTGGAGAATACAAATAGACAAAACAACATGAACGGTTCTTCTTGTTCATCATCATCATTGGGCTGACATTGCCATCTCCTTTACATAAATACTCTTACCTTGATCTTACTCATTCGACCCATGTCCTAATCTCGGTACTATTGTGAAACGTCTGAGCCACACCACTTTATCTTTCTTATACAATCACACACTTAATTTATATTACATCAAAAGCCAGCACTTTTTAAAAAGTGTTTTTAAGTGTTTTTAATAGGCGTCTGACCGTTTGTCATGCCATAACCTCCCCCAACCCCCCAGGAGCTATGGGTAGACGGCAAGAAACCCTTCTGCAGTAGTCCAGGAGCTTGCTGTCTGGTATGGCAGTGATGCCAGCTGTGCTAGGCACCACGGCACAGCACCAGTGGCGTGGAAGTGGCAAGATGCAGGGGCAACTTCTGGTCTCACTGTTCCTCTTCCCGTGGGTCCTGCTGGTCGGATTCTCCAGAGAGTCTTGGGCCTCCGTCGATACTCCGCTCCACTCTATAAAGATCGAGGGTGACCTCACGCTCGGGGGGCTGTTCCCGGTTCACTCCCGGGGCCCTGCGGGTGTGCCCTGTGGGGAGATTAAGAAGGAGAAGGGCATCCACCGCATGGAGGCCATGCTCTATGCCCTGGACCAGATCAACAGCGACCTGGAACTGCTGCCCAACGTCACGCTGGGAGCGCGTATCCTGGACACCTGCTCCAGGGACACATACGCACTGGAACAGTCACTCACCTTCGTCCAGGCTCTCATCCAGAAGGACACGTCAGATGTGCGATGCTCAAACGGGGATCCGCCTCTCATCCCCAAGCCAGAGCGCGTGGTCGGGGTCATCGGCGCGTCTGCCAGCTCCGTGTCCATCATGGTGGCCAACGTGTTGCGTCTGTTTGCGGTGAGGTACCCTGTGCTTGGTTAACCACTGATATGTATCAACACTCATTAATCAACTCACTTCAAGATTGGAGATATGTTTTTTTCATTGTGAAGAAGCCTATACTCAGTACTCAATCTGTCACGCTCCTGATTACTCTACTGATATTAGTATTATCCTGATATTAGGATAATCTTACACTCATTTTGCTCATTTTTAAAAATATTTCACTGTAGCATATTCAATTGACTAACAGGCTTGGAGTATCAGTCATCTCCAAGGGGTTCTCTAAATCGAACAAACGATAAACACTTCTTGCTCGATTGGCTGGTTTCTGAGGAGACTGTCTGAGCTGTAGGGCTGTACTGTGAGACTGTGCTCAGGCACTGGAGATAGGAATCTTGTAGGAGCTCACTAGAGGAAGTGTAACTAATTTTGTTCTGAGCTGTTAAAAGGTTCAGATAGTATTTCAGCATACAGAGTCTTAAGTAATGCCTTCCTAAAAGAGGGCATTTCTCTCTTACCTTTTTTCTCATATTAATTAGAAAGCTTATAAAATATAAGAAACATCACTAGACTAGCAGTATTGTAAAATTGAGATTGTTACGGTAATTTTAATACAACTGATTTCCTCCTAATATGGAGTCATTTTATAGTCAGTAGAACAGAAATCTGCACATAACTGCACACTGGGTTAAAAATAGTGCATCAAGATGTGTTCTGTTCTCTATATGGAAAAGGGTCCTGTACGAAGAACGAAGGAGGTCCTTTATGAACAAAGAAGGTGGGAGAAGCTGTAAGAGGAAGTCATGGCAGATATCACAGCTACACCATTTCACAGGCCTCTCGTATTCAATGACTCAAAAAAATCCCAAACACTTTCTACACATGTAGCTAAGCATGTTCAGAGTTTTTTTACCGAGCGTGTCCATAGAAAGGGAACATCTCGTTCAGAACTGTTGAAAAGGCAACATGTGTGTTTTGTAAATAAATGAGAAGGGTTCTGGTTCAAAAAATGTATTCTTCTAGTCGCTGACCAAACAGGCCATTAACAACACTGCCCTACTGCTCTCCATCCATCGAGCTAAACAAAGCCCTTGCTCTTTGCTGTGCCAGTGGCTGCTGTGTTTGAAGGCAGCATTCTGTGCAACCTCACTGCTTTTACTGAATGGAGGTGAATGGCTGAATCCTGTGGAGCAGAGAGAGGAAAGCATCCACAGGCTCTTTGAACACTCACATTTAAGTGGAGGCCTTCTGGAGCCTGTTTGTCCGTCTGAAGGGGCCCCCACCCTCGACACTGTTTCCTAGCGCCAGCGGTAGTGGTGATTGACCCAGCTTGTGAGCAGTATCTGCTTTAATACATCATATACAGTCCATGTAGTTTAGTTCAGCATAGCTGTCAGCTTTTCCAGTGTGTCTAGGGTAGGCGAGCTGTATCTGCATTCATTGGAATAGATGGAGTGGGTGGATGAATATGGCAACATCGGTTCAGCTACTGGCGGTTCTGGGATATTTTTTGGCGTCATCTCAGATTCCTTTTTCACAGATGAGCAGGTCTAGTCCAGTGTTAGCATCAGTAACACAGGAAAATGCAGATAAAACAGACAGATCTATAAAGATGAACCGTTGAGAAGCCTGTACACAACAGACATGTGTCAGCTCTGGCAGTCTATCTGTAGCAGCAGAACTAACAGGGAGGGCCAGAGGGTGACTACAGTCCTGAGGGCTCTCTGAGACATCACATTCCACCCACATCATCATCACAAACCCAAGTGGATGCGTGAAGTGGCCAGACAAAAGCAGCAACAACTCAGATTACCAGAAAACTCTATGACTGGAGGCCCTGTGCTTCTTCATCTTATATACAGCAAGCTTGAAAAAAAAATGCTTGACAAAATAAGTAAGTTTTTAACCTTGATTTAAAAATTGCTTATGCGTCTTAAAAAGCTGTAAGGTTGTTCCAAACCCGAGGGCTTTATACCCTGGAATTTGAGAATGGCATGGTGGATTATTGTATGCATTGAGTTAACTCAAATATTGTGGGACATTTCAACAGGAATATTTTACAGTTGATTCACGGTTTGAATGGGAGCCAACGCAGTGCTGAAAGAACAGGGTTAATATGGTCAAAGTTTCTAGTTCTTGCAAGCACTCCAATCTTGCTGAATGAAAAAAGAATGGACCAATTTTTCTGTGTCTGATGAGGAAAGTATATGTTTAGCAATATTATGTAGCAGCATAAGAAATGTGTGTGTAGTAGTCTCTCAATACTTAAGTTTAATAATTACGTTTCATACCTAATACTTAAGTAAAACCTCAGTTTTTACAACACGTTTTGGTGTAACCGAAAAGCCACCAAGATTGAATAGAACGTTAATCAATTTCCCTCTTGCAGTTTCCAAGAAAGAACCTGGTCTAATTGGAATTCAGAAGGAAAAAGTTGGTTGTCATCAAGTTTTTTATTCCATTTACATAGTCGTCAATTTTGGTCAGTGTTTGGGTATCATCAGGATTAGCAGATATATAGATGAATATCATCGATGTATCATTGGACATTAATGCCACGCTTACAAATATTTGTGCCTAATGGTATTAATGGACCCAGTACTGACCCTTGGGGGCCACCATTGTAATCTCATTTTAACATTGTAATCTCAGAGCATTTATTTTGTGCATTTATTTTGACAAAAGTGACAGTGATCTGCCCAATAGGATTTAATCCAAGAGAGTGACTGACCTGTAATGCTGTGGTCTATGATATAAAAGCGGCACTAAGATCCAAAAGTATAAGAAAAGAGATGCTTCCTTTTTCTGGTGATATTTTGTAAGATTTTTACAGACTTTTGTTATGGTCTAAATCCAGACTAAAATAATTCATGGACATATTTTTCTGCATGTGTATAATTGTGACAAAACTGCTGTTTCTAGTGCTTTGGAAATAAAATGCTGGTTTGAAAGTTAATTATTTGAGAATATAACCCAGGCCAGGAGTAAAGTTGATTATAGTAAGTTCTATAATAGTGGGCAGTAGTTCTGTGAGTAACTGAGTAGGGGCAGGATCAAGAACGCATGAGAAGGAGTTAGAAGAATTTATCAGAGAAGTCAGCAGCTAACTGGGCATCTGTCAAAATCAGTTTGAAGATTAACAAAATCTAAGGAAGAGCAATAAATCTTTTCCTAATATTTTTAGCATATTACTGGTTCACACAGATATCAACGGTAATATTGTGTATTACATTTCTTACCATATCATCTGATTAATAGACTGATCATGGCTGTTAATTGATCTTAACTGGTCTAATCGAGCTTCTCAAATACATCATGTTTGTTTCCCCTTAGCAAGAGTTGTTGATTAAGAGTTTCAGAAGGCACTTAAAAATCCAGTACATCTACAAACACATTAACACATCCAGTACATCTGTAAAAAGTAATAAATCCGATAAAAAATATTGTATATAAACAATATAGTGAATATGAATTTAAATACTGTGGCCAGTTGTATATATTAGCTTGGATTGTTTGTGATATGGTGGGTAAGGAAATTTTGCTGCATGTAGCTAACAGAATGAAATATATTCTATGATTTACTGCTGATCCACTGCTGAGCAATGGCCACCTTGCCTTTGGATCTGTCTCTCTTCCAGTGTGCTTAATATAATTTGACTTAACCCCTTCTAATCCTTCCAGACAGACTGTCAGGTGCTGCTTCGCCTCCAGTCTTTCTCACGTCTCTGTGTGTATGCTTTCAGTGCTCTCTCTCTCTTTGCCCTCTCTCTCATCAACCCCCTGGGAGAACCTTAACTGATGCAAAACCATGCACTTGGACATCAGCTGCGTCATTAAGGAAATAATAAATAATGAAAGTAAATTAATCTTCTCATATATTTTTTTCTCTGAGTCAAACGCTTTTTGTTCCATCTGCCTTTCACTGGTTTGATGTTGTTGCTGTGGTTTTTGTTCAGAGAGGCTTTACATTGATGTATATAACATGTATGTAAAAATGAACACATTATGTAAAAAGCACAGTGGTATTCTGTGTGCTCACAGGAAATGATGTTTAAACAAGTATCGCTGATTTTAAAACGCGAGTGGCAACCCTGGCCCCTCTCTGAAGGCAAGGCAAGTTTATTTGTGTGGCACATTTCATTCAGAAAGATTATTTAAAGTGATTTTACATAAACAAAACCATGGAAGGCATCTACAGCACCTAATGCAATCCATAAAACCAAAGACAAAGCTCTGATATATTTGATATGGTTTTTCACATGTTCAAAGGCAGAGCTTCATGTGCAAGGATCAATACTCAAAATGCTGATGAAACATGCTTTAACCTCTAGGCTCCTAGACATGTTTTAAGTAGAGGAATTAATTTTAAAAAAGCTGCATACTGGCTAATGAAGCAGTAAACCTCTAAGCTATCAAGACACACTGAATTATACTAGAGAATAAGTGCTTATATAAATGATAACATTTGTGTTATCATGTTAAAAACTCATCTTATAGGGTTTAATTGAAACCTGCCCTAGCACAACATGTCTGTAATGGGACCTCATTTTTTGGGTGATGCAGTGAATCTGATCAAACTTCACCATGCTTTTCAGATCCCACAGATCAGCTACGCCTCCACGGCCCCAGAGCTGAGCGACAACACCCGCTATGACTTCTTCTCTCGGGTGGTGCCCCCGGATTCCTTCCAAGCTCAGGCTATGGTGGATATTGTGAAGGCCTTGGGCTGGAACTACGTCTCCACACTGGCATCAGAGGGCAACTATGGAGAGAGCGGGGTGGATGGTTTTCTCCAGATCTCCAGGGAAGCAGGTACAGTGACACAAAGCTCAACTAAAAATAAAAAAAAAAGCTTAGGGAAGAGATCCACATGCTAGTCTTGATTGATTTAGCATTTGATAAGAAAATGTAATTGGATGGCCAGTTTCCAGAGTACATGATTTAATTAAAACAGTCATTTATGGTGCTAAAGAAAGGGGTTACTGTGGGAAATGTGAGTCATCAGATTGGTCCATGATCTTGTTTCCTCCCAGGAGGTGTGTGTATAGCGCAGTCCATTAGGATTCCTAGAGAACCAAAACCAGGAGAGTTTGACAAAATCATAAAAAGGCTGATGGAGACCTCCAATGCCAGAGGGGTCATAATATTCGCTAATGAAGACGACATCAAGTGAGTAAAACTCCCTGGAATTTTCCGCGTCTCCTTTAAGTTGGAACGAAACGGTTAATGGTTATAGAAAAAAAAACAGCACTTCAT
The DNA here is from genome assembly GCA_028565775.1 of Sternarchorhynchus goeldii. Taxonomy (NCBI): domain Eukaryota; kingdom Metazoa; phylum Chordata; class Actinopteri; order Gymnotiformes; family Apteronotidae; genus Sternarchorhynchus; species Sternarchorhynchus goeldii. The sequence continues at coordinate 10,489,971 of JAOXYF010000019.1, forward strand.
CCACATCATGATTACCAGAAATAGCCCAATAAAATCTGATAAAGGGGTGCCTTACACGGGTTTGTTTATAATTATTCCTGCTTTATATGGTGTAATGCAATTTTGTAATACTATTTAATAACAGTCTTAATTAATTTAGTGGAAATTTGATTGTTTATTTTTCTGTTTATTGTAGGCGGGTCCTTGAAGCAGCAAAGAGGGCCAATCTCACAGGTCACTTCCTGTTTGTGGGCTCTGATAGCTGGGGGGCCAAAATCGCCCCCGTTCTGAACCAGGAAGATGTGGCGGAGGGAGCGGTCACCATCCTGCCTAAAAGGGCGTCTGTAGAGGGTGTGAAAACATTAATGTCATAAGCAGAAGTTTATGTTTCCAAAACTGTAAAATCATGCAGGTCTACAGAAGGGCAAGGGTTAGGGTTAGGGGCTGAGAAGGGCCCTGCACACTTAGAAGACTCTCTATAGGCCAAATGTTTGAAACAACAGCAAAAAGAAACTTTTTTCAAGATAATGAACAGTAATATATATAAGTGTATCATCTAACACTCCCGTTTAACTTTGTTGACAGCTTGATGTACGCAAAGCATTCTTTCATGATGGCTTTAGCTAGTATATCATTAATATGGTATTACAAGCATATTAAAATTATTTTTGATTGAGTGGAAGATGCTTTCCCAATAAGATTGTCAAACAGACCATCAACGCTTGACCTGTGAGAGGCCTGGTGACTGTGAGAGTACACCTTCCTGTCTAAATAATACTGACAGATTTTTTAAAGGGCTTCGTATTCTTTTTATCACAGTTTAACGTGGTGTCCTGTGCCGTTTCAAACATGTCTGCATAGTGTTTAATGATTCTATTAAAGTTGCTGGTCAGAGGAACCTTGTCCAGAGATTCCCGATAAGTCTCAGCGTGGAATCATCTAAACAGATACCAAATGATTTTGGACAGTTGGGGTTGGAAGCTAAAAACATTTTCTTTTTGAGATTGTTTTGAAGGTAGGATCCAGTGGGTTGATTTCTTTCGTGAAACATCCTGGTTTTCCAGGCTTTGATCAGTACTTCACCTCACGCTCTTTGGAGAACAACAGGAGGAACATCTGGTTTGCAGAGTTTTGGGAGGACAACTTCAAATGCAAACTAACGCACTCTGCTGTTAACTTAGACAGTGGACAGAGGAAATGCACAGGTGAGGAAAACCTTTACATTTTAATGATTCGTCAAGTTGAGTTGGGCCCATTGACCAAACCGATGAAGCTAAAATGGTTATTTAAGAGCTTATTAAGATTCCTCACTGTTTTTAATTATGTTATAAATAAACACGTGGAAAAAGTGACAGGGTTTCTCCCTCACTGAAGGTAAGATACTGCAGATTAGCAGGATATATATATGAAGGCTGATTGGGGCCAGTCTGTACTCATGTCTGAGCAGAAGGTATATGGAACGTACAATGTAAGTGACCACTGATTGCAACTAATACTGGGAGAAATGCCCATCAAACAGCACACATGCATGCAAGTTGAGCCCTGCCACAGCAGCCAGTGTTTTGATGCTCGTTGTGTTAATGTGTGAAGCATGTAACCCTGTGACCCTTTGACCCTGGGTTTCCTGTCATTCTGGTCAGGAGAGGAACGGATTAGCAAAGACTCGCCGTACGAGCAGGAGGGCAAGGTGCAGTTTGTGATCGACGCTGTGTACGCCATGGCGCATGCCCTGCACCGCATGCTGTTGGACCTGTGTCCGGGGTCCGTGGGCGTCTGCGACAGGATGGACCCCGTGGACGGGAGCCTGCTCCTCAGATACATCCGAGCCGTGACCTTCAACGGTGAGTCAAATGTTTCTGCTGGGTCGCGGCCGCGGTAGACAGTGGGCCTGGGAAAATGCTGGAGGGAGATATCGACAGCGTGGTCTGAATGAGAGGCACCTGGAAGGTGTGTTCAAGGGCATTTGAAAGAAGTCACACTAGAGATGAAAAGTTCAGAGTCCAAGAAACATTTTTATTTTATCAAACTAATAAAAAATTTAATGTTTATTGCCACTTCGCCAGCCAAGTGGGAGGCAGTGTGTATTCACACAAGCTCACAAACACACACCTCCACAAACCAGAGCTCGCTACACACTTTTCAATCACAGCACTGCTCACCATCACCCTGTTACCTGCCTGGTTAAGGCTGTTTAAACCCACAGCTTCTTTCCACCAGGGTTCTGTGTTTGTCTGTCTGCAAACGAACACAACACCAAGTCAAGCTGGTCAAGATTTCCACGTGTTTGCTGTGTCCTGTTTATCCTCGTTTTCCTCTACATCGTTGTTTTGCATCGTTAGTTTCTTTTAATTAATTTACTTATAAACCTGTTTTTGATTATTCACTTATAAACCTGTTTTCTCCTCAACTGCTCAATCCTAGATGGCCATGAATTGATCCTAATCTGCTGTTAAAATGGTAGTTGAATGGACAAAATATTTGAAAATCATAGAATACTTGCATGTCGTGTCTTGCTCCAAAATGTAACTAGTTTTACATCTTAGTGATGATTAGACAGTGTGCAGTTTCTCTACGCGTTAACTGAGAAAAACGCTCAAAAGGCAGAAAAAGACGGGAGGAAGTTCAGCGAGGAACGTAAAACCCTGTGCAGGAGAAAGTAGGTGGAGGAGGCTTTCTGAGGATGAGGGCTGTGTTTGGGTCTCTGGGGAGGGGCTGAGTGTGCAGTGTAGAGAGGTCAACCTGAAGACAGTGCCCCATCTAGCCTGGAGAGCTCGAGTAATGCAGTGCTGCTGCTGAAGATCTATTCAATACCTCTCTGCTTCTCTCTCGTTCTCTCTTGTTTTTCTCTTCCTTTTCTCTCTCTTTCCCTCACTGCCTGCCTCCCCTGAGGCAGCCTCTCTTCAAACACGGGCCACACTTTGCTTTTTGCTGACTGTCTTTATGTGCAAGTCTCCTTTCTTTCCATCTCTTGAATTCCTGGAACTTTTGATGGGCAGCGGTGCCATTCAGGTTTCCTCACTGTGGATGTGCTTCTTGTGTGGATATCCTTTCAACTGTGAATGCCCGGGGGTCTGGGTGAAATGCTTTAAGAAAGGACAGACAGATGAATTCTCGTTGGTCTCATTTTGCAGTACTTGTTTTGTAGATTAAAGGAACCAGAGGATTACCTGAGATCCTCCTTGTTCTAATCTGTACTCATTTACCTCCCGCATTATAACAAAAAAGCCTTATTGAACATTTTTAAACAGAACTATTCCACTTGGCTTATACATGTCATTGAAATTGCTCTCAAACGTGTTTAATTACACCAAGCAATATCTGAAAAAAATATCTTCTGGCTCACAATATCTGTGAGACTTCGGGTGTGTGTTGTGTGTACGTGTGCCTGCTTGTGTGTGCATGTGTGCCTGTGTGAGTGTGTGTGTGTGTGTGCACTTATGCTGTCTGTCTCTAAATAAGCTCCTTCTCCTGTTGTGTGCTGTTTCCCAGGCAGTGCAGGCACAGGTGTTATGTTTAACGAAGACGGAGATGCCCCAGGACGCTACGACATCTTCCAATACCAGCTATCCAACAGCACCAATCCCGGCTACAAGGTTATCGGCCAGTGGACAAATCACCTACGACTCAACGTAGGCAGCAGTGCAGTGTGGGAGTTTTGAATGCAGGACGCTTGCGATGATTATGATGTTGCGTTTTTTTGATGTCAAAACTTTGACACATGATGCATCGTTGCCACCTCAGAGATTATGGTATGGCTTGTTGTTAATGTGTCAGTTCTTCAGCATTGAACTCTTCTTTCTCTCTTTGCATCTCAAAGATAGAGGAGATGCAGTGGTCTGGAGGTGAGACGGAGGTCCCGGACTCTGTCTGCAGCTTCCCCTGTGAGCCAGGCGAGAGGAAGAGGATGGTGAAGGGCGTGGCCTGTTGCTGGCACTGTGAACTCTGCGACGGCTACCAGTACCTCCTCAACGAGTTCACGTGCGAGACGTGTCCGTTTGACACACGGCCCACGCCCAACCGCACGGGCTGCACCCCCACGCCCATCATCAAGCTGGAGTGGAGCTCACCCTGGGCCATCATCCCCGTGTTCCTGGCTGTGTTGGGCATCCTGACCACCACGGCAGTCATGGTCACCTTCGTCCGCTTCAACGACACGCCAATTGTGCGCGCAGCCGGGCGCGAGCTAAGCTACGTGCTGCTGGCTGGCATCTTCCTCACCTACCTCATCACGTTCCTGATGATCGCCGAGCCCAGGATTGCCGTGTGCGCCCTCCGCAGGCTGCTGCTCGGCCTCGGGATGTGCGTCAGCTACTCGGCCATGCTCACCAAGACCAACCGTATCTACCGCATCTTTGAGCAGGGAAAGAAGTCTGTCACGCCACCCAAGTTCATCAGCCCCACCTCGCAGCTCATCATCACGTTCCTCCTGATCTCCGCACAGGTCCCCGCCTCCCACCTCGGACGCCAAGCTTAGCCTTTCCCCTGATTTAGTTTCACTTAAACCCAAAATGTTAAATGATTAAATGATGTCGTACTAATAATGATTAACAGATAATTAACTAAGCCAAACTGCTGATCATTTTTAGGTGTTTTTATTATAACCAGATTCATTCGTAACTGTTCACACCAGCGTGATGATTTGTGGTTCCATTTGGTTTCTTTCTCAGGATTGTGTACTTTTGTCCTCCTAGAAGATATTTTTGTCTAAGGACTTTTCTGACTGAATAATTGATTAAGATGGTGCAAACTGTGAAACTGTGAGATGTGCCTGTCAGTAAAGTCAATGTGCTGAAGGTATCAGCTCAGACACTGACTTCACTGCAATTTCACCAAACAAGACACTGTCTGTCATAATCCTTCGATTTCCATTTGCCTTCCTGAAGTTACTCTCTCCGTGTTAATATAAACTTATATTCCGATCCATCAAGCAAACGTTATTTCATTACATTTGTAATCCAATATAACAGTGCTGTCCGTTCTCATATTGATCCTGTTTTCTCTTTCAGCTGCTTGGGATTTTCGTCTGGTTTGGTGTCGTCCCCCCCCACACCATAATCGACTTCGAGGAGCTACACCCCCCCAACCCAGAGCTGGCGCGAGGCATCCTGAAGTGCGATATGTCCGACCTGTCTCTGATCGGCTGCCTCAGCTACAGTATGGTGCTGATGGTCACGTGCACAGTGTACGCTGTGAAAAGTCGCGGGGTCCCGGAGACGTTCAACGAGGCCAAGCCCATCGGTTTCACCATGTACACCACCTGCATCATCTGGCTGGCCTTCGTGCCCATCTTCTTTGGTACGGCACAGTCCACGGAGAAGGTAGGCGGGGGGGGGGGGGGGTGCCCTTCCCTATGCCAGCGTAGAAGCTATTTATGGCATTTATGTCATATCATGCAGAGATGTCATGATTGTATTCTACTTCGGTACTCTGCATCTGGATGTAGGTTTGGATTGGTTTAGTATTTATTAGTATTATGGGGAAAATGGACAGGAGTTTCCAGCATTTTGTATGCAGGTTTTTAAATAGATTCTTTTAAAAAAGGCAAAGAGCACGTAAGACCGGTGGCCCTGTCCAGCAACTGAAAAAAGCCCCTTACATTAGTAGACAGGAGTCAGGGGAATTTCCAACATTGCTAGGTTTTTATTGCAAAGCCTATGCGAAACACGAGTGACGACCAGCACAAATACACACTCTTAACTTCAGATCCGCCTTTTCATATCCCTTTAGGGGGATGTTTGGACTTCTAAAGTTACTGGACCTAAAAAGGAGGCGGAATTGTGAATAAGAAAAGAGCTAGGAGCCAGTGAGTCACGAAGCACCTCTGGCTGAGGTGAAGCTTTGAGTCTTTTCAGCTCGCTGGAATGAAAGGAATGGAAGAAAAGCAGTGGGAGGAGCTTCGGTGGGCTGTGCGCTGAACCTGCCTGCCATCTCTCCTCACCCCCACAAAGCCCAGCAACGTGTTTAGTGCTACACGTTCTCTGCCTGTTTATTTGTTTGTTTGTTTGTTTGTCTTCCCTGCTCCAGTAGTCGAAGGCCTTGATAATTAACTGCCGGAGCTGGAACGGGTTTGTTAGGGCAGGGAGAGGTGAAACGATGAAGGACAGTTTAGCATCACTGCGGAGCTGAGTGGTAACACCCCCCAAAAAAAGAGGCCAGTACGAACGGGCTTCCTGCAAATGTCAGTGAGTGACTGAGGACATCATCCACACCTACAACCTGCGTCTTCCAGACCACATCATCAACTCACTGATGCAACAGCCAGAACACACATTTACCTTCCAGAGTGATGGCCTCTGAACCTCTAACTTAAACCAGAATGAACCGGTATCTTCTTATCACAGTGACACCACAAAACATTATTTGTTCTTGTCTGAGCCTATATGTCTACTAAAACATCAAGATTTTATAAGGTGCTGTTGTGTGCACCGGGAGGGGTACAGGTCGCCTCTATGCTTCCTTCTCACGATGTCGTTTTTAGTGGTTGGGCAATTTGGCAGGCATTGGACAATCACCCATCCTCAGGGAATATATAATTGTTACATGGAGGACAGAAAAGGATGGCAAACATAGACGTTCCTCCACGTTCCTCTTCACAGTCACATAAACCAACGAAGCATGTTTTTGTGCTTTTGTACTTTCTGCTGCATATCATTGTGATTAATAATATTACTCCTAATGCAACGGAGGGAGAAGTTTACTGATAATGAGTGTTTATTCTGCTCGTTCTGTAAATGCTGATATGAAACTGTACAGTGGCAAGAGACTAGGGGTGCGTGGGGTTTACTCACTAATTTAACATAAACTAAACTCTGTACTTTTACATCTCATCCTCCTCGTAGATGAACAGGTCTTTCTGCAGTGTTTTCACTGCAGCGTTGGTAATGTTGCAGTGCCTCTTAATCTGTCCTGTCCTGCTCCAGATGTTCATCCAGACGACCACGCTGACCGTGTCCATGAGTCTGAGTGCCACTGTATCTCTGGGAATGCTCTACATTCCCAAAGTCTACGTGATCGTCTTCCACCCGGAGCGGAATGTGCAGAAGCGGAAGCGTAGCTTCAAAGCCGTGGTCCAGGCGGCCACCGTCTCCACGCGCCTCTCACACAAGGCCAGCGAGAAGCAGAACGGAGAGGCCAAAGGAGACCCGGAGAGACTCCAGTGAGCGCTGTGGTGGAGGAGGTCCCAGTGAGCGCTGTGGTGGAGGAGGGTGGATGTGGGCACTGTGCACACACTGTGCCTTCTGTGTTTTTGCTTTTGACATTTCCACTAAAGATGGTTATTTATTAGTAGGGCATTCATTTGGGGAAGCAGGGTTTTAAATCACTTTTGTCTCTGTAATCCTCCTTTAAGGATTTTTTTCTAGCACTTGCAGAAGAATGAACTCTGGACTGTTGGTCATGTTGTGGTCCGTAATCTGGACAGTCGAGGACTAACAAGGGTCCTGCACACTCTGATCATGTTCATCATATGGATAGAATAGACACCACTGGTGATGATGAATACGCCGCAAAACAATTTTTCTGGGAGGAATGAGTCAGAACTATGAAAATGATATGTACAAAAATAGCCATTTCTTGACTAATGGACTTCTTCAGTCAGTGTGGGGATGACCTAAAAATGCATCAAATGTAAGAACATGTTCCCTTCTCTGTGGCCCTCTGCATGCTCCAGTTAAGCTGTCGTTCTGATTTTACCCTTTAGCACCTTTGAACTACGGGTTTGATTCCACACATTTCTGTTGATTTAAGCTCATACATCTCTCAGGGAGTCCATATAATTTTCTCTGAAACCTTGAGCCTCTGATCAGCTAAAAATGAGCAAATACCCACTGTCTTTCAATATTTTAAAAAAAAGAAGCTTTGTCTTTCAGCTTGTGCCATAACTTTGCAAGTAAAGGAAACGTTTATTTTCTTGCTCATTTCAAATGGCTTGCAGTATAGCCTGTTTTTTTCGAGTGTTTATTTAAAATGGCATTATTATCTACCTCAGTGCAGAGAAGGGAGCCATCTTGTGGTTGAAACTGAGAACTACAACATTAATGACATGATGTGAGAGTATGTGCATATCCAGAGCTTAATGGTGCAGGCAATATGTAGAATCACATAATGACAAAAAAGTTTCCTGCACACATACCTAATACCTCTGAGTGTGGAATTTCTTCTGTTAGAAATTCAGTAATGAGAACTTTTGACTAGTAGATCTTCATGAGGAATATTCTGTCAAGTGAACGTATCCCCTAGACGTAATCTGAAAATGCCGGTACTAGAGACCATTGTCAAAATTCAAGTTAAACACTACATGTAGACAAAATAATCTAAGTGTTGTGTGGCATATATTATATATTCAACCAAACAGAATAGAATTAGAAAAGGCTTAGAAATAGAAAAGGCCTAATATCAGAGCCCATGTTGATGCTGCTGTGAATAAAACTATATAATGTGTATGTCCAGAAAGGTTCCTTTTTTAATTTTCACACTGATGTTATATACAAACTTTATATGTGTTGTATTGGCATAAATATGGACTTTGATATTAAGCCTCTTGATTATTTAAATGTATGTCTTTTAACCTGCTAAATGATTAGGTGAATTAAATCCTTTAATTATTAGTAACTGTGGATCTATCATGATATTATCCTAATTATGTGCTATTGAGATTTTTTTTTGTTGCATTTGCATGTTTCTAAGAGCACAGCCACTGTTTTTAATCCTGCTTTTAGTATTAAGCGTCTATGTTTCACCCAACCTAGCTGGGTTATTGACATTAGCTACTGTTATTGGCATGTAATGCTATTCTGTGCAGTGGGTCTGTCTTACACAGATCATCTGCAAAACATAATACAGGTTCTGTTGTTTATGGCCAGTTAAAGTCAGGATTTAAACAGGTTAGCCCAACCTAAGAGTATTTCATGGATGTCTTATTTGTCCATCTTGACAAAACAAACCCTAAATAAAAAATGTATCTATTGTATGCATGTTTAAATAAAAGATGTACTGAAATAACACTGGTCAAATTATGCATTCAGTTTGTATTTAATAGAGCTGGTTGGGACCTCTCTCTTCCGCGAGTGGTTAATTTCACTTTAGCATAAACAAGTGAGTGCAGTTCTAAACCCTTTGAAACACTGCATTGATAGGGTCATTATATTCTATATTTATATATTCTATATAATTCTGTATAATGGATTTCATAATACACTAGGTTTGCCAGCTGGTTCACACTTGGCATTAACCCAGACCAAACGTCTCCTACTTATCCAGACACGGATGGAGGATCAACCAACTGTCCTGGCCCCTCTCAACACCCCTGATCCCCCCAGCTATGTGTATCTCCACGGCGCTGGACTGTTATATTTCATAATTCACTATTCTTTGTATTTCTTTATATATTTATCTTGTTGTCATGGTGACCGGTGTCGGCCAGAAGAGGATGGGCTCCCTCCTTGAGTCTTGGTTCCTCTCAAAGTTTCTTCCTCATGCTCTTAGGGAGTTTTTCCTTGCCACTGTCACCCTTGACTTGATCACTGGGGGCTTGGACGTGGACAATTGTAAAGCTGCTTTGAGACAACCACGGTTGTAAAAGGCGCTATATAAATAAACCTGATTTGATTTGATTAAACACTTGCCTGGTTTGCATTGGACCATGACCACAACATTAAAAACACTAGTACATTTGTATTGTTGCTTTATTAACTTTGTATTTGTACTGAAATATAATTAGAGGGTCCTATGAAACCTGACTCTTGGGCTTTTAAGCTCACACAACAGTGAGGTGACATTGAAACACACGTGTCTCTATAAATTGAACTTTGTAGATGTGTATACGTAGTACAGTCATGTTTAAAATTTAGACAACAAAAGATGTCTTAAATTTCATTCCAGCACATTCAACATTGGGATCATACCTTGTTCTTTACAAAGGTTAACAAGATATTTAACAAACTCCTTCACAAAAAAACAACTAGATACTACTTCGCTAACATTTAGCTGTTAATAACAAGCAAGAAAATTACGAAATATGACTGCCTTCTCCAGTCTAAGAAATTTGTTAACGTTCGATGACGTCAGAACAAGTGATTAATATACCATTGATTTAAAACGTTAAAATAGATCAAAAACAAAACTGGCATAAACACATTTGTGCGTTAAATACAAAAGAGCGTCAGCTGATACTTTAAGCACCATTTATTTGTTTTGTAGATGCGGTTCCAGCTTCACAGAGTCTAGTCGCTCTGCTTCTACGTAAACCCCACGTGATGAAGACAACCACAGGGAGGAAGTGATGTAATCTAACTTGTTTGTTGATGTTTGTCTCGAACTCTCGTTCGTTTTGGCAAAGAAAGAAAACGAAAGGAAATATAAAGAATAATAAAGTTTTGCCAGAATTCTATGGCATTAAACGATATACAGGATTCCGGCAGCACAGTTTATGTAGTCAGCCAGACTTTCCGGTGAAAAGAAGCTGGAAACCATTTATTCTGGCTAACTGCAGCTAGCTAGCTAGCTCATAACAAACCTTGTCAGCTAGTTGGTAACGTTAGCGATGACGATTCTTCCGAAGAAGAAGCCGACCACAACAGTCGGTGTGAGTGAGCATACGGACGATTCGGACAGGCGAGGCAGCTCTGATTCGCACTCACACGGTCATCAGCATCCCCATCAGCTCAGTGGCCGGACTGGGTCAAGGCCCAGGGCTTCGCCGCCACCTTGGTCCTACCAGGCCGCGCCTCACACGTCAAGAGACGATCGGCGAATTGAGGCGACCTCGCGTCCGCAGCAAGCCTCGCCTCAGCCCGTTGTAACGGGGGCTACGGTCGGTTCATGCGAAGGGATCGCAAACGCCGTTGTCGGAAGTCGCGGGGACCTGCCATGCGGGACAGGTGTTGGAAGCTGTTGCGCCGGACCCGGTCTCAGCAAACGGCGCCGACAGACGGTGTGCCCCGGGGGTATGGCAGGTGCAACGGGAGGTGTTCCTGCTTCTGAACCCGAGGAAGGAAGTGGAGGCAACAATAGTGAGGATGAGTATGAGAATGCCTTACGACTTCAGTCTGTGGACCCTGCGACAGTCGAACAGGTAATAATTCTAAACATCAGGAGTCAGTGCTGATACTGAAAAATTAAGTCGGCGAAGACTCAATGATTAGTTTCTTTTCCACTGAAAAGAGCAATGTCACTTTGTCACTAAATCAAGGTTACAGTAGTTTTGTGTTTTATGTGTTTTTATTTCCATAGAATCATTTGTTAATTTTTAATTTTGTTAATTTTACTTTAAAATTCTATTCTTATTTTGTTTTGTTTATGGGGTCTTTGGGGAGGATTTTTTGTCATCATGCAATACCCAGCTTGAAGCCAATGACACTATGCCCAATGCTCAATCTCTACAAAATCTTAAATACTTTTATCATTTTTGTTCTACTACTTATAAATACATAAAACCTTTACTTTTATTTATGTTTATTTTTATTATTTTGGTTTATGATGATGCATTTTCAAAAACAGTTTGTGTCACAGGAAGCATATAGAAAGAACTTAAGAATAACTGGCCTTAAGCGCGTTTCAATCATGACCCCATTTAACTTTTTGACTATATAAACAGGAGTGTTCTTTGTCATGTTGCCAGGATGGAAAGTCTTAATCTGCCAGGCTGTGGCTGATTTGACCAGAACTCTTTCTAGTAGCCTTGAATGGGAGTTTGTGACATGACTTGACAGTTGGGTGGCATTATGATTGTATTTTTTTTTTTTTGAACAATTGTTATTTTAATTATTAGTTTGACTGTGGTGTTCATTGTACCCATAGCAAGAACAATGGTTTGAAAAAGCCCTCAAGGAAAAAAAAGGATTTGTCATCAAAAAGATGAAGGAGGATGGGGCATGTCTCTTCAGAGCTGTTGGTAATTCTCCTTGGCTTTTGCACCTGATTTGCAGTGCAGTAATTATTTTTAAATGATCACTGTTGGCAACTTCATGTCGCTGGATCTGTAATCAAATATTCTTATATGTGATGCTTTTGCAGCTGATCAAGTATATGGGGACCAGGACATGCATGATGTGGTACGGAAGCACTGTATGGATTATTTGGTGAGTCAGTAGCACATGATCAAGGCTGCCAAAAGGCATCTCTTTTATGCATGTGTAATATGCAGGTATTCAACATTTAAAATGGGAATGTTTAGCCTTCTCAAAGGAATCCAGAATCAAATGGGCTTTTACATTGTTTGGCTTCATGGTTTAGTCTGATATCACCCCTGCTAGGAGCTTAAATCTGATAAATCAGAGTTATATTGTGCTTCTACTGACGACAGCTAAATTCACAAATTCAGCGCATGTAAGCTGAAAAAGCCTCCCAACTGTACCAGAAGCTCCTTAGATGATTATTGATTCTACAGCTGTATGTGCAAATTGTTAGCAGCTGGAGAAATGCCCAGCTGAGTCTGTGGAACTGAAATGTAAGCTCATGAGATGTAGGATAGTTTCTACCAAGCTAGTAATTTAACGCCTTCTCTTGACTTAATGCAGTATTTTTTTTGAGTCTATAGTATCCAACACCTTCCATGTCTTGGTTTCAGGTGAAAAATGCTGATTACTTCTCCAGTTATGTCACAGAGGATTTCACAACATATATAAACCGGAAGAGGAAGAGCAGTTGTCATGGGAACCACATTGAGATGCAGGCCATGGCAGAGATGTACAATCGGCCAGTGGAGGTTTACCAGTACGGCATTGGTGCGTAAATTGTCTTTGAAGTCCTGTAGACCTTTATAGCCCTTACTTTTAACAGTGTACCTTGTAAACACTGAAAGAAAAGTTGACATTCGTTTCCATTTCCAGAACCAATCAACACGTTCCATGGCATCCATCAGAACAATGATGAGCCTATCAGGGTCAGCTACCATCGGAACATTCATTACAACTCAGTGGTGAACCCCAATAAAGCCACTATTGGGGTGGGGCTTGGACTGCCCTCCTTCAAACCAGGGGTGAGGACCTTCAATAGCATATGACTAATTAGATACCTTAGACCTGCAGTAGCATATGACTGATTAGACGGCCTTATACGGTGACTGCGTTTTGTAACTCCTACGCAGTCAGTATCTCCTGTGCCTGACTCATGTGTTTGATCTTGCTCTGGGTAGTATGCTGATCAGTCTCTAATGAAACATGCCATCAAGACCTCAGAAGAGTCCTGGATTGAACAGCAGATGCTGGAAGACAAAAAGAGGGCCACAGACTGGGAAGCTACCAATGAAGCCATAGAGGAGCAGGTGGCTCGCGAATCCTACTTACAGTGGCTTCAGGACCAAGAGAAACAAGGCAGACAGGTGTGAGCACCCACTGCTGTACATTATTGTCCAGTGAGATGGTTATAAAGAAGAGCTTTTCAATCCTTGTTACATAAGGTTTTTTTTTATATTCGTATTCTGTGATGTGGCAGAAACTGACTGAGCATTGATGGCCTCTCATAATCCCTTCACCGTTATTGACAGTCTCTCTGTCTGTCTGGTTTTAAGCCACGCAAAGCGAGTGCAACCTGCAGCTCTGCTACTGCTGCTACATCCAGTGGTTTGGAGGAGTGGAGCTGCCGGTCCCCACGCCAGCGGAGCTCTGCATCCTCTCCAGAACCCCCAGGGCCAGCACCCCCTGAAGCTCCAGCCAAACCACCGTCTCCTGCAGGAGCCACACTGATGCTCCCCAAACCTCCATCACCGTGTGCTCCAGGTCTGTTGTCAGCAAACCCTCTCTAATCCAGTTTGCTTTAAATCTGTGTGTCTGCTGAATTCAAGAGGGATTGTGTTGCCCCGCCAGGTCCAAGCAGCCAGTTTGTTGCACAGGATCGATCTCCTCCATCTTCTCTTGTGTCACTCTACCCAAGCATTGGATATCGAACTATCATGCAAGAAATGTCACCCACTGCCTTTGGTAAAGCAGTAAACACTAACCTGATGATTATTCCAATATCACTGGTTTGCATTCTATTGATGGCATGCTCCTTTGTAATATTAACTAACTCCATTGTATGTGTTGTTGTGACTTCACATTGAAGGTCTAACAGACTGGGAAGATGACGAAATCTTGGCTTCCGTATTGGCTGTTTCACAACAAGAATACCTCGACAGTATGAAGAACAGCGCAACACACAGAGAATCCTCTCCGGACAGTAGTTGATGCAAGGGACTGCAGAACTGCAGAAGAAAATGTGGAAGAAACAGCAACCTGTTTCTAGCTTTATCTACCTGATTTGACACACAATATAAATTCCCTCTCTTCTCACTCCTCTTGGTCTGACCACTATATTCTGTAATTTCCTGTTTCTTCCCAAGCTGTCTTTCTCTCATCCCATTAAACCCCATGGACCTAGTTAGGTGCATGCTGAAATAAACATCATCAAAATACAGTTTCAATATCCTAGTAACTGTTCATTCAGTTTAGATATCCTAGTAATTGTTCGTTACTGTCATGCTTTTGACTTTTTAGTAAAAGTAGACTCATATTTTCTCTCAATAAAAAAGTTCAAAGTGCTTTTAACATTTAACTATCAATGGAGCATAAGTAAAATGATTGTTTATGGGTGATTTTGCTGGAAGTTAAGAAAATAGATCATTAGGGTATTTTCCCTCTACCTGAGACAAGGTTGGGTTTCCAAATTAAACATCTTCACAAGTTATGGTAGTCTGGCATGTAATATTAACAATTTTCCATGTTTGTTAAAAAATAAAAAGACACCAACAGAAAACATCAGGTAAATGCGATAAACCTCAGTAATTAGTATGACTTCAGTAGGACAACATTTAAAACAAATAAAAGGACTGCAGAGATTAAAAAACACTTGGGTTAGAAGTGATACTCATGTAATGGGAAAATGTTATACTGTCAATATAGTTTTTATATTTGTTACATGTCGAGCAATATAATATGCACTTTTTATACACTTTCCCCCCTTCTTTTTACATTTTTGTGTCTTGAAAATATAGGCAGGTTGAAACGCTTTAATTTTGTACGTGGTCACACCCGGAAGTGGACTGCATCGCCGTGTTTAAAACCTCACTGGCTTTGCTCCAAACCTATCTAGCTAAGTAACCGGCAGAGCAGTTTCGTTTAAGATGTTTTTTGTTTGCTTAACCCCAACGGAAATATTCTCTATTAAATATGCCTGCTCCAGACAGTGGAGTAATTTACGAGCAGACTGACGTAATTCAAAAGATAACGAAGTCTCCGCATTAAAAAAAATTAGCTACTTGGTGACGTTATCTGTAAAGCTAGCCGGCTAACTTATTAGCCTGCGAAGATCCGGGCGGAATAGGCTGTAGCAAATCAGGTTAATCGGGTTTAGACGTTTCCGAGCGGACAAACTCATGTAGACTGATCATAACCTGGGTTTTCTGGACAGGTGGAAGCCACAGAAAATAACAAGCTGACAGCGCTGCGTACATGTGAGTAAGCGTTAGCCGGGTAGCTAGCTAATGTTGACAACTGAGTCTTAACGATTTATTATTCGAGTTATTGTTGATGTAATATTTTTTTGGTTGGTTTTCAGCTTAATCTATGTCTGTGAGGATATATAGCTAGCTAGTTATCTAGTTGTGCTACCTAGCTACATGGCTCAATGTACCTCTGAGTTAATGACAACTTTGTAAGTTGGTAGAGTCGAGGGCTTTCATTTTCGAAACATTGTGATGATCAGTACGTGGTATATATCCATAAATATAGGGAAACGAGAGTGCGAAGATGGACAAAATAGAAACGGCAGGTGCATCTATCGCCACAGATCCTTCTCAGACAGGTAATTAATGTTGCTCTACTTTCGCAGTTTAAAAAAAACATTGCTCGGTCAACCCCAGGGATGTAATGGACTACGTATTGCTGAATTAAAAGTCATTGATTTATGAGGTCCGTTAGTGATGTGTTGTTTTGTTTCAGGATTTGTGATCCCCAATGCTGCGCTCCCGTCAGAAAATCATACAGATCACCTCACAGAGGATGTTTGTTCAGAGGAAAAGAATCACAGGACTCTGCCCTTTTTAGACAGGTGCCCGGAGACACAGTGGTCAGATACTACCTCAGAAAACAATGCAGAAGCACAAGTGCCGGTACCTGGTTTGGATGTCCAAAAAGACGATGCTGTCGAGGTCAACAAACCCATTTGTGGTGACACGTCAGAAACTGACTCAGGAAAAGTGTCTGTGGACAGTTCCCTGGCAGACACTGGCCAGGATGGCTCCGGTGAAATTGTTGTGGCCTTGTTAACCCGTGGAAAGCTGGAAGAACAAGGTGTGGGTACAAAGGGCACGTCTTCCCCTCTCTCCGAGAATGGCACTCCTGTGGGGGCTTCTTCACACAGGGACGAGGATGTAACCACAGAGAGTTGGCGGCAGCATCGGAAACACGTATTCGTACTGAGCGAGGCCGGGAAGCCCATCTACTCGCGCTACGGCAGTGAGGAGGCCCTCTCCTCCACCATGGGCGTCATGATGGCTCTGGTCTCCTTCGTTCAGAGTGGAGACAACGTCATTCGTTCTGTCTACTCGGGTAAGGGCTTTTCAATTTGCTTCACAGAACCTTTTTTTGTGTTTTTTTTTTTCTTTCCTTTCATGTCTCTGTTTGATAAGTGTTGTTTGCTGTATGGGTGGGCAGTATAATAGTAATAATAGTTTAGATTTATATAGCACCTTTCAAAAAGCTTAAGGACGTTTCACAGAATACTGAATGTGCCGGGAAAAGAGTTTTTGAGAGTTTCAAAGGTGGAGAAAGGAGAGCGAATATCTGTAGGAAGAGAGTTCAGAGAGTGTGCAGCAACACCGAATACGATGGAGCCGGTCTGTGTCTGAAGGTTGGGGTTAATGTACGAGATGGAGAATATGGGTGGAGGAGGTCTGCAGTATATGGCCGCCAGACTGTGAAGTGCTTTAAATGTTATTAAGAGGATTTTGAACAGGAAATGCTTGGGCACAGGTAACCAGTGTGGCTGGTGAAGGGTGGTGCGTGAGGTATGTAGATTTTCTAGTAGGGACCATGACGGAGGAGGCAGAGAGCTTTGGAGGGTAAAACGAATAATAATCTAATCTGGAGGTAATGAACACATGAACCAGGATCTCTGAATCCTCGAGAGTTAGCCTTGGGTGAAGGCAGCAGTGTTACGGAGAAGAAAATATGCAGCTTAATCAGAGAATTAATATGTGGTTCGAATGACAAATAGGGGTCGAACAGAACACAGATCACGAATGGTGGAGGAGGAACTGACAGGAGTATCAACGACACTCAGTATAGAACTGGAAAATGAAGAGGGAACAGAGTTGGTACTGATAATCTATTCATTTTTATTCAAGTTAAGATGCATGAATATATGATATTATTTTTATCACGGTACTTAAAGATGACTGTATGGAATAAAATTTATATTGCAGGTTTTCTTTTTTTTAGGTTTGCTAACAAGTTAGGACAGACACGAAACACAAGCAAAATAGCAAAAAAAAAAAAAACGAACAAGTATACAATGATCATAATTTAAAAAAACTTTACTGATTGTTTTCGTTCCCCTGTCCTGTGCATTGCCCTCATACTGTAGATGAGCACACTGTGGTGTTCATGCAGCAGGGTCCCCTGGTCCTGGTGTCAGTCTCCAGCAGCAGGCAGTCAGAACAGCAGCTGCGGGACGAGCTGCTCTATGTCTACAACCAGATTGTCAGCATGCTCACACAGGCCAGCATCGCCCGCATCTTTGAGAACAAGAAGAACTATGACCTCCGCCGTTTACTGGCCGGCTCCGAGAAGATCCTGGACGGCCTGTTGAACCTGGTCGATTCGGATCCTAGTTTCCTGCTCTCGGCTGTGCACTGTCTGCCCATGGCTTCCTCGTTCCGGGACTCCCTCAGCCAGATCCTGCAGAAGGCCATCACCCCCAACCTGGTCTTCTCCATCCTCATCGCCAAGAACCAGCTGCTCACCATCGTCCAGGAGAAGACTGTGCTTGAGGACGCCAGGCTGAACCCAGCCGATCTCCACCTCCTGCTCAACCTTATCGGCGCCTCCTCAGCCTTCCAGGCTGGGGAGATCTGGACACCCATCTGCCTGCCCAGCTTCAACCCTGACTGCTACTTTTACGCTTACATCTCCTACCTGGACCCGCCAGAGTGCACTGTCTGCTTGCTGCTGCTCTCCACGGATAAAGAGGCGTTCTACGCCGTGGCCGAGTGCAAGAGGAAGATCGAGGAGGCCATGCAGGCCCAGAATGCTTTGAGCGCCATAGCCAAGGCTCAGTCCTACAGTGTCAGCCAGGTGGGAGTGTCTGACCTTCGACACTTCATGTACAAGCCCTTCGATGTTCCAGACAACCACCGCCAGCTTACACAGTTCACCAGGTAAACTCAGCTGGCCTTTTTTTGATGTGAATTACTGTAGATTTCCAACATTTGGCAGACCGACCAACTTGGGTATTTGTCAGTGTAGTAGTGTATGTGTTTTCCTGGGAATCAAACCCTGACTTTGGTGTTATTAGCAGCACGTGCTACCTGCTTTACCAGGTGAGGAGCTTAGTGTTGGAGCTTAAACCCTTCAGACAGGCTTAAATTCCTCAAGACTGTAACATGTACTGTTTATCATTGTCTCTGCATTGCTGCACAGTTAAAATGTTTACTTTATTTAATGCACTTGAGTAAAATCTATAGAGGAACTGAAGACTAAAATCCTAATGCTGCCCCACCCTCCATGAAGCTGTGGGTTAGAACTACAGCATAGTTGCTTAGAACTACATCATAGTTTCCCAAGTCTCTGTATGTTGACGGCTTTGAGGATGTTTTGCAACTGACCTTTTGAATAGCAGCTGTTGGGTCCACAGCATCATCACTGTCATATGAATTTTACCAAAAAAGGAATAATAAAAAAAAAAGCACATGATTTCTGTTTCGAGGTCATTTATTCAGTTAGTACGACAAGAATGAAATCATCTTTATTGAGCATATTCTCTGTGTCACAAGGCTCTGCTAGGCCTTAGTTCAGGAGCACAGAAGCTTGTAGTTTGGACCCAGATTTAAGTTGCGTAAACCGGAGGAATTAAGGGCAGGTGTGGCCGGGGTGTCCCCTGCTGTTGGATCACGCGCGTGTCTGCTTGTGACTCGCAGTCCAGAGATGGAGGCGCCCTACAGCAGTGAGGAGGAGAGGATGAGACTGCTGGACCTGTACAGAGACATGCACAGCCGGATCCACAGTTCCTCGCGACCCCTCAAGCTCATCTACCACGTGGCTGAGCGCGAGACACTGCTGGCCTGGGTATGAGGAATCGGGCTTTCCTCGGCCAGAATTCCCACAGAACCTCTGAGGCCTGCAGCACACACTGGAGCTCTTACAAAGTCTGCAAAAACTTGAATTAGCTAATTGTATAAGGTTTTAAAAGACAAATTGTAACCCTGCGTATTGGCTGTAATCATTTCCAATGTATGTGACTGACACTTTTTGATGTAATATATTTAGCATTTCCATATAAATCAATTGTTTGGGATAGTAATTGTTTCATCTTGTCCCTACAGGTTACAAGTAAGTTTGAATTGTACACCTGCTTCAGCCCTCTCGTGACTAAGGCCTCTGCCATCAATGCCATCACAAAACTGCTACGCTGGGTCAAGAAGGAGGAAGAGAGGCTGTTTATCCGCTACCCGCCAAAGTACTCAACCACCCCGAACCCCAGCAAAAGTTCCAGGGGCGGGAAGAGCGGAGCTCAGTCAGAGAGTGCAGATAACGGCTTCCTGCCCCTGCCGTGAGGAACGTCTACAGGCCTCACTAGCCCCCACCTCCCCCAGCCCTTTTCCCCCGTCTATGGTTCGCATGTACATAGGTTGGACGGCACAGCGCCCGTTTATATCCACACAGCATTGGGGAAAAACTTGCATCTCTTAATCCAGTAGCAGGAGCCTGGAGTGTTACAAGTATGTATTGAGTGTTTTTGGACATTAGTCACCAGATCTAGTCAAGAAGGGGTTTTTTGGATGATGATGTTTGATGTTGGGGTTGAGACCGTGAAGGACCTGTTGACTGTTTGAATAAGCTTTTCCTGAACTGGGGTTTGTACAGGGATTTGTTCAGTTGTTGTACAAAATTAAGTATGCAGAGAACTGGCTGAGAAAGCCTTCACGCAGTGCTGGAAGTCTTTCAGAGCTGAGCAGCTGTCATCTTACTTACTAACTCCTGTTAAGCAGAGGGCTTCAAAATGAGCGTTCTGCTTCCACAACAACTTCATTATTTTGGATAGATGAGTGGCCCTGCCTAAAATCAGTGACTAGGCAAACTGCACCACTGTCAAAACTACAACTAGTCACACTAATTTTGTTGTGTGAAATGAATTTTTTTTTTTTTTTTTAATCGGGCTAGTTTTGTGAAATATTGGTTATATTTAATATACCAGATACGACCAACTATTCACAAAATCAGCCAAACTGGTGTCCATTTTCCAGACCAAAGATGAATCGTGTAGCAAAAACGGATCAAAATCTAATATGTTGCTTTGTGAGTGAAGCTGGTTCGGACTGTCTGGTGTTCACAGACCAGAGGTATTTGTCACAAGTACCATGGTTTTTGCATTGCAAAATACCAACATAGGTTTTTTTCTTTTAGTATTTTTCTTTCCTGCTGTGCAGTTGAAGTCTTTGACAGTTGCCTTTGCCCTGATTAATTTCATGTTTAAGTATATTTAATTGCATCTTCTGTAATTTGATTTTGTGATTGACATCATCTCAGTCATGTGTGTTTGCCTACTATGACACGCTCCCTTTCAGGCATGTGTTTCTAGTGTGTGTTAATGGTGCAGGGTCGTTTTATCATTTTTTGCAGTCGTCTCATATTTCTTTTATGTGCTTATAAAACATGAAGCCAGGCCCCCACGCTAAAGACGTTACTGACCACCAGACATTAGAAAACGAACACCAAGAAAGACATATAATGAAATAGAAATGCAAGTTATTCGTATGTTCTGTTTCTCTTTTAGTTTGTTCAGTTCTTAATATTTTTATTCAGAAGATACTGGTGCTGTAATGAATCTAAGTTGCTTAAATTCAGAAACTTGTCATTTAATGTTTCATAGTTTGGTCCCTGCGTTTATTGGAACGTGAATGTTTTCTCCACTAAAAGGATGAGCTGTGACTTACAAAAATGTAGGTAACAAAGAAAAACATTTGAAACAAAACATAGACTGAACGGTGTTTTTATTTCCATTTGAGAAAATACTGTTTCCGACATGTTTTTTTGGTACAATTCGCTGTTTCACAGGCTTAAAAAAAAAAATCAACCACTGTGTTTGTTTTACTGTGTTTGCATCATCCAAGGAACTACAATTTTTTTTCCACTTTCGACAAAGGACCAGTCTTGTATGAATATTCTAAAGATGTGCTGAGCACTGTTAAATTAAAATCTCTTTAATTACTATTAAATAACAGTTCCATAACCACACAATATAAATTAAAATGAAATGTACAAATCTTGGCATTACTTAATTTACATTTTGGATTTCAAAAACACATGTGCATATGTTCTACATCCATGCAATCATATGTACAGAAGAAGAGACTGTCCCAAAATCTAGTGCCTATGGACCAGTCCCATGTACGAAATCTTCTAGTAAATAAATCTTGTTACATCTTGCCAATAAAAATAAAGGAAAAAAATGGGGGGTTTCCCTCACAGCATATAGCCAGAAAAACAATAACTCAGCAAGATGCATTTTCAATGTGCAGAGTAACCAAAGGTCATTAATTAGCATTAAAAAAAATGAAAGAACAGCAGGCAAAACATGAAGTAAAAAGCACAGAGATCCCTTCCTTCATCAGGCAGGTGCAACCACAGGTGCAGTCAGTGCTACGTCACAAGGACGCAAAGCCAGGTGAAGAGAAAACAGGTGAACAGCTGCTTTTGCAGTTGTTAAATTTCCAGCATTTGGCAGACACGCTTATCCAGAGCAATGTACATAAGATCTCCCGGTACATAACCACACACTGTGTGCTCCCTGGGAACCAGACACATAACCTTGGTGGTGGCAGCAACTTGGTCTACCAGGTGAGCTACAGCGTGACCCTCTCCCTATGTACATCAGGTAAGGGCATAGCTAGTTATTACTGTATATAGCATACAATTAAATAGGCTTTTTGGGATATAAAGGACGCTAACTGTTTAACTGTTAATCGTATCCAACTACTGCCACACAGCATCAAAACTACGATTATGAAACATGATTCCGTCTTTTTCCTTGCCACTGTCACCATTGGCCTGCTAGAGGTAAGATCGTGTCGGTTTTTAAAATACCTGCATCGGTGGAACGGAGGGAACTCGGGTGGCGTCTCGTCCAGTGGGCCAGCCCTCCCACTCTAACACAATACAAACGACGCAGACCACGAGACAACCAGAACCCCACGTTAGGAAACCTACAGGCTATCGCACGCCATGCAGTCTGCCCATACAGATCAGGCCTCAAGTCTCTTAAATACAAATGCCTTTGGGCAACTTGTATACAGTTATTAGCTTTCAACATGCACTTCAATGACCCAAATGTTTCACATAAAGTAGCTTCCTAATGAATGTTTCAATACTTTAGCCATGTTACCAATTTCTGTTTGGTAAAAGATCTTCATAAATGTTTGATTTTAGTTAGGCCAGGCCTGCATTATGTATGCAATCCATGAATTATTCAATTGGTCTCCAGGCTCCATGACGACCAGCACCAGAGGAGAAGTCACAAGCGTTTAGTGTGGCCTTTTCTGACTGCTCTCATTATGTTTGCCGAACCGAAACTCAGCTTCTCGCATTGCACCTATTAATGCTTGTTTATGTGCCTTCATTTCCTTGGGGGGGGGGGGGGGGGGGGGTTAAAAAAAAT
>JAOXYF010000019.1:10526479-10541089 GCA_028565775.1 Sternarchorhynchus goeldii
TACGATGGTGATGACAGTAGTGTGACGGTGGTATGATGGTGGTGTGACGGTAACGGTAGAATGAGTGATGGACGTACGATGGTAATGACAGTAGTGTGACGGTGGTATGATGGTGGTGCGACAGTGATGATAGGATTTGCATGTATCTGCAGGCTCCCCTATGCTAAAGAACCTGAGTGTGGCCATTCTGCAGCTGAGTGAGGCTGGAGAGCTGGCCTACCTGCGCAGTAAGTGGTGGTCAAGCAGCTGCGTGGCGATGCTGACCAGGACGTCGGCCACCAGGGCGCCCAGCGTAAAGGGCATTTTCCTGCTACTGGCTGCAGGGCTGCTGCTCGGGCTGCTGCTCGCCGTGCTGGAGCTCAGCGGCAAGTCCCGGCGCAGCGCCGCAGAACAGAAGGCAAGTGGGGGCCCCACACACACGTGCGCACACACTTACACACTCGCATACATGCACACAGTCCTGCAATCTTTACAGGCTGCAAACAGGCTTTACAGGCTACAGATTTGAGTTCCAATGCTTAGTGTTAGAAAGTGTCTCTTCACAGCACACCAGAGTTATACCTTTATAATGAATACACATGTAGGATGGATAGCTAACCCTGAGTGAAAATGAACAAAAGACAGACTGTCCTAATTGGTTCATTAGGAACCTAGCAGTTCTAAGGAGTAGGTGATCATTTGACTCTGTCCTGATCATTTGACCCTGTCCTGTGTCCTGTACAGAAGTCATGCTGCTCAGTTCTGACCCAGGAGCTGAGTCAGCGCCTCAGAACGAGCAACACGGAGAGAGAACAGGAAACCTCAGACAAAAACAAGGCCTGAATACTGGCTACTTCTTGACTGTACTAACGCCCGTCATATCTTTGAATATTATACCGTCTCTTCTGATGATTCTGTTGTGATTCATGTTTATTTTTATTTCAAGTCTCTCCTTTAATGGATTCTTTACCTGTAAAAGTGTAAATGTTTTTAACATACTATGACATTTAAGAGTGAATACCTCAGTGTATATGACATAACCACCGTTTATATGTTCTTTTTAATCAGATCAAAGTGTATGAAGAGATGCTAATAAGTGTTTATGTTACCTAGGGGAGTATTTCAACACTGATCACCCAATGTTTTTACTCTAATATTGTGCAGTTAGCTTTAGATGTTTTTGTAAAAACACAATGCACTTCAGAAGTAGTGTATTCAGATCATTTTATGCAAGCGTGCATGGTCGTCAGATGAATTTATACATTAAAAGATTTTAGAAGTTTAAGAATAAATATCAGACAGAAGTGTGACATTTTGTAAAATATGCATACTATAAATAGAAAAGTATATCATACTTTAACCAAATATATTTTTAATAAACTTAATAAACATACTTTTACCCAATAAGTGAAACTATTGTGGTTATATCAAGTCAACTACAGAACCAAAGCTGTGAATGTTAATTCCACACCTGCTTGCTAATATCTGATGACATAAGATGATTATTTAAATGTAAACCGACACTGTGACCTTAATGAATGAATGAATATGTTAATATGAATACAGAGCATCCCATTAGCTATTTGGTTCCATCACCAAGTGAGCTTTGCGAGATTACAAATTGGTTTCTTTACCCATTGTAGGATATAAATTACTGGTACAGTGTATGTGTGTAAGTAAATATACATACAGCACCCTCCACAATTATTGGCACCCTAGTTAAGATTCATTTAAAAAAAATAAATATATATATACACAGTGTAATATTTTATACACCACACCCACACCCACACCCACACACCCACACACACACTAAAAAATAACTGTTTTACATTAAATTATCTGTGCAATTCCAAATAGACAGCAGTTAATCTTCCCCTGTAACATTTCACAAGATGGGGAAAATACAGAGAGGGATCTTAGATCATTTCTTTTGCGCAATCTCTCTAAATCATCCAGAGTCCTGGGTCCTCTCCTATGCCCTTTCCTCTTCAGCTCACCCCCCAGGCTTTCAATTGGTTTGGGGTCTGGGGACTGAGAGGGCAATAGGAGGAGATTATTGTGTCTGGTGGACCAATTTTGTGTGTATTTGGCAACGTTTAGGTCATTATCTTGCTGAAAGACCCAGTGATGATCCATCTTCAGCTTTCAGAGAGAGACCACCAGATTTTGATTTAAAATGTCCTGGTATTTCAAAGACTTCATGATGCCATGCACCCATAGAAGGTTCCAGGGGCCTTTGGAAGAGAAACAGGCCCACAGCATCACAAATCCTCCTTTGCAAGACTTTGTGACTCCAAGATGCTACTATCTGATGCAGTTCTCCAACAGTGAGCTCTGGAGAACTTTACTTCTCTTTACCATCCTCCTCACTGTGTCGTGGCAAGATAAACTCGTCATCGTCATCTAGGGTTGTTTGCTACTGTTCCAACTTCTTCCTCCAACTGTAGATATGGACCAGTGTAGGTGAGTGGCCTCACTTATGAATGTTGACATCTTCCTTACTTGAGGAATGTTTCTTTTGTCTTTCCCATGTTAAAGAGTGGATAAGAGAAATAGGCCTCCATGTCACATCATTATACCCCAGGGAAGGTTCCTAGATACACTGATCAGCTTTATAAACTACAGTAGAAATGCTTCATTTACATATATGTTCTAGGAATTGTTAGGGGTGCTTATAACGAACAGGTGATTTTATAAAAAATACATTTCTTAGTCTGAAATTTTTTTTTTCTTTTTTTTAAGGTTAAGGGTAATGATTTTCTACAATTTTCAGTGTGAGATTATGCTTCTGCAATAAAATACAAGGCTTTTAACACATCTTAACCAGGAAATGCCAATAATTGTGGAGGCTTTCCATGCACAAAGAGTCAGACACACTCCATTTTCTCATTGTTTAGTCTCTGACCACAGGACAATCACTTGCTCTGGATACCAAACCACCACACACAGACTGCATTGATAGTAGCACAGTAGGGTTTTTTTGCTGGTACAAATGTGTCATGCAACAGGCAGTGTTGCTGGTGTTTTTACCCGTGTCCCAGTGTCTGTTTCTGCCAACCAAAAAGACCCTCCAGGTGCAATGCAGAGGTTCCTTGTAAAGGTGAGTGTAATGAAGTACTCAGTGTTAAGGAAGCATAACTAATACGTTAGCATGCATCAGTGCATGGTGTGTAATGAAAACGCAAGACACCAGTGAAACGCATCGGATTTCCAGCACCTTCTGCTGGAAACACACAGCGACATCCCGCACAGAACAGGAAGCACTTTTTGCTAAGCGAACACCCTCTTCTGTTGGTGGCTTTTAAGTGAAAGATATTCAGTGCTACATGAACATATGGAACATATACTGACTAACACTGAAATCCCTTGCATCATGCTAGTAAAAGCTTCCATTCTTTGACCAAATCAGGTCGTGATCCCACACCATAAAGTGCACGAGTGCTATTTTAGGCATGTGGAGAGAACACCAAGGTGTCCTCCCACATGGGGTTAATGAAGCCCGATAATGAAACCTGAGCATTCAGGACTTCGGAAAACACACAATCTTTAATAATAAATGAGCCATTGGGCATGAATTAACTAGATTTGCCAGCTTCACCCTGTACACACTAATGTCATCCACCACCCTTGTCTGCTCATTCATGGAGTCCCCTGGCAGACCAGTGATATCCACCTTGACAAAGGGTTCTGTTATCTGCAATTAATGCAGTAGTTCAACAGAGACCATATTAGATTATAGAGAATTAAGAATTTATCAAACTACATGACCCCATTTATGGTGTTCACATACCTGTAATTTTGATCACTACCTGTGTTTTTCTGTGTCTTGGTGCTGGATTGGTCAGCATGGGGTTGAGGCTCTCAGTATTCGTTCATTCATGAGATGGAGGGGAGAAGAAAAAAAAAACAAAAAACACCATTGTACAAGCGGTAAATTACATGGCACTCTTCCTTCTGTTATATTACACATGAATTTTGGCTTCAATACATATCCACAATTTCCTCTAGCAGCCATTTTGGCTCTGTACATCTTCAGCATGCGGCCTGGTATTTAGCAGCTCAGGTCAACTGAAAAGTTCAAAGCATCACTGTTCTGAACAACCATGCAGCCTCATGAGGAAGAACCTAATGGATCAGCCAGAAATCATAAGGCTAGAAAACATCCAACATGAAGTCCCCCTGCGTGATTACATGACCATTTTGAGCTAAACCCGTCAATTTGACGGGTGTGACATTTCTAGTGTTTTATCAGCCGTTATGGAAGACTGGTAGTGATTTGAGATCGTATATTTTCATTTAACACTCGCTACCTAAAAGGTAGAAGCACCTGCTCTCACTGGTTACTCAGAGGTTCAATTACAGAGTGTTGTCATAAGTCATTTGTTAGCCACCATCTCCCCTGTTCATCACTGGGACAAAGTGGATTATGGTCTTTGTCTACATCATGTTTCTGAAAAATAATGTTTTTAATAAAGTGCGTGGTGAGTGTAAATAAATGCTGCATTCCAGTAAGGCTGGGGGTTGCTGGTGTCAGCCTGGAAGTTGAAGGATCAACACAGAGCAGCTGCCGCTGGTTGAGACTGACTAACTGACCTGCCTTAAACTACAGTATATGGCAGATGATGCCCTCATTTGTGGTGGACACCTTCCAACATGCTGCAACAGACACAAACACACACGACTCATTTAGGGTTTCAAATCACCATCTGCCTAGTGAAATACACTTAACTGTCTATATCAATAGGAGAAAACGTAAACAAAGCTCAAATAGAATAGATCTGTGCTCACCATGTGGTACAACGTTGTGGTGTATTTGGCCAGATCACAGAGAGCCCTGGCATGTCACATTCTCGTCTGTAGTGTTTCACAAGACTGGTAGGTGTCCTTCAGAGTTTGACACACATACGTTCCACGGTTGATGACTGTTGTGGTTTTTGCTGGGAACGTCGATGTGCGTCAATCTTTCAGAACGCGCTTTTTCACCCATTGCCTCCAACAGAAACACATCAGGCACAAACTTGTACTGTGAGGTTTTAAACTTTATATTTCAATGTGCTTAAAAAAAAACCAAACTAAAAAGGTGTGTTCGGCTGTGGTTCAGCGTTAGCTGAGGGCCAGAGGAGGAGTCTGAGGATGAGAGACAGGATTCGAGAGCAGCTGAGGCCGACATCTGAAGCTCTTCAAGTGTTTCTTTGATTCCTCACCAGTCACCACAAACAGGACAAAAATGGACCAACTGCTGCAGGGCTGCAGAACCAGGTAACAAAGTGACATAGAAGTGCCAAACTAAACACAGTAGCAATACCTCACTGTTGGACAATGCCCAAGTAGTTAGAGATGGGTAGTTGTGCCACAGGTTTGCTGTCAGCCATTATAGTTATACTTTTCCCGAGCACCAGGGGCAGTATAGATTAAAAAAAAATTCAACGGAAAGCAACATGGTTAAATCGAAAGAAGGAATGGGTAGGTGATAGGATATTCTAGCTGTTTATACATCGGTCTGATGAACTAAAGGAGTGGGCTTTGAATGGGGGAAGAGTAATTCTACAAACTGATGTGAAGTTTACACTTTACAGTTTAATCATTAATAACATTACATGCACAAAAAGAGCAAGCTACAGTTCTTCAGTGCCAGATTTGTGCACTCCCATGACGCCTGGTCACTTCTCCATTCATATGCTCCCTCTCCAATTCTTCCTCAGACACATCTCTTTCTACTGTGTCCAGGAGTATATTTACAGGTGTATATTTACAGGCAGCTTCTTCCCTTGGAAACCATGAGTAAACAATTTTTTTTGTACTCACAACATACTTAAGTACTTATATACTTACAAAAGGCCCATTCATCCAAAATAACCAGCTCTCAGAAATGATTTTCTCTGTTACTGGGCTGAGGTTATTAAGTACACCTGCTGCACAGGTGTGGTGATAGGCCATCATTCTTTTTTTAGGTCGGTCTGTTCAGAGCATTCCTATAACTTACAGCCTTCAACGTCACCTGTTGCTTCTGTGTCAAACCGCATTAAAGTAATTGACAGGGAGAACATACCATCATTTCCGAAGATGTGGGAACTTGATTTTCATTGCTCAAACGGACTCACAGTCATCTGGTAGTATTCCCTTGAAACGTTCGCCATCTTGAACAAAAACATATGAATCGTCTAATTAAATTAAATTAAATCTAATTAAAGCAGCGTCCTGTCCATTTTCCGAACCACTCCCACTCTGTCGCGTCGTAATCCTCATTAAGGGCTTAATTTGCAGTTGAGTTAAGTCAGGTGTGAGAGTGGGGAGAACAAGGCAGTAACACTCCATACAAAAAATGTAAATCTTCCACAATTATGAATGCCATGCCACAGATAATCTGAATAACTTCAAACCAGTGTTGCATAAAATCCGATGTCATCTTGCAAGTTTCCATCTGGGTGGTTTTACTTGGGTTATTGATGTCCATGTGTTCTTTGTGTGTGCTTTACTAAGCTGAGGTCCTGTCAAGTTGAGATCTGTACTTGAAAATACATTTTTTAGTTGACGTTATTAAGGTAGTGGGTATAAATGTCAACACAAGAGATTAGAGTTAGCAGTGACCTCCCCACATTACAGTCAAATGCCATCTGCTCACAGCAGGTTTGCCCTTTACGTCGTCTCAGTGACAGCACTTCAAGCGCATCTTATGAAAAGCAAATTGAAACTTCACTTAAGTTTGGGGAAGAAGTCGAGATTCTCAAAAGAATATGACGTTCTGCTGTGATCGTCATACTTCCACCAACATGTATCTCAAACGTTTCATTATGATCAGTAAATATAACGGGCTCGAAGCTGTTATCTTCTCTTTCTGTCGCGGGAAATTCACGCTGACCTTTGTGACGACGTTTCTTCAGAGTATAGCCTCCCCTCGCTGTTTTTGTCCTGCTTCAGACAAAGCATCAAAGATAAAACAGCGGGATAACGCACGAACCACGATCCCCGTGACGGTTCCTGAGAACCAGTCACAACGAAGCGCTCGCAAGAAAAAGACGCTAGACAATTTTTTTTGCGAGAGATGTTTGTTCATGCAGGCCGTAAAACAGAATTACCTTCATTCGTATGTTTAGTCTCTGTAAATGGGTGGCCTGCTTAGTTTTGTGCATTTTTGTAGTTTTTGGAAGCACAGGTGTCTTTCTGATTGACGGGTGAAACCTTTCAATCAGATTATCTGAGGGACGAGGTCGTTTTTTTCCTCAAGCATGTTTATCTAAAACCGAAGCTTGTACATGTGGATGTGCATCTCTACGCGGTTAGCGCGACCGACCACGCGTGCTCTTTTGGAATTCGCGTGGCATTTGTTCTATCGGTGTTGCCTGGACCAGCCCGGCCGCCGGAAAGACCCGCCAGTAAACCTTAACGTGGCTGATATGGACGGGGAAGGCAATATTCAATCTGACACGTTACTCCCGTCAGTCTGTCTCCTTGCTACTCACTCTCAATAAACTGTAAAATGTAAAGCGCGGGTCCGTCGGATACTCCAGATTATAATCTCATTCACCGTGACCATGGTAGGCGAGCGTGCTGGAGTTCAAGGCAAGGAAGAACTTGGGGCAACTTCAGAAGTCTGTAAATATTGTAAATATCTAATCCAGGCTCAGGTCCTGAGTGCCACTGACACCGGGGCGTTCATGCGCAGAAGGAACGGAACAAAATTAGACGTAGCTATAGTCAGCAAAGAGAGCGTTTGAAATGCACCGGATCTTGATATTAACAATTTTCTTGAATTTCCTTCTGAAATCAATAAAGTGATCTATCCATATAGAAACGCCTCAAAGTTGGAGTCAGTTCAGAATGAACACAGAATATCAGCACATTATTTAACATACTGAATACTGTGTTTTGTTATTCACAAATACCGTTCTAATATTACATATTCAACGAGCCTGATCACCAACACTTAATTAATAATCTATTAATTCTATGATGACACATTTAGAATAGAAAATTCGATAACATTTCCATAATAAAGTGGAAATTATTTATTTGGTGAACTGGATCGAGTGGACACAAACACCAGAGTAATTGTAATTTTGTTTAATAAGTATTATATGCAGAGAGAAGAAATCAAGTGGGGGAAAGAAGCCACATCAAAACTAAAACCCGCACAGGAGCGCGACCGCAGTACCAGCTCTCCCCCCGGAGTCTTTACACGGAGATGGGGCGGAGCTTTACACGGAGAGGGGGCGGAGCGAACAGATCGAAGCGAACAGATCGCAGTATACAGAAGGACAGCTAGAAAATCACCCAGAATAAATAAGTACTGTAAGGTAAAATATACTGTATAACTGAACAAATCTGCATCAGTCTTGATACAAGAGGACTAAGGAAAAAGTAGAATAAAAGCATCAGATATTTACAAAACGTGTTATCCATCTGGGGGTTTCCCTTGAGAAATCTCAAAAAGTTGCTTTGGTAAATTATTAAAGTGAGTTCCAAATGGACTGGAATATAGTGATCTATTCCCCCAACCCCACATTATATCATAGGAGTTCTATACAGTAAATGCCCTCTAGTTGAAAATGTGAGCTCTTCTCTTTTCTTTTGTATGGAGTTTTAGAATAATATTATCAAAGTCTCAAACGTACAGCATATATTGGTTGAGAGCGAAAGCAATAATTTTGCATTAACAAGTAAAGCAAGCAAACATATTGACACCTATCTTATTTACAATGATTATCCTCTATCGTGCTAGCAGTGGTATGTACATACGTAACAAATGTATGAAAACGCTCTTTTAAACCTTTTTAAACTGTTTGAGATTTGAAAAACATTAGAGGGCGAAAAATGCACAGTACAATTCTCTTTTTTTCCCCAAAGTGCAATTCTTTTTTTGTTTTTTGGTAGAGTAAAAAAATATATATTCATATTTTGTATATAAGTAGAAATGTTTCTTTCTTAAACAAGCCCTAGAAGCAGTGACTTAAAAATGGTTATTTGAAACAAAACAGCATTTGTTCACGCCAATGATCATGTACCTGACAAACGGACAGAGTTCTTGGTGCTGTGGAGCCAATGTTTGAACAGCAATGTTACCAACGCACTCACTAAAGCTCAACGCAGCACTAATCAATTCAACAAAACACAGAAATGTACAGAGAGTAAAAAATAATACTTGGAAAAGATACTGAAATTAGGGGAGAAAAATATGGGTTTAAGTCCACAATAATAATCGCCAATACTATAAGTATACTACACAGTATTTAAAAACATAATTAAAAAAAAAAACTGCATGTTTGTTAATATGAAAAATCCATAGGACTGCAGCACATGCAGGTTTATCTGGATACAACCAAAATAAATGAACGTAAAAAGAAGCGCCGTTGTAATTAGGGTATCTGCGTGTGAAATCAGTACGTCCTGTGGACATTGGTATGTTCTGCTGTTGTAAAACTCACTTGTCTACAGATCAGAGGCCCTAGCAGGTCATATATCTCTGCTACTGTCATCGTTATCAGAAAACAGTTGTTTTCCATATATTTTCAAGTATCTTTGCAAATGTTAAATAGCTTATAACAAAATAGATTCCTCGGATTAGCTAACTGCAGGGAAGTCTGCTCGGTCTGGCCGCTCCTTCCTGGAGTGTGGTGTGGTTTGCGTCCGAGCTGGTGGACGTTAACCTTCGATGTCTGCCCTGCTCCAGGTGTGCAGTTGCGATGGGGGAAGGTCGAGGCTTGGTAACCTGCCTAAACCACACCTGCTTCCAGCTCTGCGCTCGACACGCACACATCACTCTCACGGTCTCCGGAAACTGACCACAAACATATCGCTAATATGCATAATAATATGCATAATATGCATCATCATATGCATAATATGCATAATATTTGTAACGTCCTTAATCATTGTTTTTATTATCTGTGTTGCTCCCATAGATCTTTTCTGTTTCCCACATGCTCTTTTATGTCCTGTAGAGGCGGGGCCGTTCTTAAGAGCCACCCTCTGCCACGCCCTCCCCGTCGCCCGGCCTCTGGGACTGGCCGTCATGCTCGCCTTTGGGGCTGCCCTGGTGCAGCTCCTGTTGGAGCCGCAGCACCACCCTCTCCAGGCTCTGCCGGGCCTCCCTCTCCCGCTGCAGTTCCTCCCGTAGCTGCTCCCGGTCGGCCTCCGCCTGCTGCAGCTGCACCTGCAGCTCCTCGATCTGGAGGAGAGCGTGCAGGGAGAGAAACGTCAGCACACGCCTGCCTGCTCCACACCTCTGACCTCCAACCTTTTTGTTACATCTCATTAACCCGACTTCAACGGACTATGTAACATGCAGTTGGTCTGTCACTTCACAAAAAAGAAAAAAATATAATACAGTTCGGTAAATGCTCCCATTTTTTCACTTGAGCCATTATAAAAACATGGACCTAAAAGTTACAAAGAGCAGGAACCGACAAAGACACCTATAATCCTGGACAACACTGGACCTACGATGAAACTATCTTAAAGGCAGCCACAGGTGAGATGGGTGGAGGTGGTGTGACTTGCCTGGGTGGAGTACGAGGCCTTCAGGCGGCTCGCCTCACAGCCCCTGTCGCACACGCGCTGCTGCCGCTCACGTTCCAGCTCCCGCCGGAGGCGTCCGCTCGCCTCACCGGCGTCCCGCACCTTCCGTTCACACTCCACCCGCAGCCGCTCCACCTCCTTGCGCAGGCTGCGCTTGGCCTCCACCGCCTCGCGCAAGCGCCCCCTCTTGGTCGCCCGCAGGAACTCCAGCTCCTGGAGCGAAAACAAAGGCAGGACAGTCACTCAACCCGCCGACGAGTCACGCACAGCAGAGTGTCTCAGTCCGGTCCGCGGGACCCTTCCAGACACTCCAGGTTTTTTCTCTGGCCCAGTTTCCAACACATGGAAGCCAAGCTGTGAAGAAATCTGGGTATACAGCTGGGGATGGTTTAGTGTAACTTGAGGCCTGGACTGGAAAACACTAAACTACGACCCAGTACGTGTGACCCAGGATGTATGTTTGTGGACTGATGAAAGTCCTCAACAGGCTTTGTTTTAAACATTTATGCCAAGGGGTGTCCAGTCCTGTCCCACAGAGATAAAATGCCTGTAGGCTTCAATCCAACCAATCAGAAACACACCTGATTCCACTTGTTTATTTGATCTCAGGCTTCAAACATGGTACACTGTTATGTCAGGTGTGGCTCCTGCTCGTTTGGCGTGAAAGCCCATAGGCCCTCTGCAGATAAGATGGGAGCTCTCAGAGCTGTGTGAACGCAGGCCACGTTACAATAAACCCTGGAGCATTCGGGTGGTGTCAGGCGGAGCGGCTCGTGTTCGGGTGGTGCTGCTACCTGCTCCAGGCCTCGCTTCGCCTGCAGTGCCACGGCCAGCTTCTCCTCCTGACGCACCCGCATGTGCACGATCTCCTGCAGGAACCTCTCCCTGGCCTCCCTGGAGCTCAGGTCTCCATACAGCGTGTGACGCAGGGCCTCCAGCTCTGAGCAGGGAACCACCGCGGCAGCGAGCCTGACCTCGCTCACCTCCGCAGGGTTGGGGGTCACGCCCAGGGTCCCCGGCCCCTCACCCAGGGAACGCACCACTGCAACGGCACATGGAAGAGAGGCCATTACGAACGGAATTACACCGTGACAAACAGTATCTCTGCACAGAGAAGCCAAAAAAAAATTCAGCTTTTTGTCTTGGTTATTACGTCTGTGTGTTTACCATCCATTTTTCAACGCTAGGAAACATTAACAGTAGCCTTCCTGCCGGTACCATTTCTGAAATTTTCTACTGACTCCTGTTGGCCAATTAGGGTACTGGCACAGATGGTATTACTAACGCTATATATACTTTTCAGCACAAGATAATTAGGTCACTGGCAAAATTAATTAAGAATGATTAATTGTATGGTTATAATTTTAGTTATGTCTAATATCTGTTTTGTATATAACAACTTCATGCTTAAATATTAAAATAATTCTCTCATATCCATCAAAATGTTAGAATTTTAGTATATGTGCGGTGTACTTTTATTGTATGTGTGCAGTGAAAAAGCGAATTAAAATTGAACTGTGTTCCAGCATCAGGATTCTCCTTCGTCTCCATGGCGCCAGCTCACCCTCGTCACAGTTGTCCACCTCGATCTCGGCATCTGAGCTTGACTCGTCATGCGGGGGTTGGGGGGGGCGGCTCGCAGTCTGCGTCTGGCCTTCTCCAGATGGCCACTGTTTGGCCGGCTGTGCGTTGGGGGCGGGGCCTGGGGGCCGGCCCTCTCCAGCCTCCAGGTCTCCGTGGGCTGGCAGTTGCTGTCGCCCATCGTGCCTTTGTGCAGTGGGGGGTGGAGCCCCACCAGGGGTAAGCGGGCTCTCAGGGCCTTTGGGAAGGGATCTGCAGATCCAGGGAGAGCAGGGAGGCGTAAATCAGACAATCAGAGCAGAGCAAACGTGACAGAGGAGACAGACGAGCTGAGCAGGTGGATGAATAGATGGCTGTTAATTATGGGCGAGGGAGCGAAGACACATACCGCTCGTGTTTGCGGCTGGGTGGCGCTCTCTCTGCAGAGGGCGCTCGGGGAGACCACGGGCGGAAGGCCGAGGGCCTCTGCTGGAACTGGAGCTGCCGGAGATCCTGAGCAGAGAGCAGAAGAGACCGGCGGCCACGTGAGACCACCTTCCACAGCGCTGACTAATCGGTGCTCTTTTTACTGCTCAACAGAGCCACCTCCGATGACGTTAACCCCTCCCAACTGTTCCCACCGAATCACACCTAACAGGCGGTGAGGGGGTGAGAATTGAGATCATTAGAGAAGTGGTAGCCTGACTGACCTTGGCCGCAGCCAGAGACTGTAGCCAATCAGGTTGCTTGTCCCTGTCCTCGGTCGGAGAGCGGGAACGTTCATGTTTGGACTTCTTCGTTGGAACGGGACTGTATGCCTGCAGAAGAGAGAAACAAAACAGAAATTCAGCACTGTACATTCAAACGCTGCCACTGTTTCACAATCCACCACAGACATCTGAAACCGAGCCAGAGATGTTGCCTATCGAGAGAAAGATATACAAACAATGTAAAAAAAACCCCAAAAACAATAAACGAGAACAACAAAAAACAACAACAAAGCAGGCATTCATTCATTTGAAAAGGAAAAGCTTCCTGGGAGATGACAGATTAAAGCACATAAAAGGTGAGTGTGAGTAATTCTCTCTCTCTTTCGCTCTCTCTCTCTCTTCCCCTTGGCGCCGGCTGCACCTGCCAGGACCTGCACCTCCTGCTTCGTGTTCAGGAATTTTGCGCAGGCTCGTAACCGGAGAACACAACCGCGAGGCCGGCCCCAGCTGGAGTGCGGGAGAGACCGCCCGGCTGCTGCGGGCGAGCGGAATGAGGTCAGCTGTGTGTGTGTGGGGGGGGTGGATGAGCTGGCCAGGACCCTTCCCCTGCTCAGCCACTAGGGGGCGATGTTAGGTAAGGCTCAGCTCACAGAGCAAAGGGTTTTTTGCTTCTCCACATGCTCTTGCTCCCTCTCCCCCACCTCTCTCTTTCTCTCTGTTTTTTTACTTCCCTGTGCAATCCTTGCACACAAGACTATAATAATAATCTGCTCCTGTTATCACAAGGCACGGGTGTGTGTGGCGTGACTGTGGCTGTCTGGAGCCTGTTCCTTCAACACAAATCTGACTCACACGCTCTTACACACAAACACATGCACACACTCTCTTTCTCTCTCACCTCGAACTCTGTCTACTTAGGTTGGCACAAAAAGCCTTGGATCAGTAAGAGCAGTGCACAAATACACACACACACACACACACACACACACACACACACACATACACACACACACACACACACAACCGTGCATGCGAAGAGTGGAAAAGCCACGTGCAATTCATGTTAAAGATTCTTCAGCCGCTGTGCAGCTGTTTCGAGAGCCTCAATGTGCCATTGTGCTTTTGATTAAACAGGCTTTAAACTTCCCTTACACACACAGCGCTGTGTTGAGATAAAACTCCAGCTTCCCTTAGGGCTTTCTGTTCTTACGTGAGCCAGATTCGCTCCATGCAGCACACAAATACGCACATCTGAGTGTGGGATGCAGGAGGGTCTGACCCCTGATCATGGATCACTCCGCCCTCTTCTTCAGTCTTATCAGGCCCTGCCACTACTGCCTGGCTAAATCCAGGCCCTCCTCCAAGAGCTCTGCCTGCAGAGCCTTGATTCAGTGCCCTCGCCCTCCCCAGTGCCTGCTCCGGTTCCTTTCCTGAAGTTGGAAGTTCCAGGAAGAGGGCAGACGAAACCCAGACATAACAGTCTCCGGCCCCGCCCGAACGTAGGTGCTGGCAGTGGAGCCCACGAGAGGGCACGCGAGAGGAACGTAACCACACACACATACACACACACACACACACCGGGCCTGAGGCGTGTCACTGACCTGGTCACCAGATATTTCCATTTTAGAATATGAGGGTGAATGAGTGTGATTGATTGAGTGAGACTGAGTGAACGAGTGAGGGAGTGATTGAGTGTGTGTGTGAGAGAGAGAGAGAGAGAGAGCGAATGTGTGAGTGAGTAAGTGACTGAGTAAGGCAAGACAACATTTCCTCTGTGTAGTTTACTTTGGCTGGCAGTATTGTGGGAACATGGTGTCGGAGTTGAATGGAGTTGGGCGGGGGT
>JAOXYF010000019.1:10562951-10600652 GCA_028565775.1 Sternarchorhynchus goeldii
AGCCTTCCCAGAAGAGCTGAAGCTGTTCTAGCTGCAAAGGGTGGACCAACGTCATATTGAACCCTATGGATTAGGAACGGGATGTCACTTAAGGTCATATGTGAGTCAAGGAAGGTGAGCGAATACTTTTTGCAAAATAGTGTATATAAAAATATAATGTAATAATAAATATACTGCCTTGGGTTTTAATTTTGACGTTGTCTTCTTAATACCCTTCTTAAGGTGTCTAATGTTCTACTTTTGGCTATTGGAAAGTATGCTATGGTTAGCATTTATTTAATTTTTACATTATTTTAGATCTATAAAATTTTAGACTAATTTTAAATGCTTGACATGCTCTTAATATTAATATGCTCTATAAAAATAATAATTATTATCATTATTATTACTACTAGTAGTAGTATTTTATCATTATGTAAGATTACATAAAATATATAAATATATGTAATGTGTAAAATATAATATACTGCTTTGGATTTTAATTTTGAAGTCTAGTTTTGAATCTGCGATATATATGCGCAGCGATGGTGTTCATCAACAGAGCCGCACTGTTTCCGCAAAACCTGGCAAGTGGATTGGACGCACAAGTTTTTCGCGGGAGTTGGTAAAGTTGAAAAAAATTGGAAGGAGCTGAAAGTGCCGTTTTTGTCGGAAATCACTACTCGGTAACGATACAGGATGAACCAAGAAGAAAGCCAAGGACTACCTGAGTGTAACGGGTAAGTTTAAGTTTGTGTACAGCACAGCGTAGCCTCTTTACCACACCGATTCATACCTGCCTTTCCTTTTGCAATGTCGTTTTTGTTTTTTTATTTTCTGGGATCACTGCAAATACGTACAATAAAATATCTGTACAAAACAGGTATTGATTGTGTGTTAGTAGATTAATGCGTTGGCATATTGCGGCACTTGGAGAAAGTCTCTCTCTCTTTCTCTCTCTCTCCCTCACAACACTTCCTTGTCGAATTTTCCTTTCCTAGTCTCTGTCCTTCTCCCTCTTCCTCTCTCTATCATGTATTTTCTGATATGCCTAGCGCTGTGGAATACAGGACATTTCTGAGGCCGTTTTATTTTGTCCTGAGTGACGGCTGCTTACTTCCGACAGTGTATCTGTGTTGTTTGACTAATAACACCCCCCCCCCAGGACACACCGTGAGAGCAAGACGAGGAAGAGGCAGGACTATCTGGAGTGGCCTGAATATTTTATGGCTGTTGCCTTCCTGTCGGCACAGAGGAGCAAAGATCCAAACTCGCAGGTATCAAAGACTGCTGTGAACGTCTCCCCCACGTCTGTGAACGTCTCCCTGAGGTCTGGCCACTTTCCCCTTTCTCCTGCTCATCCGCGCCGACCGCTGGTTCCTGAGCAGTGCGTGGTGTTCTGTGTGAGGTGTGGACGTGTGTGTCGGGGGCCGAGCCCTCTGTCCTAGGGCAGCGGGGAGGGATGGAGGGAGGGGGGAGGTGTGTAAGCCTCGGCAGACACAACCGCTTTGCTGTGTGTTTACAGCTGCAGGGCAGAAGTGAAGGGTTGCTTAAACCACTCAGAGGTGCCTCCTGACGAGCTGCTTGTGCACAAAAAGTCCTAATTGAGCGAGTAATTAAGGAACGATCCATGCTGCAGGGTTGTTGCATGCACATTTAAAGATGATCTAATGTAAACTCTGTTTTCTAGGTGGGTGCCTGTATTGTGAATCAGGAGAATAAGATTGTTGGTATCGGCTACAACGGGATGCCCAACGGCTGTGATGACGACCTTTTGCCCTGGTCTCGGTCCGCTGAGGACAAACTGGACACGAAATACCCATATGGTGAGTTACCTATGCTGCTCTAGATGGGATCTACACCTTCAAGCCATTCTCCACCTGATGGAGATTTTTGTTTTATTTATTTTGTATTTTTCTTTGGTGTGTCTGTGTGATTTTTCTTTTTTCCCATGTGGATGATGTGGAGGATGTAGGAGGAAACATATTCATCATTAGACCTTCATAGAGATCATAGTGACGTTTTGGTGTCCATCATTAGACCTTCATAGAGATCATAGTGACGTTTTGGTGTCCATCATTAGACCTTCATAGAGATCATAATGACGTTTTGGTGTCCATCATTAGACCTTCATAGAGATCATAGTGACGTTTTGGTGTCCATCATTAGACCTTCATAGAGATCATAGTGACGTTTTGGTGTCCATCAGAACCACAGCTCTAGGAATAGTGTCCTTACAGACAACAGGCACAAATGCACAGCAATGTGTGGAAAATTAGGTTCCATTACAGACAGGAAAAATTCACTGTAGTGGAACTTTTGACGGCTTACTCTGACAGCCAATAGGAGATGGTTCTGGGGTGGGGATTCAGGTATTCACTTCAGTGTTGGACACGATGAATGACAATCGGATCATGGCTAAGCTTGGGTCCAGATGTTCCCAGTCGACCTCTCAAACTCTGTAAGGGTGAATCATGAAGTGTGTGTGTGTGTGTGTGTGTGTGTGTGTGTGCGTGTGTGCGCTGAATCAGTACAGACAAGACAAACATTTGACCTTTAGGAATCCTGTTATGAT
The DNA here is from genome assembly GCA_028565775.1 of Sternarchorhynchus goeldii. Classification (NCBI taxonomy): domain Eukaryota; kingdom Metazoa; phylum Chordata; class Actinopteri; order Gymnotiformes; family Apteronotidae; genus Sternarchorhynchus; species Sternarchorhynchus goeldii. The sequence continues at coordinate 10,565,506 of JAOXYF010000019.1, forward strand.
GCTATAATATAACATCCACTGCTAGGAGGTTCTCTATTCATAAATTCATGTCCTGATGTCTGTATGTATCATAAAAAATGTTCATATAATTCAAAAGTTTTCTGAATTGTAAACTTTTACCAGCACACATGCACACAATAAACAGGAAGCTCTGTAACCCTCGTAGATTGGGGCATCTCTGTGTCCCCACTGTTGATCCGTTCTATACCATTTCATCTCTAATTTGATGCTAAAAATACTAGCTGTGAAGAAATGCTAATTTCATCAACTTAGCATTGCTGTAGTCTGAGTATGCCATTAAACTCGAATCCATATGATGCAATTATTTTAGTCTTTGAAAATCCAGGTTTAATCTCCACCCTCACCTACAACCTACACCAGCAATGCCTGTTATATCACTGAAATTGGCCTTAATCAGAAAACCGTTGTAGTCCTGAATTAGCCCACCAGGGACAGCAGTAGGTGATTTTTAGTGGGAAAAGGAGAAGAGAATTTGGGAGCCTAACCCTCAGATGGTCTTTTAAAGTGCTTTCTGGCTTTAACAGGCATTGACCCAGTGAGAGCCAGACATGACAAATCACTCTAGCTTGTAGTTTTATGATCAAGTATAGTTCTGATTACTGTTTGGTGTCTGTTTCTCATATAGAAATTAATACCAGTTCATACGTGTGAACAAATCCACCGCAAGCTAGAATACTTTTTTACCCTAATTTTGTCAAACATTTGGAGAAGATTTTTATATACAATTAGTTGATCTTTGCGATTGCAGATGTTTTTCATCATGGCTGGCATACAGTAAAGCTGCACAGAGTCATTAGCTCTGACCATGATTCATCCTGCTCATTTCCTTGTTTTTACAGTGCTGCCCTCCAGTCACATTAGAAGCCCTTTTTCCAGCCTGCAGCGTGCAGCTCGAGGGCCAACGGGGGCTGTTAAGTTACAGCTGCTGCTCTGGTTCAGGCTTATAAATGTGCACTTCCATCAGAGGGTAATTGTGTGCCTGGCCTGCCATGCCTGGCCTGCAGCCTGATGCACTTGCCAGATGTGCCTTTTAACAAGGGCTGGGCGATATATCATTTGGTAATCCTTATCCCGATACTGGCATCTGTGATACTGGTATACAGAAGGGTGTGATTTGTGAATAAGCTTTATGAGCAAAAAAATTAAATAAAAATCAGATTTACTAGTGTGTCGGCTGTGAGCAGTCTGACCAACACTAGACACGTGACATGAGTGTTTCTACTGGTGTTTAGATTCATCAAGTGTAAACAGTTTTGATTAAAACAAAAACAAAACAACAGCATCTTAACTATGTCATATCAGGAATTAGACTGAATATCTTAATATTTTTCCAATTGTGTCGATGTGAGGAATTTTTCATATTTGTCAGGCTTATTTTGAACTGTACATGCAGGGCATATTATTTTATTAATTTAAAAAAGTTGGTTTTATTAAATTATTTGTATATGTATTAATTTATTTAGAGGCCTTGGTGAATGGGCAGAGACACTCAACCAAGCATGGTGACTAGTTAAGTCTAAGAATTTTCTAATAACCACTAGATGGTGCCAAGATACCGGTTATAAAGTCCAAAATGATTTCACTTTGCAGAAGTGAAAAGACAATACAGGAGGATTTTGTTTGTGTTTTTAACATTAAAATAGTATCAGGTTAATTAAACACCAAGGATAAATAGAAATAAATGTATCAAAGTTGTCCAAAGTTTGTACTAATTGTGATTAGTTGTTAAATAGTGAGGGTGGTGTTCCCCATGGCAGTGTGGATGAAGCTGATGCAGATATGAAGGTGGAGTTGAGCTGTCTCTGGTGTCCCAGGCTGGCGTGAAGAGTGCCACTCATCCAACAGTTTCTCTGAGCACTGATGTGTGCTTTCTCCTGAGAGAGAGAGAGAGAGAGAGAGAGAGATTGATTATTGATCTCTGTCCTTGTTCTCCTCTCCTTGTTCTCCCTGTTCTCCTGTGCTCTCGTTTGCTCTACTTCTCTCTCTCTCTCTCTCTCTCTCTCTCTCGCTCTGTCTCTCTGTGTCTCTCTGTCTCTGTCTGTCTGTTTCTCTCTCTCTCTCTCTTTCTCTCTCTCTCTCTCTGTGTTTGTTTGTGTCTGGTTCAGTCATTGAATCCCGGCCAAGAATGTGACTGACTCCTCGGGCTGGCTGTTCCATGAACAGTTGTCACTCCCCCCGCTACCATAGCAGCTGCAAAAGCAGTAAGAGGAGCGAGCGCGGAGTAAAGCTCAACGAATCGTTCGGTTCTTTCCGAGACCCGCTGCGACGGAGCGCACAGGAGGGGCGGAGTTTACTGCAGACGGTCAGAATTAGATCTTAATGGAAATGCACATTCAGATATATCTCAGGCCAGGCGCTGCAGCTGGCTGGAACAGAGTACAATTACACAAAATGTACTACATTATTTAACTGTAAAAACATACAAAAAGTTATGGATGTCAAGTCTGATTCATCCGATTCTCTAATACTTCTGTTGACAACAAACAAAATAATATTTATATGACAAATATCAGCAAGCTGTAAATCACAGTATATTGATATTGATAAGTTTGACATTGGCCTATGTTTCATCCAAAGTTCATATTTGTTTGAAGGGATACAACTGCAGCCATCTGTCACGTAGTCTAAACTAATTTAAATCGCTTTTCCATTAAGAACAGTCGCATGGAGGCTGATAGGTAAGCCCTTGTTAGCAACGGACGTGTTCAGTTTGTATAGTCTGCTGTTCCAAATCACGGTGAATAGCAGTATACCCCGAGAAAACAGATTACGTTTTATTTCTGCTTCAAAAGTCCTAAAAGGGTGATGATTTTAAAATAAATCTAAAATGATTTTTAGGTTAGCCAGAGAGAATAGACTTTCGAAGTTCAAGCAGTGACAATTCTTGAGTAAACGTGTTATCACCTGAAGCAGTCGACGCGCGCGGCGTCCACGGTAGGATGCTACACGGAGAATACGGCAACGCTACCGTTCTCTTCAGGAGTCTAATGGATTTCACACTCACGGAATCTACAGTCCTGGGGACTTCTGTGATATGGACTGATTCATTTCTTTCATTACATGGCACTTTCATTACATGGCACAAGGTTCCGACAAACACTGGAATTCAGGGACAAATCGGATTGAACCGGATTATCCGTTTTGTAATAATGGTAATTATAATAATTTTAATTATTGCCATTATAATAATTAGTTTGCTATTTGAACGACAGGCTACAGAAGTCTAGTCAATGGTCCCTCCCAGAGTAAACAGTAACAAAGTTCGGAAGTTCTCCCGAAGCCTATTTGTGGAGTTCCTAGGTCTAACAACCAATCATAGAGAGCAGACGGTGGTTATATTACATTACAAGCCACTAGAGGGCACTACACATACGGAAATACTGCAAATTGAATGTTGCATGTAATGCATTATTTGCTAAATTAATGGGAGTGAGAGAAGCTTTATGCTTTAGGCCAGTCAAACAGGAACACCTGCCTAATAGACGTATTTATCAGTCTGCCACACCTCATAATATAATGAAGGTGATACAACTTTTATTTTGGCAGTTGTTCTACTCAGAACATGACACAAATTTGCTCCATAGAACAAATGTCATTCTCTGTTGACCTTCTATTGGCTATGGAACAGGGACCAACGAACTGTTGTCACGCCTTATGACTGAATGTTGTGCATAAATCCAAGAGAGAAAAATGCCCACAAAAGTCATTAGCACAACACCAACTAGACATATTGAATGCTTTGCCTTTATAGAAATATTTGTAAATGTTTTCACATATCATCTGCAGTACTGTCAGAAATGTAAACGGAGCCAGACACTCATATGACAGACAGAATATTAGGTACAACCCTGTGATCAGCTAACATCATCGGTAGTGTTAAAGAGGTGCGTCAGCACAACTGGTCGAACGAGCTACTGAAACCTGCCAATACTGTGATTACAACTAATGTTAAGTTTTTGAAAGAAAAATAAAAGGGAAAAAAAATACCAGAAAACATTACAAACATGTTTATTACATACAAAAAAAATCCCAACACAGATTAAAAGAAAATAAAAATAAATACAAAAATCACTCATTTTCAATTTTAAGGTGAACAGCATCCCTAAACCCACACTGCTGGTTCGATCACATACAGGCTAGACAGTGCACACGGCACACAAAACTGTGTCGAGTGGCTAAAGATATAGCACATCCCACAACACACACCGTACCGTAAATATCTTTTTTTTTTTTCTTCCTAAAAAGAATAACAGAAGCGTTCCTGCTTTAGGGAACATTAGGATGCAGGAGCGTCTGCTAGGATAGGAGCTGGTTCTTGGTGTAGTGTTTAAAGTCACTCAGTAGATTCCAAAGAGTGTCAGTAGCACCTTTCTTTGGAGGTTCTCACTAATGTTCATGTCAGGAAGGTAATACCCTTTCAAATGAAGATGACCAGTGTTCACTGAAGTTCAGCAAATTTAAGCTTCTTTTCAACTTCCTTCTCACAGATTTAGAAAAATCTCCAGTGTTTTTTGCCTGGTTGTTGAGCAGTTTCACTGCCCCAAAACCATCCCTCCTTCCGCTGAGACCACAGTTCAGACCGAAAACATGAGACGTTTTTAACAGTAAGTGAAAATGCATCAACACTACACAGCATTACGCAAATGACCCAACTCTAACCGGTCTCTCCTTTGGATTCACCACTAGCTATGTTAGCATGTTTGCTCAAGCTGTTACTTTAAAGTTCACTCAAGGCGGGTCAGGCTGGCCAGTGAGGAGCTTGGTCAGTACAGTGCAGACACTGTGACCATGAGGTGTTTCTGAAGACCTCTGCCTGAGGGAAGTTAAAAATCTTGAGAGGATGAAGTAAGGTCATACTACACGAAAGTTTCATTTCATCAAAAAGTTCACTAAATACACAATGTGAAAGTGTTAGTTATTTTTCTCTATTACAATTGCATTTTTTGACCACAACATCAGTTAAAAAGTGTCGAGTCCAGGAGCCCAAGTATTTGCAGATTCTATTCAAGTTCACATAATTCACGATTACGACAGTCCACTGAAACCATTCCTTTAAGGACTCAACAGCTCATGCACAGGAAGTACCCAGCTCAGCACAGTCAGTCAGCTCGGAGAGCCAGTTCAGCCAATCAAACGGCTTCAGCAGGGAACTCTGGCACTTTGTCCTCGTACTGGGGGGGCGGAGTCAGGGGCTCAATGACCACACGCCCTCCCTCCGCTGGGCTCTGGATGTTCAGCCGGATGTCCTTCACGTGGAGCTTCTCTGACTTGATCCGACGCACGCGGAGCGGGCGGAGAAGTCGGCTGGCCCGGCTGCCGGACCGTGTGGGCGTTGGGTTCGCGGCGGGCGCCGGTTGGCTGCTCCCAGTGGCAGGCGCCGCCCCCTCGTTCTCTACCGCAGCAATCAGGTCCTCATAGGATGGGAGTTGGGAGGAGCTCTGGCGGAGGTTGCTCTGGCGGATGGGGTAGCGCCCGCTGGTCACAGCCTCCTCGTAGCTGGGCACGTCGTAGGTAGGACCTGGCTCCTCACTACAGGAGTGCGCACACACACACACACACACACACACACACACACACACACACGTTAGCTCTGTACAGTCATTATTTCCTCCCCTAAACTCTACCGTTTGACACATTTATAAACATATCCAGCCTATGGGAACAGACTAATTTATGATGGTCTGTTTCAAGCCCAAACTAATCTGCTGATACAATGGTAAGCTTACAAGACTTTTGCTGTCCACTGTAGCTTAATCAAGATGTACTACAGCCGAATCAATATGAATCGATATGAATCGGCGAGTGAGTCAGTGAAGCCGGACTGTGCAGTACGTACCCATCTGTCGCTTCTGCGGTCTCGCCCTGTGTGTACTGGGTTCCCGCGGCCGCGCCGGTCGTCCGGTGGCTCGCCCGCTTGTTCCTGATGCCCAGGCAGATGGCCAGCAACAGCATAGCGACGCCAGCACCAACCAGCACAAACGCCACAGACGAGGTCTTCTGCTTGGTCTCCTCGTTGGCCACGCCCTCCGAGCCCGTCGCCGTCCTGTTCCGAGCCGGATCTGTGGGCACCACGCTCCAGAGGATCATGACGATCCCGAGAGCCACCAGGCCAACGCCTAAGGCGCAGAAGGCATACTGGGAGCCCAGACTGGAACCTTCACGGACGACTGAATCGGAACGCGGACGCCTGCCCCCCGCACACAGAGGCTGCCCGCTGGCACACATCACACACGCTCACGCTGCTGTCTCAGGGCAGAAGGGTCAGAACACAGTGGAAACCTGGAAAAAAAAGGGCAGGAGCACCAGTGAGGGAGAGCTGTGGGACAAAAGCTCTCCATGGGAAACTTCCCCAAAAGAGGACGCTTGGCTTCCTGGAGGTGTATCAGTGTGTCTGGGAATGGCGCCAAAGATCTGTGAAGGAAGGGCTATCTGAGCTGCGCCTTCTCTCAGGCCTTTACGTAGTAAACAGATCCCTTGGTCCAGTGCCATCTGGGAAGTCCAACATCCCAGCTGAAGGTGAAAGTTTCCATGGAGACTTTGGTTTTGGTTTTTTGACAGCGTAGGTTGTAGGTTGATGATTAATCAGTTCTGAAATGCATTTGAAAGATAAATGTGCACAAATGTTCTGTGTACTACACTGAAAAAAGAAGAAGACAAAGAACGTGCTTTGTGTACTACACTGAAAACACACACGCGAACGGCAGGGCGAGAGCAGAGAGCAGCAGATCTTTGCTGGGTGTCTGTTTCATGCCAGTGAGGCAAGAGAATCAAGCCCTCTGCTGCCTGGCACTGCACAACCACGGCATGCTGGGGGTCTAGGCCGCTCTGCCCGTTGCCATAACAACCTGGCTTTGCTCACTTGGGCCTGTGTGCGCTGAATGGGGTGGCAGCTCAGGTGAAAGCCTCTTTAAATTCAGGCTTTTACCGGTGCTGCCTACGCACCAAGCCAGGCTTTTTGGTCATTACCACACGCTGCGGCGCTGAAGAGCGGCGTGCCTCTGCCTGCCGCGCTGATTACCGTGAGCGTCCCCTTTGTGCTAAATAAACCCTGTAAAAAAAAAAAACGAGCTGTGGCTTGGATCTGAAGGGAGTGCGAGACAGACACATGCATCACGTAAACTTATCTGTTCCAGGAAAGGGTGACATACTCACCGTTCTGAGGTGGCCAGTTAGGATCTGGGCACGTTAAAGGACGTGCGGATTCTCAGCGTACGTCTCGGAGCCAAGACTCGACACTAGACTCTTACCAGCATGTTCCGCTTACCGGGTCCCTGCCGAAGCCCGAGTGGGTCGGTTCAGGTGTGCCAGAAAACAGCAGTACAGGTGCAGTCGGGCACAATGCAGATCAGCTCCACAATGGCCAGCAAAATGATTTGCGTTTGGTGAGAAAGAGGACAAGCAAACGAAGGAGAGAGACTAAGAGGAGCTGAAGTTTACACCCTTGCAGGAGTCAGTACAGAACTGCATGCCGATTGTACTAAACCACTGGCAGCAGTAACGAGTGGGCGGGGTTTGCCTAAATGACAAGTTGTGACAAGCTAGGTGTCACAGCAGAGGGATGCCATGCCCACGTCTGAGATTACGCAGATGAAATGCACAATACATTCATTCTTAATCATTAGCACAGAACTGCACTTTTGCAATAACGACACTGCACAAGGCAAATTAACCCACAAACACCCATTAACAAATGAGAACCCCCCCCCGCAAACTTCCTGACCAATCACAGCCCTTCCAGGTGTCTTCCGTAGGTGTTGCATCAAATATATTCTCGCTAGAAAACATTCTGTGAGCAAATGACAAAGCACTTTTGTCCCCTCTGGATGAGACTGCCAGCTAAAGGGGCCCAAAATGTAACATATCATGGCATCTGTATAATCACCACACACAATTTGATCTAAATAATGCCGGATGGTCCTTAACCATGTGACCATCGTGGGTTCAGCAGATTGAGGTTTAACATCCAGCAAGGGACATCACAAGCCCACCATGTAGCAGTAGAAATGCTATGCAGTAAAACTTAAAAATGGAACTCAATAACAAAAGTAATAAAGATGTACTATTAATACCACCACCAGCACCACCACCACTACTGCTGCTGCCACCGGCCAGATCATAGTGCAAAATTCGCTGCCTGGGAGTGTTCAGCAGTCTCACACTTGGACTCCCAGAGGTGGAGCTGCCACTGCTGCAATTTGAACTTCAAAGTGAAAGAGTAAGCAGCCTCCCAGACACGCAGCAGACTGCAGCGGTCCCACTGGCCGCATGGTGGCTGGTGTACACACGAATTGTCGAGCGTTTCCTCATTCAAAGGCACAAGAAGGAAAACAGACAAAAATAAATAAATAAAAAATACAGTGATCTCAATTCTTCAAATTCTAACCCAGTTACTTCAGAGAGATGCCGTTTGTACATTTCAGTTTCCTTTATGTGCAAGTTCAATTTTTATCAGCGCATCACATCACAGGAGAGTGTTGCCTAAACACACATGCAGACGTTGGGCAGCTGGAAGGTCATTAGCTAGGAAGAATTTCAAAACCACCTGTCCAAGTATGACACCAGGGGCAGGGCAGTAAAACCTTACCACAGGACGCAGGTGGAAATGAGTTCGACTGAAACACAGTTATTTTAATAAGCTGTATTTCTTCAGGATGAGCATCCACTCTGAGAACTGACCCTGGCTTCAACTGTTTCAGGGTATAATTAAATTTTTAAGTAGTTTAAGTAAATTACACTATGCACAACAAACTGATTCTCGACCGATGCATTCTAAAATGAATGTGCTACTTCAATCCACTTTACAAGGCCACTCAATATATTAAACTAGAGCTGAATATGGACAAACATGCTATCTGTTGCAACTAGGATAAGCCTTACAAAACACCCTGGTGCAACAAAACAAAATTACATATTCTGGCTCATGAGAACGCATTTGAAATGTTTACTCAGTAATAAATTATGTACAGAACCAATTTATTAAAATGGACTTATTCCAACACTCATTGACGACATATGGTAAACATTCTTTAAATGCTGCAGCAAATGGGTCACAAAACTCTTCCTTACTAAAGTTTTAAGGGCGGCGATACAATTGCGCTACAGACACTACACACATTACTGAACAGGTACACATAATGGTGTCGAGGCCTGAAGGAGTCTGAGAACAGAACAAAATCTGTTCCTCCGGTTCCTTTATCAAGTGATGGACATCGACATTGTATATGATTAGCACTTCTCAGTAAGACAAACGGATACGTTTTTTTTTAAGTCAAAGAATAAAAGGTAAACATCTAAAAATGAATGAATGTATTTTCAACGCTGGAGAGTCACTTCAGCGACAACCCCGTGTCCTGTATCTCGGTTTTGGCGCTACTAAAAAGCTGGATCCTTCCGTTGTGCCAGATAACGAAGTCCTATTCAGAACCTGTACTTTTTGGTTTATTAAATGTACATTAATACACACGAAGAACTGTTATATGTTCGCATTGTTTTGCGTTTAAAATGACAGCTGCGTAAACTTTTTTTTAAGTGACTTTGTAACTACACCTTGCCATAGCGCTTAGCAAGCAACAGTCGTTTAATGTTTGCTCATTAGTCCTGGAAATTTAGGTAGAACACAAAAAGACCAGCTGTCGCACGACTTTTGTCGACTTGTATATTTTGTCTGGAGCGAGCAGTGTATGATTCAACTTAAATCCATACTGGAAAGCGCGACCATTTTTTCAAAGTTTGGAGGGCATGGTCTGAGATTGTGTAGCAGTGGCCGGCTAATTGGAACAAGCTACCTCTTTTAAATCAAACACACAGCAGCATCTCTTTAAAATAACATCGAATGCGAAAAGCGTTAAAAATAAACTAAAAAATCGACCAGTAGCCTACTTCAGTAATATAATGTCACTTGGGGGAAAAAAAATCAATATTACCTTAACAATGTCCGTGGCGACTCAACGCCCTTGGAACATTATCTCGTCAAAGTACCTGAACCAGGTGTGTTTCTTATACGCAGCAATGACAGGGTTTCATGCTCTTTTCATTCGTTCGACGAGCAAATGTTTTTAATTATATACGTATATAATTCTACAGGTTTTGTCCCTTCCTTTCGTGGACTATCAGAAACAGGAACTTTGTCCAAATCAACTCGGAGCGTATCCAACCCCTGGTTGTAAAAGTGTTTGACTTTACTCCTTGGTCTTAAGGCACGTCATGTTCCAGCTGCAAGTCAAAAACTAGATCTTTATTTTTAAAAATCTATCAACCAATCAACCAACCGACCTAAATAGATCACAAAGTCTTAGTAGCTATTGGTTGCCTTCTATCCATTTCTATTTTTAAGATAATTTTTTAACAATTTGTACTTCTACACTATAACACTAGTTATCTTAAAATGTCTCTTACTATGGTAAATTGAGAGGATAACCTGTAAAAGTCTGTGTAGCAATAGACATGTCTTATATGCTTGGGATTTATTTTTCAAATATGTGCAACATGTACAGTAAAAATACATGTATTCTAAGCAACACAATCACCTGGACAGATGGTGGAACTTTAATATGGAAGAGAAGACCTGTCTGTAAAATACAAGTCAATGACTTTCCTGAAGTGTTCACAAATCAAATCAAAGTATTTATGGACATTTTGATGAAGTGAGACCTGCTTCTTTCAAGTACTGTGTGATTTGTTCTACTCGGGAACAGAAAAACTGTACAAAATCCAGATCAAATTCACTGCAGAGGTTCTCCATGATTGAAAATGAATTTTATTAGAAAGCACACTGTGCATTTTTCAGACTTAACCAGTGTGATCTGCCTGTTGTCCCTCTAATGACTGAAGGCTGAGTGATTTACAGAATCTCATACAGCAGTTAACATCCAAACCAATCAGTGAATGAATCAGAAAAACAAACCTATTTGACTAATTGAATCAGACTATTCAACAGGTTATTACATGGAAATCAGGCATACGTTTCATATGTGACCTTCCCCTTGCCCAAAAGGCTCAAATGGCTGTGTAGAGGGGAATGGAGACTTCGTTGCATGAGCACAGCTAATTCAGAGAGTGGCTCAGAGAGAGAGGTTCGGAGAGAGAGGTTCAGAGAGAGAAGCTCGGAGAGAGAGGTTCGGAGAGAGAAGCTCGGAGAGAGAGGTTCGCAGAGAGAGAAGCTCGGAGAGAGGTTCGGAGAGAGAGGTTCGGAGAGAGAGGTTCGGAGAGAGAAGCTCGGAGAGAGGTTCGGAGAGAGAGGCTCGGAGAGAGAGGTTCGGAGAGAGAGGCTCGGAGAGAAAGGCTCGGAGAGAGAACGTGAATGTGAACGTCCGGTGAAGCCTCTTATTCTGTGGGCCAGTGAGCATTCAAAGGTTCTCCTTCTTTGCATGGGCTTCTCAGCTCATGTTCCTGCTCATAAGATTTACGCTACAAACCACAAAAAAGGCAGAACTGACACTGTCACAAATCCACTGAAGGGATGTGGTTGAGTTTACAAGGGTTAATTTGACAAGAAATGTAGATTAAGCGAGTCCTAGAAAAAGCAAAACCGATCAGTATTAATCAGAATTCATTTTGACAGTATACATTATACATTTTTAGTATATATTTGGATATTTCTAAGATTTTGAGATTTCTAAGATAGAAGTTTCTTTGCAGTTCAAATGAAGTACTTTTTCTGGCAGGAGGAGGAGCACAAGATAAATGGTGTGATCCTCATCACCTGTTAATTTATTATTGACCTGCTTCTCACTGTATGGTATATGTTTTGCAACAATTTCAAGATTCAGGAATTGATCCCTTTTCCTGAATCTGACAAAACTGACAAATTTCAGAAACATTAAACGAGACAAGTAGCAGATCCATGTCCACTGGCAACACTATCAAATTGAGGGAAAAAAAAAACACAATAACTTTTTTATTGTTATTATTTTCTGTACTGATCATGTCAGTGGTACAAATGAAAGTGCTCTGTAGAGATGTTTTCCACATTTTTCACTGACACAATACAGGCATATGAAAACGATTTAACAATCTTTAACAATCACCTGAAAAATTGTAACCTGTTACATTTTTTACACTGAGTATCAATAGGACAAAATCAAAATTAATCAGTTTAAAATTGGATATGTAGCAGACTTAAAACAACCCATAGAACCCGGTTTAAATCATATGGGAACAGCGATGGTGGTTTATCAAGTCTGACACAGTTATTGTACAACTCCTTACCAGGACTGGTTGTAACAGCATGTGAGGTGTTGCTCAGGATTTAACACACATCAAGTTGAAAGACCTGTTTGCATTGCTGAAGGCCAGCAGAGCAAATATCACATGGGCAGGATGCAACCTGTGTTTAAAGGGGTGTGGCCTGTGTTTCAAGGGGTGTGGCCTGTGTGTTTAGAAATGTGGACCCCTAATTTCATTGTTTTGCAAGATTTTTACTGGTGGCTGGATGTAATTGTTTTTAACCCCCTGGGTATCGATAGTATGTAATTGTCAAAGTGGCAGAGAGTTTTCAGTGGCACACAAGGCCATTGAACTTGTTGTGAATTGTCTTCTGTAATAAACAGCAGAGGAAGAGAATTGAATTGCATGCATGATGAGACAGGCCTTAACAATGTAGGCAAAAAAATCACAAATGTCTTTTTTCCTGCTTTCAGCTTTTTTTGTATAATGAATATTTTGTACACTGAATAAACAAATTTCCATCTCAAACAAACTGACTAATCCTTTGGAGAGAACCCATGTGGGTTTAGTGTGGGCTGTTCCCACCTCATCAACTGCTGCCTTCACCAACTGACGTTCAAATCAATCTTGTTAAACAAAGATCGTAGCACACATCAACAAAATAGAGACCAGGTGGTGCTGTGTGACTCTTACGAGTCATTTCCTCTCTTTTAAAACATAAAGAAAGAAAAAGAGAGGTTTGTTGTGGGCTTTGGAGTACTGACAACCCCCCCTCCAAAACACACACACAAATTTCAGTTGTTGTTTTAACCCAAGGCATACACACATATGATATGGGTTTGTGAGTGGTTTGTATCAAATGCACACATTATATATCAGACCATCTGGTTCTGATTTCAGCTGAACCTCTACAGCCAACACTACTTCTCCCCCATTCTACAGCTCACTGCTTGTAACTTCTGTGAGTAGTAGTATGTTAGTTACCATCAAAGTCACTTTTATATAGTGTCAGTTTTCTTCACTTGGTGAAATATACATAAAATATTTAACAGGGAATTTACATGAGAGAAGAATGTAAACCAGTGTTTTCTAACCCAGTACTCGGGGCACTCCAGCCGGTTCCACGTTTTTGCTCCAACCTAATGTATTGGGAACCTGGGCAGAGCAAAAACGTGGAACTGTCTGTTGTGCCCCAAGAACTGGGTTGGGAAACTCTGATGTAAACTCTATTCAAACTCTACACATTAGAACCCCATTCTAAGCACCTTTGATGCACTGAAAATTTGTAAGAAAAATAAAATTACAAAACAACCAACCAGACATAACCAAGTCATAACCAGACATAACAAAGTCATAACCAGACATAACCAAGTCATTTTCTGATCAGGACTGCTAGATTGTGAAGATGGCCATGAATTTGTGATCCCCCCCCGCCCCCACGGCCGGGGGAGGCAGCAGGAGAGTGCTCCTCCGGAGACTGGTTCAGCACCCCCACAGTTAACAGCTCTATACGTTAGTGATCTCTATGCTGGAGTAGCCATGCATAGGGCTGCCTTTGGACCTGGGAAGGGCCTTTCCTCGCTCCTCTCTGGGCAAGGATCCGCAGTTGCCATGGAAACTCAGGTCCCGCCCACCAGGAATGTTGGGGTTGAACCTCAAGGGACTCTGGGTAATAATTGACAGCATATTCATTCTGGCACTCCAAAATTAAGAACATCTTTGGAAATGATGGGTATTAGCAGGAGTGGGCGTTCATACAGGTGTGAGGTTATATACAGAAGTGGAGTTATGTACAGAAAACAGATTAATGGAAAAGAACATTAACTAAAAGCATATAAATAATATTGGGGAAGGGGGGGTTATGACCTGAGACTGGTTAGGTATAGCAGTAGGACTATAGATATATAGGCTAAACACAGACATATAAACAAAGAAACAAACAATACAGGGGTAAATTATGAACAAGTGATGTTGGTATGTGTAGGATAAAAAGCAGCAAATTGTATGGGAGTGGGGTTATATATAGAACAGAGGAGTAAACAGAACAGGATTTTATGTATTGGGTAAAAAGGAATAAACAGTATAGAGGTGGGGTTAAATGCAGGGTAAACAGAGGCATAAACAGCAGGGGGTTAAAGTCATGAACAGGTGGAGGGTTTATGTAAACAATAAGTATGGGGTGGAGTCATTAGTGGGGGTTGAGTTATTCATGAGATGAAATATGGGGGTGGAACCATGAACATGGGGTGGGGTTTTGTATAGCTGGGGTCCTATACAGTGGTGCGACGAGGCCTTTACCATGGTTGATCTCAGTCTGAGGTTCCCCTCTTCAGCGTAGCGGCAGGTGGAGGCGGGCGACTGCGTGTGGGTTCCCTCTTTCCTGCTGGAGTCCTGGTTCTGACTGCTCCTGTGGAGAGACCACGTCACCGTCACTTTCACTACGCACTGACTCGCACCAGAAACTTTACAGCGAACAGCTTAGAAAAGACAAAGTTTCATAACGATCCCCACTGTTTGATGTGCGTTCAGTAAAATTGTTTGTGTTTTGTCATTTACCGCTTTAGGTTATGTTGCCACATACAAGCCACATTGTTCAATTCCGTTTTTTTACTCAGACTAGATTTGTCACAGACGGTTCACATTTATGCAAGTAAACTAACGTCAACGCATCCGTCCCTGAACCGGCAGGCGACCACACACTGACACATTGACAGATTTTTGTACGAGCTGCCTGTTTCACCAACAATAAAAAAACGTCGTATTTGAACGGGTCGCGATATTAAAAACAAAAGGAAAAAGGAAACTCTACTGTAGTAGCTCGAGTGTTGCATTTTACTCTGGAAGGCGGCAAACAGTTTGTCAACTGTACATGATCAGATCAAGAAGGTGAAATAAAGCTAGACAGCTTTCGCAGATACTGTTATCACTGCTACTGTTCTCCTCCACTGTTGTTATGCCGAGCTGTTGGTGTTGGTTAACCGCAACAACAGCGCTAAACACATTTAAGTAAAAATCCACATTAATTCTGATCTGATTGTACACATTTGTGTTGCATGGCCACTATTTGGATCCACACACGATACTGAACCACATACGAAAGTAATTCAAATCTGATTTGAAAAGATCATATTTATGTGTAAACATAGCCTTGAAAAAATCAGATGTGTCATTGTTTGTGTTTTTGTTAAGGCAAAATTCAGATTTGAGTCGCATCAGCCTGGCGCTGTGAACGTAGCCTTAATGTTACTGAAAATGTCTAGTTTTCGGTAAATCAACATTTTGATCAAAATAAAACGAAGTAGTCACACTTAAAAAAAAATAATTTTCTAAGCTCAGCGAGAGCTTCTGATTGAGAGCAGCGCGGGGTTCAGAAGATAACGTGAACGTCCGGTGACTCGCCGTGATGGGTTCAGCAGCACTTTCATCTCCTCGTAGAGGTGCCGATGGACCATGTGTTTGTTACTGGGGATCTCCAAGGCCTTAGCCAGGCTTTCAGCGCTGAAGGATGGATCGAGGACCATCACGGCCCCGTGCACCCCGCTGTTCTGCAGGTTATCTGCGTACTCCTGTTACATGGGGAAGGGAGTGAACACACCAGCAAACACACAGACCTCTTCTTAAGCACAGAAGCATGTTGGGAGTGCAACCATCCACTGTGAAGAAAGAATGATCTGAAGCAGAGTGCTTGTAAAACGTCACAGGCATGTATGTGTTCGAGGTCAGCGTCATCTTCTCTTAACAAAGACGTGACTGTGGTCAGCTGCATCAGCATGAGCAGAGAAGGGATTAGAGACACCTGAACATCCAAGCACATGGATGAAGACCCCCTGACCCTGTAACAGGACACCCAAATGCATGGCTAAACCAACTGCGGTTTTCAGGGCAAAGAAAATGTAATGCTCTTGATTGCCAAAGTCAATCATTTATATCCTGGCCAAGAAATGCTGAGCAGTTGTTTGTCCAATTACTTTTGGTCCTCTAAAATCAGTGATGGGGGGGGGGCAGTGATTCTCTAGAACAGATGTAAAATCTGATAGCTGTAAAACAGAGCTGTATAGCTGTAAAGTGCACATTCTGCACATTAAACTCATTGGCCTTTCTTTACAAGTAGAATGATGTAAATAAAAAGTGTATGGTCTGCAGTGTATGTTGACAGACATAGAAAAGTTCATTTTGCCATATACACATACACACACGCACGTAGACACACATACTTCATAAGGCGATCGGCACACGGGGTTTTTGACCTCGCTAAGAAACAGTCTGTGAATATACAGAACACCAGGAAGGCACTTTGGAGTGGAGGAGAACCTTTCAGCTCCTACAGTTCAGTAGCTTCTTACATCTCCTCACTCTCCCAATTCAAACAATTCCCATACCCAACTCTCCTAAAGAATGTGCTGGAGTAAAACCATATCACACAATATCTGTTGGCAGACAGACAGGTGCACATGAGAAAAGAAAAGGACTTGTGTTTTGACAGATCTTCTGGGACATTGAAAGACACCTTCAGATCGATGTCTCTGACCCACTTAATGACCCGATGACTGCTCCACACCACGGGGTCCACGTCCTGGTGCTCACACTGTGCCCGACGAGCCTGCAAAGCCTAGGAGAGAAAACAATGCATTACACACACACACACACACACACACACACACACACACATACATGCATTGCACACACAGACATGCATGCAAATACAAGCAAATATACTTGTGCACACAAATATGCACTCATGGACACACATGCATACGCATAGAGACACATATATGCAAATACAAACATTAAGTCTATATACAGAACCTCTCCACTACCCAACCCCAGCCCCACCCACCCACCCCCCGCCCCCCTAGCTCGCCTCTCTGTCGAAGCCCAGCATCAGTAGCAGCTGGACGCCTGCTAGCAGGCTGGTGACGTGGGACTTGTTGGTGATGCTGAAGACCGTCTCCAGGTCGCGGCGGGTGAGCGAACACAACACCCTGCCGTCCACCAGCTGGTTCTGGAAGGCCTGCGAGTACTGAGGCAGACCCACGTCGCTCAGCCACGTCTTAGACACCCACTGATGGTCCATGTCGGCCGCTTTGGACAGCCTGAGGGAAGTGGCTAAAATCATTATTTATGGTCTTAAAGGAACAGTTCAGTCAAGAAGTTACTGAGGCAAACCTCGAATGCTGGTAAAGAGCAGCTTGTTAGCATTATGCTATCAGACTAGGCTAACTAATGACTAATAGCGCCCACAGTCATGTTAGCATGTTTAGTTGAGCTGTTCTTTTCACATATAAGATAATACTTTATTTTATGAAAGGACATTCAGGTTTCCCAGATAGCAGCATGTGAAAAATACAATATACAGGTACAATAAAAAAGTTGCCATTTGTATGTACATCAACCCAGTAAATAAATATATGATTAAAATAATTAACAGAAAAGAATATAAACATAATGTGTGTGTGTGATTGTGTGTGTGTTACCCTGCTCCAGTCTCTGCTTCCCGGTAGTCCTCGATGGCCTGTGAGTGTGTGTGTGTGTGTGCGTTACCCTGCTCCACTCCCTGCCTCCCGGTAGTCCACGATGGCCTGTGAGAGTGTGTATATGTGTTGTATATGTGTGTGTGTGTGTGTGTGTGTTACCCTGCTCCACTCTCTGCCTCCCGGTAGTCCTCGATGGCCAGGCGTAGCTTCCTGCGGTGGAGTGGACTGCTGATGCCCAGGCCCAGCTCCAGGTCCTCATCCGTCAGGCCCAGGAGCACCTGCGAGGGACGCCGGCACTGTCAGCTCCCAGCCTGGGCACGCGGAGCACGGGGGAAGCCCATGCCTCCCCCTCCACCCACCTCCACCTGCTCCACTAACCGCTCACACCTTCACTCCTTCAGCTACTGCGAATATTCATGCCCCCCCCCAAAAAGAGTGCACTATTTTCCAACTCAAACATGAGAGCTTGATTTTATTGTGCCGCAAATTCCTGAAACACTGATTCATTTTTGAGCTTCTTGTTTTTTTAGAGGAGGAACCATTATTAAAAAAAAAGATTTTGCCGGAAGGAGTTATAAATCTTAATTACAGTAGCAAAGGCCTCTGGGAGAGAGCGATGAACAGAGTGGAGCTGAAGTCATACCTTTCCACTCTTGACATTCTCAGAGCAGGCTCGGATGTACATAGGCATCGCCATGACAACCTCAAGCCAGGCCTGAACAGTTCCCGCCTTCCACAGAGACATCGGCCTGGTGCGCGTAAGCTCCGCCTGTTGCAGCCGTTCCAGCTGCTCTTCGCCATCTGATAGGCTGGGATGCGTCAGGCTGGAGAGGCTGTCAGAGTCTGGATTGGTCAGGGGAGGCAGCAGGAGGAAGGGCAGGTTTAAGGGGGTCAGAGGGACCGAGAGTGAAAATAATGCTTCATCCATTCAGAGCAGAAAGCACACTGCAGAAAACCATATAAATAGGGCTGTTTGTGTAGTGGGGCGGCCTCAGCGCATTACAGAACTTTTTGAGCATTTGTCATTAAGAGACCAAACAAAAGGAAGGAAGTGAGTCATACTGTAATTTCATAGCAGGGACTCACAGCCTGCTGCGGCTAACAGCATCGTGGGTAATCAGGCCTCTAATTCACCACAGATACTCCCCAGGTTCATAACCACTTCCACATTTGCTACACCCTCCCGCTTCATACCCCCCCCCCCCCCCCCACTACACTGCTTTCCTCTGCCCAAGCACTTTCATCTCCTTTCCAAATGTTGCTTGCACACACACACACACATACGCACATGCCCCACACACAAGTACACACCACACACAAACATGTACGCACGTAGCACACGCACACACACACACTGCATGCACGCATACATACACCACAGCAAACATCCTCACAGCCTTGATTAGGTGTCCTGCTGTGGATATAGTTGAGGAAATTGTTACATCTTTACTCTTTCTCCCCTCTGCCTACTCAAGACATCATGCTGAATGTCAAATCATGCTGTAATCATGTAGCCGGTAATGATCCACCGAGTGACTCATAACATGCGTCAGAAGCAGCCTTTGCGCGCACCTTTTCCATGAGTATGTCAGCTAACAGCTCATGAGTGAGGGACGCTATCAGTGAGCTCGTCTACGCCCACTATCGAGTGTCATTGTACATATGCGCCAGCAGGGGGAACACTAGGAACTCACAATAAACTGATTGGATTGATGGTGCAGGCGATGTCATTTATTGCCAGCCAATTAAATGGGATGTTTTCTTCATGTTATATCTAAGTGGGATACACCTCATTTGAGTCCATGGGCTATAATAATAATAATAATAATAATAATAATAATTTAAAAGGTATTTCATATCATATTTAATTTTCTTTTCTGAGCAGGAAGAGGGTACAATTTAGCTCACTGCAAGTTCACCTTAAATGGCTTTTGCTCAGATCAGGTTTTAATTGGTCTTTAATTAGCTGAGAAATGAGGGCAGTAGAAGGCGGTTATCAGATGAGAATAAGACTGCAGGACTCCTCATGGGAGTCTATGGAAGGACGTGGTCCTAAACCCAGCGCAAGCACAGAATCAGAGCAAAGACCTTGCTCATGGGAAATGTAGTTTTTAATGGAAGGGACAGAGATCACAGTCTGTTATCATCTGAAGTAATGAGAAAAGACCAATTATACTGAACTACAGAAAATAATTAGAATTCATTTTTATAACTATACAAATTAAAAATACCTCTTAACTCTGTTAGTACTTCGTTATTGATTTGTACAATGAATCTAAATCTTTCAGGAGTACGTTTTTGCATAAACCCTGCCATGAGGCAATAAAATGATTTCTATTTTTGCCATCATCAGACGGTTAATGGTGTGCACATGATAGTCATTTCAGTTGACATAACTCATGTAGGTTATGAATGCAGTGGAGTTTAGGGCATTTGTGTCCACTGAGGTCAGACAATGTTAGGACACATTAACACAGATGGTGTGTAAAATCACGGATGAACAGCAGGGGGAGTTTACCTCAGAACATGGAAACCCCAGAGCAAGGTTAGGAGGAAACCATTACATGAGACACACACACACACACACACACACACACACGTGTGTGCACATACACTCACACACACAGGATCAAGAAGAAAGGAACATGGATGTCGAGTTATGGGTTTTATTTTAAAATAAGCTTTTATTTTGATCTTTTTTAATCATATTTATTTCCAGAATGTTAAAACCTCTTTATTTCTCTGTCTGTGAAATGAAGACAGCGTTGTTTCACTGAAATAACCTTATTCCTAATTTTTAAATAAAAGTCTTTAATAGATTTACTCTTATGTCTGACATAATCTACATTACAAACCTTACAACATAAAACTCATTAGAACGACATAAGAAACGGAAATTTTAATTTAACAGAGCCGAACGAAGAAAAATCAGTGTCTCCACAATGCAAAGAAAAGTCTTTAAAACAAAACAAGCATTTGATATGCCAGCGGTGACAGAGAAGCATGACATCATTGGTGTTGGTGATCATTCAGAAGCTGGTTATGGAAGCAATGGCATTTAGGTTTGGGCTTCCTGTCTTAAAGAAACCAGGAATAAAGAGGAGATTATTTCATAACAACATTCCTATACGATGAAAATTCCTTCTCTAAGTTGAGAATGTCCATCAGGGTAACGCGCCCTTCTCTTGTAACCTTTGGCACATGTTAAGGTGTGCGTGAGGCTGACGTGTTCATTATGTGCAAACACAAATCATGACAAAGGAACACACTCAGTGCTAAGATATTTTAATCAGCCCCAGAAATCAAACTGGAACAAAAGTGTCCAAGCTAATTCATCTGTATTTCAGGACCGGTTTTAGTGAGTTTCTGTTGTGCATTTGCGTAGTCTGAAGAAGTCGTAACGATGCTTCCTTTATCAGGAACCACTCAAGCTTAGGAAATCTTTTTCATGCAAGCTACGTAAAGGAGCGAATGTCTCAGGACAACAGACTACAGTTCTGTTGTATTATATTGGTTAGCTGCTGTACACCGAGTATCCAACTCTTATCTTTGTATCTCCTCTGAAGTGCTAATATCTTTCCTATAGTGCTATCTTCCCTAGAGCACCAACACCTCTCCTACAGTACTGATATCTCCTCTACAGAAGTCATAACTATTTTACACTACCGCTATTTCTACTGCAGAAATTATATTTCCTCTACAGCGCTGATGTATCCTCTGTAGGGCCAATATCTCTTCTAGTCACAATATCTGTCCCCAACATCTCCCCTATAGCACTGTTATCTCCTTTATCACTGATATCTCCTCAACAGCTTTGCGGAAGCTCTTTCTTAGAGCATGTACTAACCACATACATGTATACACGAGTACTTACTTGTTAATTAGCAGTGATATTTTCGTTTGGACTTTTGTTTGCTCAGGAAAAAAACTGCTTTTGTGGGCGTGTGCATAAATGATGCCCTACTGACACCTCGATACAACCTTGGAGTATCGTGTAATGCAGTATAACATGTGCGGGTTTATTTCTTACTCATCTAATAATAATGGCCTTTTTCAACTATGTACTGATAAAGATGTCAAAGATCCCATCACACCGAGTTTTGAGTAAATCATACTTTTTTTTTCCTGCAGATATCTGGAGACCAAATAAATAGGAAATTGTGCAAGGTCAATAGGGTTGGTATGGAGACAGCCCAGGCGTTGTATGGAAATGAGGAATACAAATCATATTAGACATGACTGAAGGGAACATGGCAATGTAAATTAGGCACAAACATTGAAAAGAAGCATTCAGGACAGACAGAATGAAGACAAGGTGCACAAGAATTCTTATTTACAAACACACAGCAGTATTTCAAGTTTCCAGTTTATAAAAAAAGACATATATTACCACAAATAAAGGCGTTATAACACAGCATTAATATATTCACACGCAGATGATCCCATGTATATATTTATATGCATGTAAACATATCTACATATGCCTACATATATAAATATATATTTCATTTACATACAATATTTTGAGTGTAGTATGTACATTTCAAGGAGACAGCAGGTCTTTTGTCTTTCCTGTGGTTTTGCGGGGGAAACGGCGCATACAAACACACGTGCACACAAGCATACGCTCGTATGTGCATCCTCACACACACACACACACACACACACACACACGCGCGCACGCACGCACGCACGCACGCACAGCCTAATCACCAGTCGGCATCCTCCTCTATATAATAATCAGGGGTGGAAGTACCATCAAACAGGCCAGGGTCCAGAGACTTGCGCTGGGACCTGCCCCGGGCAAACACTCGAGACAGAGAACCCAGAGTCATCTTCTCCTTCTTCTTCTTACGCTTCTGATCCTCGAGGTCCTCCATGGACTGGGCACACACAAAAATGAGAGAGAGAGATAGAGAGAGAGGGAGAGAGAGAGAGAGAGGGAGAGAGAGAGGGAGAGGGAGAGGGAGAGGGAGAGAGAGGGAGAGGGAGAGAGGGAGATTGTAAAAAGTCATGTCATATGGAAAAGGAGAGATGACTGTGTGAGAAAGCCAATCAGAGCACATTCAGAGCCCAGCCTTGGCTAATCAGAGCACACTCGGAGCTCAGGCTCAGCCAATCAGAGCACATTCAGAGCCCAGGCTTGGCCAGGCTGTTAACAACACCAGGGTTTGCTCTCCTCACTCTCGTAGACCTGCATACCTCGGCCGTCCCATGGCCTCCTCGAAGTGCGGCACAGTGCAGTTGTCGAGCATGATGTGGCCCGAGATGTCAAGCGAGACCAGGTTCCCCAAGCCCTGCACGATGCTCGTCAGGATCTTCCTGGTCATCTTGAACTTGGACGAACGCTGGCTCTCCCGGGAAATGTCCAAGTGCCTGAGGAGCAGAAACACTCCCTCAGTTTGACATGAGGACCAAAACATCGTGTTAGACACGCCCACAGTCAGTCTGGACACCATCTCACTCGCACCACATGACTGCTAACCCAACACAGCCGAGTTCAGCTAACCCAACACTGTCTAGGGCTGCTGGGATGATCCACTGAACTGGAGAAAAACGTTACCAACATCATGTCTGCCGTGGACGTTAAGCGAGAAAAATACTTCACATAATTCATTTGTGTAATAACAGCCAAAGTTGGACATGTTTTTTTAAAAGGGAACATTCAGAACACAGTCATTCTGTATTCGAATAATGTTTGCTGTCAACATGGGACATCAGAACGAAAACATGTTTGACATCAAAAATTGTCCAGCATGCGATTAATGATGTTGGAACACTGTCGCTAGGCAACTGGCCAGTTGGTCTTGGAAGGCTTCATGGGTTTGTTGTTTTTTGTGGGGTTTTTTGCATATCACCAGTCAGTGTACCAGCAGGCACCGCTCAGAAATGAGCATCGATACAGGAATTCTGGTTGGTTTATTCCATGTGGCTCAGCCTCACAGCTCCCAGTCTGGGCTCTCTGTCTGCGGAGACAGAAAACAGCACCGTGCTTCAACGGTCCATTCAGACAAGCACTTCAGACCACTGCCAGAAACATCCGGTTTCTCTAGAAATGTATTTATACACACCAATCGGCCAGAACCCTAGAACTGCGCATCTAATACTGTACGGGCTCCCCTTGTGCTGCCAGAGCAGCTCTGAGCCATCGAGTTGTGACTCCACCAGACCTCCTGAGTCCTGAGGTATCTGACACCAAGACGTTAGCAGAAGCAAATCTCTCAGCCAGATCTAGAACAGCCAGCACAGGTACATAGATCTAGAACAGTCAGTACAGATGCACAGATTTAGAACAACCAGCAAAGGTACACAGATCTAGAACAGCTAGCACAGGTACGTTGTTCTAGAACAGCCAGCACATCCCCTTTCCGCAGCAGCACCACCCCAAGCACGAGGCTGAGGCCACACAAGAGCGTCTGAACAACACAAGGCTGAATAAAACACCTACAGCTCTGCATCCTGTAACTAGAGCCATATGTAGGGTTAAAAACATTCTGATGTAGTGAGTTTGGACAAGGGTTCCCACTCACAAGTCAAATGTGAAATTCTCTGATAATCCCGACTTTTACAGACTAAAAAACTGAATTTCCACAAATTATAACGAACGGAAAAGCATGTCGCTTTTGTTAAATGGGAGTGGAAAAAACAGGCACCTTTCTTGAGTCAAAGAAAGATCAAATTCCCTGATTTTCAATTTCTTGAATAGGCTTTTTAAAATTCAGTGCTATTCTAGCAGTTCCAGGATCAGCATGCGTCCAGTAGCGAGAGTGAGCAGGGTCAGGGTCAGGGTCAGGGTCAGGGTCAGGGTCAGGGTCAGGGTACAACACCTCAGCTGGTTCATCTGCACCACAGTGCTGATCAACTCCTCGGTCAGGTCCACGTTGTAGAGCACCAGCGAGGTCAGCCGGTCCCTCCACTGGGCCAGGAAGGAGGGCCGGGGGAGGTGCACCGCGGACAGGTCCAGGGAGGTGAGAGCGGGCAGGGGCTTCAGCAGGGCCTCCACGTCCACCTCGGCCGCCAGGCCTCCCACATTCAACAGCCGGAGCCTCCCGAAGCCCTGGAAGGTGAAGTCTGAGGCCAGGGTGTGCCTGGGGGGCCGGTCTTCATCCTCGTCTTCCTCCTCATCCTCGCCACAAGCCAGCAGCGCACGTGTCCTGTGGAAGAAGACGCTGGAGCAGCCGAACAGGCTGAGGGATACAAGTGAGTGGCGGAAGCTGGAGAGTGTGCGCAGGCTCCGCGCGCTCAGGTTGGTGCAGGATGTCAGGTGCAGTTCCATCAGGTCCTGCAGTGGGGTAGAATTCAAGTTATTATCACAGGTTACTATCACATGTAATTATCACGTTATTGGCCCGTGCTAGTGTTACAGGTTAATATCACATTCTTTTGTCACGTGTTACTATCACAGGTTATTATCATGGGTTATTATCATGGGTTATTATCATGGGTTATTATCATGGGTTATTAGCTACTCAACAGCTTAGAGGTTATTCTTTACATTTATTCAACAGCTCATATGTTGTCATCACATGTTATTACGTTCATACATTCAACAGCTCACATGTTATCACAGGTTATTAGGTTCATTTATTCAAGAGCTCACGTGTTATAATCACAGGTCATTAGGTTCGTTCATTCAGCGGATCACATGTTATCATCACAGGTTGTTATGTTCATTCATTCAACAGCAGGTTATCATCATGTTATTAGGTTCATTCGGTCAACAGTCCAGATGTAATTATCACATGTTATTATGTTCGTTCCTTCGATAGTCCACATGTTATTATCAGATGTTATTGTGTTCATTCATTCGACAGCCCACATGATATTATCACAGGTTATTAGGTTTATTCGTTCAATAGTCCACATGTTATTATTGGATGTTATTAGGTTCATTCATTCAACAGCTCAAACTGCTGTGCCGTTGTCAGCTGTCTCTCATCTACACATCATCTCCTCTTAACACAAATGCATTCATTAAACACTACTACAGTCACAACACAGTCATGCACAGCTCAAATCAACCAACTTCTACAGTGGAGCTACAGTGCCAGCAAGGTAAGAACAGGTCACTGGATCTGTGGATGTGAACACAGCTTCACAGCAGGTGACCCTAATAAAGGAGTGAGTGTTACCGGCAATAATGTCCTCAACCAATACCACAGGGTTAGTTAATGCTGACATATCAGCTCCAACATGTTATGGGTACTAAGTAGATGGAATCTGCTGCACAGCTGTTTAAACGTGTACACAACCAGGATGTGTATGTAACCAGACGTGGGTTAGCAGGTATGTTCAGAGTATGTTCAGTGTAGTGGTGTTTTAGTCATGCTCTCTAAAAAAGACTCCATATTAACAATAACAGTGAGATCAGACTGTCTGATCACCTGTATGACATCTAAATATCTGCTGTTTGATCTCTGCATGACAACCAACAACACCATCTGGCTACTTTATAGATTTTCTTTCACATGTAATAACTACTACCATCACCCACTACTGCTCCTGTAATAAACAAGGTTTAATCGTTTTAACCTGATCACTAAGATCAGAAACTAAAAGACAAAGAAAGACAACAACAATTCCTGAGTTTCTACAGCTACCTGTTCAGTCTGCAACCTCTGACAGGAACGAGTCAAACGGCCTCATCACTGAAGCAAAGTTAGGATCTGTGTTAATGACTCACAGTGGGGAAATGTTGTTAGCATGTCTCTGAGAGAACACACTCCTCAACCAGAGGAGGGTGAACAGAAACAGGAGCAGTGGACAGAGAGAGAGAGAGGGGGATGGATGAACAGGGGGAGAAGTGCAAGGAAAACAAAAAATGGGAGAAGGGAGGGAATGAGAGAAGAAGGGAATAAAGAAGGGAGGGGAACATTAGGAGAGTGTGAAGTGTTGGACAGAAGGAGAGAGAGTGTGAATGAGGGAGTAGGGGAGGGAGGACAACATTCAATGGCAGTAAATCAGGAATGTGAAGAGAGCAGAGAGACATTATCTCTTCAAAAAGATAAAGCCTGCAGTCTAATCAGAAACATTCACATTTAACACTCACACCCCCCACACACACACTTAATTACACCAGTCAATTACACGATTGTTAATTACACAAGTGTCAAGTGACTCTTCACATCTGCCTGTGTATCAGTGTGTAAAAGAAGAGATAAAGTTAAAAATAAAATATTGAAAGTTAAATTATGTGTTTTTTCACTTTTGTATACAGTCTGTCTAACAATTCTACAAAGCTCATATCAGCTAAAAGGCATAACCATAGTGTCCAACCTCATCACTACTGATTAGTACTACAGTTAACATTTGAGCCCCTGAAAAAATGTAAGGGCTTGTGGCATAAAGCACTTAACAAAAGAGGGGAGGGCAGTTGGGGTTGTGTGTGTACGAGTGTATGTTGGCGGGCTGTATGAATCTGTGGGTGAGAATATGGAAGAGCTATGTGGATGTTTGTTATTAGCAGTTCTCCAGTCTGTAGTGGTTGTGAGTGTTTCCCACCTGTTTTCCAATGGCTTCCAGGTCTTTGTCCCGCACAAACTCTTCTCTGAGGTGCAGCTGTGTTAGCCGGGTGCTGCGTGGGTCACAGAACAGCTGGAAGAACCCGTCCTGAGGCTCAAAGTCGCTGTCTGTGTGGACCAGCTCCATGTATCTGCACATGAGCAACCACGAGAACAGCAGATCATCTACACTCATTCACCTAATCTGTGAAATTTAAACAACTTAAACCACAGGTTGCCAACATCGGAACATTTCAAACGCAAACCATGCCTGAAACATATCTTTCAGGATTGTATCTTGTGTAAACTTCTCTGTTTGTCTACATACACATTAACAAGCTTATCGCAGATCTCGCTGGGCAGAAACACATCCGGGCGAAGGCAGAGTTTGTTCCGCTCGCCCGTGTAGCACATGGTTCGCCTCAGGTTCTTCAGACAAAACACTGTACACAGAGCCATGAGACTGTCCGGGTTGTCCCCTGCCTTGGCCGCCATGGCAACGCACCCTCCAAACTCTGGGGTTAATCACCAGGGCAACACAGGGATGGCACTGAGGGTTGCTGATGGGGTTCAGGCAGCAGGCATTGAAGAACTTAGCCTATTAACATAAACACAAACTGGCACGTTAGGAGGAAAAAAACAGACTGCAGACATTAGTTTACATCAAGTATCAGGAAAAATCCTAGCCGTTAAAAGTTGCATAATATCTATAATATTTACCAATTACTTTTGCACAAAACCGCCGCTGTAATGAAAATGCTAACAGTTAGCTGCTGTTTGTTTTATGAGCTATTCAACCCTAATATAGAAATAAGACTGCGCGACGTAATGATGTCATCAGTGTTATTTGACAATTCCTGACATGCCAAACTTTTCAAAAGCTGTGAGATGTGTAGAGTGGTTCTACATTACACTAAGTAACTAGCTGGCTAGTTTCACTTTAAGTATCTGGTTAAAAATACCGGCTCGTTAGTTAAATGTAAATTCATCCAAATTAAACCGAATGAACACGGTACACTAGCTAGTCGTATACCTTGTAGTAACGGTTAGCTTAGCGAAATTAGCCAGTCACAAACGTCGCGATTAGAGGCTGAATATTAGGCATCGCTAAAGTCATGAAATATGTTCCCTTTACACGTAATTACTTGTTTATAGTCAGTGCTATGAGTCATGATGCCAAACGAGATGGGAACCTTACACTACCCTTATGAACTCGGTAACATCAGCAGCAAATATCTTAGATTGCTGGCTAAGAAACGACTGTAGCTAAAGCACAGCCTTGGGTCTGCTCGCGAGCTTAGCCTAGCCTAGCATGCTAAATGCTATCTGAAGTTGTCAAGCTAACAGCTTTGCCTTTGGTTAGCATTATGCCAAACAAACTAAAAGCGAATCAGATATTATATACATCGTATAAGATCTGACAACGGCACCACTGCATAGGTTTACCAGAATCTCCCAAACTTCAAGCTTGGCGACGGTCAGTTGTTTCAGTTAATTCATTTACTTGTCTAATATTGTTCATTAACCAGTGTTCTCTTCTTTTTTACTCACTCGTCCTGATGTCAACAAAACACTCAACTTCCGGTTCAGCTGTACATTACATAATTTGCTTCCTGCATTAGAGGAGGAGAGGAAGTCGATGCTTTGATTCAACTCGGATCAGTGCTTATTTAGTGTCGTTCAAGTTCAAGTGAATTTACGTAGTCAGGCGTCGATGCAACACCAGAGAAACTGAAAAGGTTTTTCACAATATGTATATAAAACATTCTAAGGTAAAGACTTTGGTTAAAAAATAAAATTAGTTCTGTAGAAGTCTAAACCTAAAGTGGACGGAGAGTATAGCGCTTCGAGAAGTGCCTGTACAAAATCACTTGCAACAATACTGTACAATATTTAATGCCCTCAAAAAAGAACATTTAGGCAAACACACAAAAATGTACATGTAGTGTGTGTGTGTGTATGTGGTTTATGTATTTATGTTGTCTCACTGACGTTCAGGCCTCAGGACATTAAGCAATGAACAAGATAAATATAGGTATATCCATCTCTAAATGCATGGATAAATTGATAAATACAAATTATGAATAAATAAAATAGATGGATCGATAATTATACTGCATGTAATAATTCATTATACTGTAATAATTATACTGTATGTTAAAATTCATGAAATTGTGTTGTATGTTATAATTTATTCATATTGCATTGGACTGTGTCAAATAACTGAATTTTCTGAGCACGGTACATCAACTTTGTTTCCCACTCGGACTATTTTTCTTGCAACACGTTTCTGTTTCTCGTTGAAGAAGTCAATATGTCGAGTTCCTACAGAAACAGGTGAGATGAGCATTTTAAGAATGACAAATAGAAGAATATTCACATGTTGATGAACAAAACTAACTATCTATATAATTTTAACCCAAATCGAAAGTATCAACGCAATAGTTTTAGTTTGTGTTTTATCGCCAAACAACCAGCCATCTGTTTCGACGGACCAGGGGAAGTAACGTTGCTTTGCTGGCCGTACCGATGAAACCCTCGCCAGGCGGCTTGCACTGGGGTGTTTGTAGTGCTGTGCATGGCTTGACATTAAGGAGAAACAGGATACATATTTGAAATGTTTATCATACCGTTTGTAGCTATGTCAGTCAGCTGTCGATGTAAAGGCATTGCTTGGTAATGACTAACGTTGTAAAAGCTTCGAGATTTACCCAGTTAATTTAGTTATCAGTAATTTAACGGTGTAGCTGCCGTTTGCTGCTTTGGCTAGTTGTCAACGTAAGTTACACGCTAAGGACATGGTAAATATATTTTAAATGATTGCGTTGTCTTCGGCATATTATTCTATTTTGATTTTACAAGACGAAGCTAGTTACCTCATTTATAGCTGTGTCCTTATTCTGATTAAAGGCGAGATATGTATGCGCGTGTCGACGATGCCATGGGTTTCATGCGTTCTGGTTCTCCCAGTTTAATTAGACCAGGTGCGCGAGCGCACGGGACGGACATGCCTTCGTTCTGTCCTGATTCAATGATCGCAGTCAACGGTTGTGTGTCCAAGCACAAGAAACCTTCAGCACCTGGATCACCAAAACAGCACCTAACCTGACACGCGGTCCATTCAATAAAATACAAGTCTACTCACTTATCAGGGTCAGACACTAGCACGTTCTTTATAATCGACTTAATACAACAATAGTGATGTTACTGTTATATCCTTGGAACAGACACACTAACCTTTTGGGGCAATGTGTTTATTTTGTCTTCTCTTAGCTTGTTTGTTTTGTTTAATTTTTTAGAAGGGATGTTGCTGGCACTGTTAAATGTGTTGCCACACACAGGTTAAACTTTACCACACCATGCAACCAAAGCAGTATGACGGGAGGGGATGCCTGTGACCAAACCAATGTAATGAGATAATGGGCTGTACATTTCAACTCAGGCTTAAGCTGGTGAGGTGTGTGTGTGTATGTGTGTGTGAGACAGAGAGAGAGAGCTCAATGATTAGGCCTGAGTTTGGTCATTAGACTGCCATGTCAGCTGAGAGGCTTCAGGTTGGTTGTATTGACTGGTGATATCAGCCATGGTGATATCAGCAATGGTGATATCAGCCATGGCTAAAGAGGTACTGTAATAATTCCACTGAGATATGAGAGATGTCCTGCAGGAGATCCAGCAGAAGCAACAGACAGAAAGAACTTTATTGATTCCGATGTAAATGTCTTGTTGAGGAAATCTTGCAGAGTGTGTAATAGTGCACACCATGTGGGACTCTGGCTGGCCTGCATGGAGACAGTTAAGTTTAGATGACAGGGTGTTAAACATTTTCTTTTGATTGCTTTAAGTGACCATAAAACAAGAGTGTGGGGATGAAGTGTGTCTTACTGCTGACTGTGGCCAGTCAGGATTTAAGATGTCTGCCATTCAGTCATGATTTAAGATGTCTGCCATTCAGTCATGATTTAAGATGTCTGCCATTCAGTCATGATTTAAGATGTCCGCCATTCAGTCATGATTTCATTTTTATATTTGCAGTTTACAGATGAACGGGACGTATTTGGTGATGTTTAGGCCCATACACTTCAGTTAACAGCATCAGACCCAAACCCTGGAAACACCTGATTTAATAACAGGATCAGCTTGTGTCCTTCCACCACTCAGTTCTTTTCCATTCCCAGAAATGGGAGGCTAATTCCATGTAATCCTAGTTTTATTACTGCTCTTGTTTGCTCATGTTTGTTTTCAGAGGTGCAGGTTCTCAAGACCTGAATAGTTCTCACTCAGCTGTTATCTTACTGTTTCAGCAGCGTATCTGGCAGTAGGCTAGTAGATTACTAACTAATGAAGTGCTGTTGGCTATAACGGTGGTTTTCAGCACTAAAGGTGTTGTGGAGCCCAGCACTAGTCTAGCTGAAGCGGCTCAGGCCAGGCAATCCACTGGATACAGTCCACTGGATGCAGTCCTCTAGATACTCGGGTTGTTTGTTTACTGGTTGTTTCTCTCTCAAGCTTTATGGTTTAATACCTGGGGAAACTAGAACCCCACAGTGCAGTCGCCCCTGCTCATCCTTCCCAGGATCACCTGCTGTTACTCACACATCTGTGTCTGAGGCATGTGACCTCCTATCTGACTCTTATGTGACTTCCTCCTGACTCTTATGTGACTTCCTCCTGACTCTTATGTGACTTCCTCCTGACTCTTATGTGACTTTTCCTCCTCCATCTGACTGCTGGGTTGCACTTGCTCTCTTTTTTAGAAAGTCCTGAACAATACAAATAAAATGTCCCTGAACACTTCGCATATCTTGAAAAACAGCCACACCCTACACACTCTGTTTTTCTTATGTCTGTGAAAGGATCCAGGAGTTCAAGGCAGCCCTGAGCGAGCAGCAGATTGACCTGAAGACCTTACGTGGGCTCTGTTTTGGTGGTATGACCTCTGACCTCTGTTCTCATTACCTCTACTATCCGACTTGTGGGAATGTTAACATCAGCATCACAGAAGACTCTAATGTGCAACTGATCCCAGTGCTGTTTTAGTGTGTGTGTGCTGTGGATCTCAGATATTCAAATTAATGTTCTGTGTGTTGTGACCAATAACACGTTTCATATTAGTTTCTGATGGGTGTTTAACAAAATTAATTATTCATATCCAGAAAACATAAATGATTTTATTCAAAATAATCATAACAGAAGTGTTCACAGTGTATTTGAATGTGTTGCTGACTGTGACTGTGTGCGGCAGTGTTTTACATTTACATTTATGGCATTTGGCAGACGCTCATATCCAGAGCGACTTACAAAAGTGCTTAGGGATACTTGGAATATCTAGTGTAGCTCAGATAGACCCAAATTCATATACTCTAAGCTGGAATACTACCAGAAAATAGTCTTATGATTCACAAGCTTTTCCTATAACCTTAATATACAGCTAACTTGCAGCTAACTCCACAATACAGTTTTGACTGTATTGTGTAGTCATGATATTTAAAGGTTATCTCTCCCTTATTTCCTCTCTCTCTCTCTCTCTCTCTCTCTCTCTCTCTCTCTCTCTTTCTCACTCTCTCTGACCCTCTGTCTCTCGCCCTGGCTGCCAGGAGTCCCGTTCGAGGGGGGGATTCGCTCCCTGTGCTGGAAGGTGAGTGTACACACTTCCCCCTTTTGTCCGAACACGTTGCCGGGGCGCCGTCCATGATCTGACTGGCTGGTGAGGCCAGGAGGACTGAAACACTGTTACCGCTTTTACTGGTGCAAAAATTTTCTCAGGCTTTGAAAATTGGGGTTTGTTTCGTCATCTAAGAAAAAAAAATACCTCAAATGTCTAAACCTGTTTTAAGCAGAATTTCAGTGTGTATCAGAATACAGTTTCTTCTGGTGTGATGTTTCAGATCTTGTTGAACTACCTGCCTCTGAACCAGACTCTGTGGGACTCCTTCCTGCAAAAGCAGAGGTAATACACACACACGCACTCACACACACACAAGCGCACACACAGCCTGAACGCAGATCTTTAGTGTGCAGTTCAGCCACACAGTGAATAATCGTCTCAGTCTTATTTTGACTCTACTGTACAAGGCAGGTATAATACCTCATCTTTTAGGGGAGCATAACTTCATAAACAGGCTAAAGCGTGACCTCATAGAGCGTAACCTCATAGAGCGTAACCTCATAGAGCATAACCTTGTGTGCCCTCTGAACTCCACACAAACACATCCATTTTGTGTTACAACTATCTCAAGAAAGACCTGAAAACCACAAGAAATACACAGACAGACACACTCACACACACACACACACACAGACAGACACACACACTCACACATACAGAGAGACACACGCTGAGACACACATACACACACACACCACAAAGAGAGACACACACATGCAGAGAGACATCTACATAGACGTGAACATTCATACCACATGCATACTCACCCTTATATAAAAAAGACACACACACACACATGCATATATGAGCGCACACACACACATGCATATATGAGCGCACACACACACTCTACCCTACAGCTGACTCATGCACTGCTGTAGAAGGTCTTCAACTTCTCCTTTAATTATTCATCATTACCCATAATCCTGTGAGGGGACCTTTAAGTATCACTGTAGTGGGTTACCATGGTGAAGCATCATTAGAAATCTGATACATGTCCAGGCAGTAATTCCTTTACGATGCAGGAGTGAGAGGTATCAGAGCGTTAGGGATCTTCAGAGGGGCCACGTTTACACACTGACAGTGTGCTGGGAGAGTGAGGGGCCACGTTTACACACTGACAGTGTGCTGGGAGAGTGAGGGGCCACGTTTACACATTGACAGTGTGCTGGGAGAGTGAGGGGCCACGTTTACACATTGACAGTGTGCTGGGAGAGTGAGGGGCATGAAGCATGTAATTCTGAAGATCGTGTGATTCTGAAGATGAATCATTCTTGTGGCGGATTCCTTTGACTTGTTTCAGTCTATCTTCTGGTGAACCTAAAACTGCCCTTATCGGCTGTTTTGTGTTCAAACCAGGAAGGAAGTGTTTTGTGTGTTGCTAAGCAAAAATGAAAATGTTTTCTCTCAGCATTTTGGCTAAAAACAAAGCAAATGGGAAGAATCCTCCAATTCTCCACACTGTAACTGTAATAAAACACACTGTAACTGTAAATAAAGCACCTCTCTACATCAGGGTGGTTTTGGGACGCTAAACTGTGATGGATCTGGATTCTCAAACCTTTATTCTGATGTAAATAAAAGCATCATAACATGTTCGTGTGTGTGTGTGTGTGCATGTGCGTGTGCGTGTGCACACGCTCTGACATGGCTGAATGTGATTGGCCAGGGAGCTGTACGCCCAATTCCTGAAGGAGATGATCATCCAGCCAGGAATAGCCAAAGCCAACCTGGGCATTTCCAGAGAGGATGTTACCATGGAGGACCATGTGAGAACCTCCCCCTCTGTCTCGCGCACCTCACTTCAACTCCACCTTTACTCTAACTTTACTCCACCTCAACTCTACCTTAACTCCTATCAATTTATCATCTTGTTAAGCCATTGGTGTGTAAAACTGTCGTTTAAAGGAATCTAGAACTTGTTCCTCTTTTCCCCTCTCTCATCCTCCCTCTCCATCCTCCTCTCTCCATCCATCTCTCTCTCCTTCTCCTCCTGTCCATCTCTCTTCTTCTTTGTGTCCAGCCTCTGAACCCAAACCCAGAGAGTCGATGGAATAACTACTTCAAGGACAACGAAGTGCTGCTGCAAATTGACAAAGATGTTAGGTAGACACACACGCACACGCACACACATACGCACACATACGCACACATACACGCACACACATACGCACACATACACGCACACACACACACATACACGCACACACACACACGCGCACATACACACACGCGCGCACATACACACACGCGCGCACATACACACACACGCGCGCACATACACACATACGCGCACATACACACATACGCGCACATACA
>JAOXYF010000019.1:10600752-10636447 GCA_028565775.1 Sternarchorhynchus goeldii
GTGTGTGTGTGTGAGTACACTGGTACAGGTGTGTGTGTGTGTGTGAGTACACTGGTACAGGTGTGTGTGTGTGTGTGAGTACACTGGTACAGGTGTGTGTGTGTGTGTGAGTACACTGGTACAGGTGTGTGTGTGTGTGTGAGTACACTGGTACAGGTGTGTGTGTGTGTGTGTGTGTGTGTGTACACACTGGTACAGGTGTGTGTGTGTGTGTGTGTGTGTCTCACCATGGTGAGCTCTGCCTCCAGCTCTTTGATCCGGTTCTCCTTCATGTCCATGTGTGAGCGGAGCAGGTTGACCTGCTCTGTGGCCTCTTTGGTCTGCCGACGCAAGTCCCACTTTTCCCGCTCCAGCAAGTCCTTCTCCTTCGCCAGCGCCTTCACCGCATCCTCGCTCTCCTGCGCGCGCACACACACACACACACACACACACACACACACGTCACACCGCAGCTCCCTCCAAATCCGCCACAGTGCCTGGGGTTAGATTTACGGACCTGCAGGTTGAAGGTCCTGGTCCTACCCTAGCAGGCAGTGTGTCCTGCTCTAAAGTGTAACAATGTCTTCATTTGTAAAAATCACTCAGAAATCTTAAATTAAAGGTTTGAGGCGATGGTTAACTGAGTGATCTGATAAACCACAGCTTCTCAAGCACTAGAAAAGATTTCCGTGAAACACAATCGTAGTCAGTAGTGGAACAGCGCAGTTGAAGCATATGTGTGCGTAGTGGGGTTCGTTGGGCAATGGTGGGTGGGGTTAATGTGTTGGGCGGAATTAAGGGATGGGCGGACCTTTCTATGTTGGTCATAGTTCCTGATGAAGTCTCGCAACTGTTCTTCTCGGCTCTCCAGCGTGGTGTACAGCTGCTGCATCTGGTTCACCAGGTCAGACTTCTCCGACTTTAACCTCTTGCGGTCACCTTTCATTGCTACACACACAAATTTACAACTTTCAGAATCAGACACTCAAACAAGAACGACAAAAGCTACAATGAGGCTCTTGCAAACCAGTCCCTTCAGATTCACGGCATAACCCAAATGATTACTGATTTTGTTCAAGTATGTTCTTTACTCAATGTCCAAATACAGATGTTCTGATGTGTAACAGATTTGGCTCTCAAATTCCGTTGCTGATTATTCACTCTGACATGTAAAACTTTGTGGAAAACATCATCATCATTCCCTTCTTTTCATGTTTTAAACCTTTTTATAAGGTTTTAAGGTAACTAGTGGCCGTTTGTAAATTTGAAATCCTGTGGCATTGTAACCATTCCACTATTTGAAAGAATAAAACGTTTAATTTGTAATATATGATCTGGCCACCAGGGAGCACTGTGAATCAACACATGATTTTCCAAAGAGGAAAAAAAACGTATATTAAATTCCTTCCTTTATGTCAAAGAAAACAAATAGCACATACATTAAAAGATTACTGAGACACTTAAATGTCCCCAAGGTTTAAAAGCACCGTGTACCAAGTAGCTTAAACTGACTTAACACATCTAGATTGTACATAGCATCTAACTCATAGAAAATGCGACAAAACTCCCTCAAATCTCAGTACTGGCTGAACGCTGTGGCTTGTGTGAGGGTGGAGTTTTATCTACTGCAGTGCTCCACCAGAGACCCGTCAGTAGTACAGGCTTCACCAGCCACCTGAGTCCCTCAGCAGCTGTGTCAGCTACCACACCCACAGTCCCACCTTCTTCAGGACACACCAAACTCTAACCGGTTCTACCACGAGTCAACAACAGCCCTTCTCATTCATGAGCGAGCGAGCGAGCGAGCGAGCGAGCGCACACACACACACACAAACCTGACACCTGCTTCTCCAACACACACACACACACACACACACACACACACACACACACACACACATATAACATGCACACACACACAACACACACAAATCTGCCAGCTGCTTTTCTCTCTCCCAACACCCATAACACGTGCAGGACCAGAGAGGACTGAAATATCCCAAACACATTTGCCGTTACTGGTTAATTCCCTTGATTAACAGAAAAGCTGGATACGACACTCATGTGCCCAGGCTTCATTGTGTACCTTCATAGGAAGATAACGAATTGGTTTAAAAAGGCCAGGCTAGCTTTCTGCTATCATAGCGGAACGCAGGAGCATATAGAGGACGTTTGCGGCATGAGCGAATCTCATTTGTTGATGCTAGGACACTAACGCTAGCACACAGAGGTTCAGCAAGCATTCAGGCGCACGGCTGAGGACGACTAGGACGCTAACGCTAGCACACAGAGGCTCAGCAAGCATTCAGGCGCCTCTTCTGAGTGTTTACACAAAACACGCTCCGCAAGAATTACCATAAGAAGATAATGAGATGTCGGGTAAGATTAGCATGCAGCTTTCCTGCATAAATCGACACCCATGTTGCCAAACTTGGTCAAGAGCTCTGCTGGATATCTAGCCTGAAACTCCTTGCTCGCCTCACAGAGATCATCTTGCGTTAAGGGAATAGCTTCAAAGCTCAGATACCAGCTACAGTAGCAGGCAGGTGGAACTCAACAATGATTAACCACGACCTGCTGTTGACACTGTTCCCACGCCACCTGATATCACTTCCTGTTAGTTGCTGAGGTCAGTATGAGGTCAGGATTATAGTATTCTTACTCCAGTATCTCCCATGGACATTTCATGGCTCATGTTACAACAGGAAAATCTCACTGCTATAAAGAATCATGTGAATGAAGAGTTTAAGTTTTCTTTTAAGTTCCAGCAAGTTTTATATCGAGCTTCGCTAACAACACTGAAGTTAAACTTCACTCACTAACGTCATTCTCTTCAGAAAAGCAAGAGTAAATAAAGCATGTATCCTTCTCTGAAATGACTGTGACTATGATGACGACTTATGAAATAGTCTTGATCGTTAAAAATGTATTCACTGATTGAAACCTTTTAAAAGCTCAGACGTCTGTTAGTAAAAAACAGTAGCAGTTTGTGTTTCACATTGAGGTTATTCCTAAATGTCAGGCTTACTCAGAGATGCCTTTGAAGTGGTGTTCTGTGATCTCATCACACAGAGTTTAAGAGGTCTGATGCATCAAGCACATTCAG
The DNA here is from genome assembly GCA_028565775.1 of Sternarchorhynchus goeldii. Lineage (NCBI taxonomy): Eukaryota > Metazoa > Chordata > Actinopteri > Gymnotiformes > Apteronotidae > Sternarchorhynchus > Sternarchorhynchus goeldii. The sequence continues at coordinate 10,603,838 of JAOXYF010000019.1, forward strand.
GTGATAATGCACGGCATTGCTGTGTGTGTGTGTGTGTGTGTGTGTGTGTGTGTTGCTGTGGTGGTCTTGGGATGCCAGACACTACACTGACATTCTTTCGCTTCAGGTTGTGGATGAGATGCAGAGGCCCTGCCCTGCCAGTTCTACAAACTACGTGTGTGTTGGTATGTCCTGGTTCATGTTGGTGTGGAGTGGTGTGTCCTGGTGTGTGCTCTTGTGTTTGGAAAGGCATTTGGTGAGTGCTGGGGTGTTTTGGCATGTGTGATGTGTTGGGTTGTTTGTTGGTGTGAGCTGGATTGTGTTGTGTATTCTAGTTTGTGGTCTGTGTTAATATGTGTAGTGATGTGTACTGATGTGTAGTGTTAGGCAGTGTGTGCTGGTGTGTGTGTCGTGGACCTTGTAAGGCTTCTTTGGCTCGCTCCAGTTCTTGCTCCTTCTCCGACAACTGCACGCGGAGCTCGGCGACGGAGAGCACGCTAGCCGAACAGCCTCCCTGGGACTCCTCCAAGTCTTTTCCCAACATCTCCTTCATCTGACGGAGCAGGTGCACGTCTTCCTGTAGCTGCGCCACCTCTCCCCTCAATAGCACTGTGCAGACAGACAGACAGAGCGGGTGAGAGCCTTTACTCTCAGGGAGTGAGTACATTATACAGAGAGTGCATCAAGCTGAGTGTTTATACTCAGTGTTCACTGATACTTTCCCCCCATTTAGTCCCAGACAGATCTTAAAGGCTGTTAGAGGAAGACTGACTCAGTTGAGAATATGAGAAGAACAGTACACATACAGGATCCCTGCAGTATCCCTATCTTACACACACACACACACACACACACACACACACACACACACTTACTTGTTACCAGTCATAGCCAATTAGTGACTGTGATGGTTAAAATCTTCCACAAACACCATGTCATTGCTACCTTGTGCGTGCGTGTGCACGTGCGCGCGTGCGCGCGCACACACACACACACACACACACACACACACACACACACACACACACACACACACACACACACACACACACACAGCAGCTTCAGGGAACGGACGTGATAAACAACATGATGAAACCACGGCAACAGAAGCGGATGCCAGCCCAGAGTAACTGTCAAAATACCAGCAGAAACAGCACTGTATTCACCAAAGAGCAAAGGGAGACAGCACGCAGAAGGATGAAGAACGTTCTGGAAAACGTGTGCATTTTCTTTAATGGACAGAAGAGCAGTTGCTTTTTGTTCCTAGTGGAAAGCCGTTCTATCTGAGCTGTGCACAGAGACCAGACCAGCTGACTGGAACTTCAATTAAAACCAAAAACTTTCATCAGGCCTCACCGGTAGACTCGTAAAACAAATTGATTCAGCATTTTGACATCTGTGTAATGCGGTGCCAAATATCGAATGTGCGCCGAGCTGCTGGAGAGATGCATCGGTGAAAGTGCACCACAGCACAGAGAAGCAGCATCTCGGTGGGTCTGGATGAAGGCACTCTGCATTACAACTGCAAAGGAATCAATCTCTCTCAAAAAGAGCAGGACGAGTCACTGAAGAACAAAACACAACACAAATCGCCTGTAGCCCCTGTACCTCTATATGATATAAACAGCTAAACTGTAACGGCGGATTGAGTACAAAATCCATCAAATCCATCACATTTCCATCATAGTCGATATAATTACTGGACTATTTCGGTCAAATGAAAGGCAGGACAAAAAAGGAATCGACTTCTGCGAAAAGCACAAGGCACTAAGGACTTGTGTGGTAATTGATCATCTCACAGCAAAGGAGCTACTCACCATCTCAAAATAAACAAACATTAAAAAAAGAAAAAAAACAATACAATAAATACAACACTAACGGAGTCCGCCTAATTAAAATAAACTCCACCATGAGAGGAATTCACTTAAAGGCGTTATGAAGCTGCAGTGAGAGACTACAGGTAACGAGAACAACGGGGTTGGGGGAGGTGAGGAGCACAGTTTAGCTTCTAGCACTACAGGATAAGCAGTGTACCAGGTGACTTCGGAGGACCAGCAGAGTGAGCGGATCCACAACCGGAGCCGTTGGCTGGGCATCCGAAGCTGGAAAAGAGCCATCCCTCACACCTCCGTCCTTCAGCCTAAAGCCGCGTGCTCGTTTGTTTACGTTGGAAGTGACTTATCTAGGGCAGTGGGTACAGGGCTCTGGGGAGCAGGCGTCATGCGAGCAGCTCTGAATGCGTGAGCTCACCAGCACAACAGTGTGAGAACGGAGCGCGGCGAGATCAGGAACGAACAGCGTGGACGTGATTTATATCTGCTTAAATCTCTGCTGGTGTAATAACTAAAGAATGCCTGTTAAAGTAAGCATGGCTGAGTGGAGAAATTTATGTAGGAGGATAATGACATAAATTTTACTGCTTAGGCAAACAATGTGCTTTGTCAAATGCAGATGACCAGACATCATAAACTATACAAACTGAATGACTTATTACTGAACAAAAAAGTCACAGTATCAGTGGTGCACACCCATCACCAGCACGACAGTCCAGAGCCTGCAATAACAAGTTTACACACACACGCCCGTGATGACCCGCTATTTGAAGAGAACAATAACTCCCACTGGTTGGGAGAAATCACTTCAGAATGGATTGAGAGAATAAAGAGAGAGAGGGAAAGAGTGTGAGAAGGAGAGAGACAGAGGAAAAGACAAAAAGAGAGTCTCTAGTGACACCTGCGGTTGAGTTACGCAGAGCAATCAGACCCGCAATTCCCTCAAACGCACTTTAGAATCGATCGACGCGTCTCACACACGGATCAGCTGGAACGCCGGAGGGAGCGTTCGCCTCTCCGCTTCCCCAAGAAGAACAACTTGAAATCTACTCGCCGTTCCTCTGCCACAGCTCCTTTGTGGCAGAAAACCCGTGCGAAGCCATCCGCACCAAAGCTTCATGGGTAACAGCGTGTCCCAGCACAGAGGAAAAGAAAAATGGGGCAGACATTGGGAATGTTTAAACGTCAGAGAGCAGTGGGTGTCCCAGAATGATCAGAAGGTTTCTACTCCGTAAAGCAGTGTGGGCCTGATAATAGACTACAGCCACTCCCTCTCCCTAATGACGCCCTGTGTGCTGTCACTGTTAGTGGCAAACATTGCATTTACATGATGTAACCTTGTCTGAGAGCATAACAGCATGGATTTGATTCTCTGGTATTTGCTGTGAACAAACCCACACTTGCAGCGATTGGGGGCGGGGTGGGGAGGCGGTGGGGGGTTGTAGCACTCGGTTGGCAGGGGCCTGGCATTGCCGAGAGGTAATGCTATACCTATTAGCCCACTCCTCCATCTTCCTCCACCTCCTCGACTGTTTTTGCTGTGCTTGGTCATTTTAAAGACTTTTAAAGACATTTGAAGAACTACGAAAAAATGCCGACACTGATTCTGGGTTTTACATTTATGGCATTAGCAGATGCTCTTTTCCAGAGAGCGACTCAGAAAAATGTCCTTAGCTAGTCAAAATAAGTCCAAAAATAGCCTTTAACCAAAATACTGCCAGAAACGAGAACCAGTTCTGAAACACAGACCGACAACGTGACTTTCAACACTTATCAAAGAACATCAATAAGTAACATCAACTTTTCTGAGCAACTGTTATCAATGGATCAGTCTCTCACAATAATTGCCCGTATACCAATGAATGTACTGGTGCGTGCTTCAACGGTTATCTGAGACCATCAGAAAAGTGCCAAACTGTCAATGTGCAGAGGACCTGTACAATATATTGTTTAATATTTATCACTGGCTTTTATGATAATGGCCCTGCAGAATGGCCAAATATGCAAAGATCCATCTAATATGGAAATGAGCCCTCTGTATCCTGACCAATCCCAGACCTTGCAGGCGAGATTCTGTAGCGGTTTGTCAAATCAAGACATTTACATGATCTAACAAAGACAAATCATTTTCGTCACAGTAATGCAGTGTAATCTTCAGTCATGTGACAGTGATTACTGTTGTTTAATATATTTCACTGCATTTTGCAGTGTATACAGTAATGTAATCGCGATGCAGTATTTCATCTGTATTGTGAGGTCATAAAGAAGGATTCAAGTTTCATTTCAACTTCTGTTCCAGTGCTTACATTTGGAATGAAAACGTATCTCCTAAGTGTACAATATGGCAATCAGTCTTATCAGAAGTATAATACATACAGATCAACATATTTTGTTAAGAAGAACCATTTGCTATTAAACAAAACGTCTGGGAGAAAAACCTAGACAGGATCACTCTTGATGTACTTCACCTCCAACGCGAACCTCCCCGACCACATATGAGCAAGCAGATTGGAAGGCCCTAAAACCACGAGCAAGAGAAGTGGCTCTGACCCATCTACTTCAGAACGCACCGTGTGTGTGGTGTGTGTGTGTCTCCCACTAACCTTTCTGTCCCGATTGTATCTGGATGGCATTTCTCAGAAAGCCGATAAGACTCAAGCACACCAGCATTTGCTAAAATGGTAAACAAACTGTCACTGCAAGTCAAAGTTGATTTGTCAGGACTCCGCAAAGTAACATACCACAAAAGGTCATTCTGTATAAAGGAGGTAAATGCTTTTCTTAAGTGTCAAATCCTATTTAACACTACTTTATGTGAATTTTACACAAAACTGCTTTAGTTGTCACGCAATTGTTTTGGTCCTCAAAAACTGAACACACATAGAAATCACAAAGCCATAACACACACACGTCCATAATTCAACGAGAAACACTCCCCACAGAACAACTCCAAAAGTAGACAAGACCATAAACTTACCACTCACTTTACTCAAAACATTACACACAGCTTGTGGGCGTACAGTTAAGGACTACACTAGAACTGAGACCACACGTTAGCATTAACCATCCTCCAGAGAGTGTCCCTGAAAAGCAGAATCCATTTCTGTTCCACCATGGTCTTGAGGTCTGAAACTGACCACTGATGAAGATTTGATGGCTAACACAAATTCTGCCTGGCAGCTTGAGGGTTGTATTCCGTAACTAAGATAGCTGTGCTGAATAGAACGGTCCAAGGTGCGAGGTTGGCGTTTCTAAGGAAGTTGTGTTTCTAGTGTTTGGGGCTAAGGGGGTGGGCGTCTCATTTCCTGCCGGCGAATCCTCAGCACGCCACTGGGAAGTGATGAAGGAGCCCTCACAGCTGTCTCTGGGCCACAGCAGGAATGTTTTCGTACAATTCCAGGGAGGGCTGGATTTACGGCATGTTCCGGAAAATCCTAGAAGGGCCTTTCTCTGACACATGGTGGGCGCTCAGCTTTGGATGAAGAGAGACATTCTGTGCCATTAGGTCGAGGGGTGGAGTGGTCTGGGAATCCCTGCTGAAGTGGACGACGGTGGCCCGACGATCTCCCCAAGAAGGAATATGACACAACCTTTTGTTAAAGGCTCAGCTATAAAAGCGTTCCAGGAGGCCTCATACAAGACTCACCAACTTCAGATGCTACACTGACATGTCACTTCTCAAAGTATTTCTACAAATAGAACAAAACATACTTCCCCACACACAGACACAGATGCTGCCTGGTAGTTTCCCACAATCCCTTGCCAAGTCAGCCAGGCTGGGTGCTCTCTCTGCGGCCGTGTGCCGAACTCATAGCTGTTAGCCCAGATAAACCGTGTAGTCAAAACACCCTGGCTGTCATTCCGCTGCTAAGCACATTAATGAAGAGAGAGGGAGAAAGAGGGAGAAATAATGCCTCAAAGAGTGACTCGTTAAGAACAAGCATTTGCTTCATTTACAATCTGTGGAAAGCTGGAACAGTCAGGACTAGCTTTGGCATTCGCTACTTTTAAATTCACCCTCAGCTGCTGATATGTATGTATGTGTGTGTGTGTGTGTGTGTGTGTGTGTGTCACACAAACAAGTGCAAAACAAAAAGGTCTTTAGTGACTGCGAGAAAGTAAGTGCATAAAATAGCAATCAGAAGCTCCTCCCACTGGATTACTCCAATCCCCTCCTCCCATTCAGATTCCTTTATAATGTTTTTCTTTTTGATAATGTACAAAGGGAATGTTTTATCAAAAGCCATCTCTGCCTGGGAGACCATGCCTCTCTCGACACCATCTCTGGTTAGATGTAAGCACATCTTACAAGTGCTCTACGGAGGGAGTGGTGTCGAGGTTGGTGTCTGGATGCACCCAGCTGGGGTCTGAGGCCTTGGCGAGGAGGTGCTACACGCCGATCCGCTGAACGCATGCACACAGGACGTTTTTTTCCTGCCAGTGGATCTCTGTGCAGAGAAAAAAAAAATATCCATGAAGCCACTGACCCCAGATTCAACGGCCAGGGACACCAACGTGACAGGATGTTTGCACAAACACCGCACACACTCTTTCCCTTCTCTCGCTCTAGTTTCTCACTCCCACCCTCCTGTTCCCCTTCTCTGCCTCTGTCCTCCAGCGTAGTTCACGTGCAGTATGCAGGCAGACGTGTGTGTGTGTCCACCCAACGGACTGTTTCTCTCTGATAATTGTGGATATGATTCACATCAAAGGAGCTGTTGCCCACAGTTGCCGAGGGAAACCACAGAGGTCGGCATTGTGGCGATAAGGGCCACTCTTCATCTGATGGACCATGGGGCTATTGGCTCTTACAAAGTATGGAATTACAGTAGTGCAGTCGCTCATCTCCTCCCTGTCCACACTAATCTGAGCGGTGATCATTTCACCCCGAGTCCAATTATCAGTAAATCAGGCCTATTGCACATGCCCTGTTCACACTTCAGCCACAGCTCCAGCATGTCTTATAACTGATGAAGCCCACTTTAAACCCAGTAGATGTACAGTGTGGAGAAAAGAGAGACCTGGGAACCCACTTCCACTTCAACTGGTCTTAGATCAGATGGGCCACAAACAACACAGAACCAGCACTGGAAGACCGAACAGAACACACAACACCGAACCAACACTAGAACACAGAATGCAGCCCCGAGTTTCACCCTGCCGTTATAACATTTCATTTGGGGGCGAGAACTGTAAAACCTCCCAAGATCCTTTCATTAGTCTGGATTAAACTGGTTAAAATCCGAGCCTCCCACTTCCAGCAGCCTGACCCAGATTCCCTGTGCGGGAACGCCGGCCGCTCCGTATGTTTCACGAGTCCCACGCGGAGCAGTCAATGAGCTCTCATCAGCATCAGCAGAGCGCTGATAAAGCCTTCGGACTGAAGACGAGGCTGGAGCGAGCGGAGGCGCGTGGGCTCGACAGAAAGCTATCTGCGGTGGCCCAGGACTGCGCCCGTGAAAAGTCTTTAGAAACCCCCGCGGCACTGTGGGCCAGAAGGCAGCGCACGCTTGCCTCTCGTGCAAAAAAAAAAATTTTAAAAATCGAGGCACAACCAGTTTCTTTCAACAGCGGAGGACGTCTCCGGCAGAGCGGAGAACGCGGAATATGTGGAGCCATGCAGTGTCAAAGTTGGATGTATAGGTATGTATATGTGGGAGTATCTATAGGAGTACGTGTGTGCGCGCGCGCGTGTATATCTGCGGAAGACAGCTGTGCTAAATTAATTGCTCTGTGGCTCCTCTGAACAAACAGCCAGCCAACCCGTGCCGACAGGAGATATCAGTAATTGATTCACACTTTTACCACGAGCAGATTAGGCTCTGTGCCAGTGGATGGCCACCAAAGACCTGACACACGCAGACACACACACACAATACACTCTTCTATCACTTACCATCCATCACAATGATCAGTATTCAATTATAGTCGTACACTGTTCCTAGTGAACACCCAAAGGGGGTCTAACACTTCAGTGCTGGTGTGTCTCTATGACTACAGATATTCTGTTCTGGGCCGTTTTTAAATTTCATTCATCAGCAAATGTAGAAACACCAATACTTCTTCCAAGCAGCTACAAAATAATCAAAGCCTCCATAAAAATGTCTAACAACAACAACAACAACAAAACACTAAAAACAAGCAATAACAAACTATCACTACCACAGTGCAATGCCAACAGTAAAATCCTCTTGGATCATCGTCCCATACAGTGGCATGTTTTTTGAGTAGGTGTGTTACGTAAAACTAACACTCAGACGTAGCGCCTCTCATTCTGAAACCCCGCTAAACTCCCCGCCTTGACGGTGCAACGCAGTTCGCAATACGAACGGGCTTGAACAGCACGCGAGGTGGCAGACAAAAGCTCGGTGTGCTAGGGCCACGCGCCAGGAAGCGCGCTACTACTTGCATGCATTACATATACAAAAGATCAACAAGCATCTACTCCCTGTTCTGAGCTGCACAAGCACGCCATAGCGCCCCCTCCGCTACCACGTGTGCAATCACCTACATAATAAGAACACAGAGCCGGCATTCCGGCATAATTGAGAACCAGTAAAGGAACATAGGTATCCACCTACGTTTTGTTGTAGATGTACACAGCGGCCTGGGGCAAAGAGAGGCGGACACAAGACAGAAGACTTTCAAGGTTACATGTCATCGCGATCAATCACTATATTTCTGAAGCACGCTGAAATACTTCTGTGTCACGTCAAGCTAGATTTCTTATTAAGCTGAAAGGAATTTTATTAAAAATAGCCCCAACTTGCCGCCACTGAGCCGTTTATTTTATTATTAAACTAAGAGTCTGAGAAGATGTTATGCTAACAGAAATAGTTTAAAACAAAATTCAGTGGTGGTTCTGAGTGATGTGGGAATTACATTTATTAGCCAGAGTTCATTTAAGCAATGTTAGCATAATCTATTGAACGACCCCCCCCCCCCCATCAACATTACCTAGCCAGACAAGTTTACATGACATTAAATCCCGTCCTGCCTTGTGTTGGGAGTTTGGAGAAGGTGTGTAAAGCATGTAAAACACCACCTCACGGTGTTGACTCAAAGGGGCGTGCTAGTTTGATTACGTAAGCCTAACATAGCTTGATTAACCGTGGGTCAACTTTTGACAGTCACAGGCCCTTTGCCCATTGCCAAAGGCACAGGGCAGAGCCGATTTATCCATTCCTGCTTCACGAATACGCCAAGTGAGGATTGACTGGAATTTGATGTAATTAGCATGCCAAAACCATAAGCTCATCTTGCCATCACGCTACACATCCTCCCGAAACGCCTATGAAACGTCCCGAACATGAACCAGTGACGAATGCTATACATACGAGACGAAGAAATCACTCCCAATAGTTTTGAAAATACAGAATATCCACACGATCACATACCAGGCTAAAGGTTTCATACACACCCCGTGTCACGCATCTGACTTTAAAGGTTTACAGCAGATGGCAGCGATGAAAGCGCAAATGTCCGATCATTAAATCACATTTATGTCGTATTACAGGATCTCCACGCTGCTTTTGTGAATCTTCTTCCCCATCGCTAAACAACCATTAACAGTAAACTGAAGTAACTTCTGTCTGGCTTTCTTTTTATAGATCACACGCGGTGAGGCAAACTGGCCGCTTTCGATTTACATCAACTACAAACAAAGTGACAAAAATGTCATGTGAAAATATAACCCATTCAAAGGACTATATCAATCGTTAAGCGTGAAAAATACCCGTTGAGACTTGGTCAACCGCAGCTCATGTCAATACTCGGCTTTAAAAATGTCATGTAGCTACATGCTAAGCGATAGCCTACACAAGAGACTGACTCAGCACACAGGCGGCAAAAGTTGGTCAGGTGTAAATCTGTCAGTTGTAAATCTGTGATCCAGGTTACAAGAGCACTACGCAGTTAAAATCAAATTCAAACCCACTGTTCGTGCTCTGACACTTGGTAGAACAAGTGCAAAGATGCACACACAAAAACACTCCCCCAACTATCTAGTCTCTTAAGAGGGTAAAGAATTCAGTACGTTTGTGGTTTTTTCTCTCTCTCTCTGACGCGCACACTCACCGGGTTTGCACTCCTCTTTTTCAGATCTCATGCCCCCCAACTACACCAAGTCCAGTGTGTTTCAGTGTTGTGTCCTCATAGTAAAGCAAACTTGAGTTAACCTCCACGCACCACAAACACGCGTATGCGCGCTCACACACACGGTGTACTGACTCCTCCCCGCCAGGTTACTAGGGAGGACTTCCCCTTGTGTATAGGGCGAGGACAGTGTCTCTCTCTCTCTCTCTCTCTCTCTCTCTCTCTCTCTCTCTCTCACCTGTTCTGGGCTTTCTGTGGCCTGTTCCCTCTCACTCCCACCCTCATAGAAGGGCAGAGAGCATAGGATGCTGACACCATTTCACCTAGTGGCATTCAAACACACACAGTTGTGGGGGAAGGGAGCCCAGCCTTCAAAAGCTCAGGTGAGGAGGCAGGTATATCTTATTTCAGAAGCTCTCTTGCTCCATCTAATGGTCAGAAACCAATATGACTGACCCACCTCACCAGACCAGTTCTTCTGTCATACCTCTCTCATTAGGTAACGCACCTGTTCAGTGACTGGAATCCACCTCCCTTCCTCTCTCTCTCCTGTAACACACACACACACACACACACTCACACTTCTTTACAGCTCTCTGTCCTGGGCTGCTGTGGTTCCAGGCCACATGCAGAGACCCAGATAAAAGGCTGAAGGAGTGAAGAAGCCATCACAGGGCTAACAGAGCTGAGCATGATAACGGCTCACTCACAGCTCCCTGCAGGGGCTCCAGCCTGTAGTGGAGGGGCAGCCTCAGGCCCTGCGCAGCCAGGCCCATATCACTGCTCTCAACGCTCCAGACACTGACTCACTGCTGTTCACTGGATTTCCCAATCTGACTCACGGCTGTTCACTGGACTTCCCAATCTGACTCATGGCTGTTCACTGGACTTCCCAGTTTGACTCACTGCTGTTCACTGGACTTCCCAATCTGACTCACGGCTGTTCACTGGACTTCCCAATCTGACTCACGGCTGTTCACTAGACTTCCCAATTTGACTCACTGCTGCTCACTGGACTTCCCAATCTCAGGCAGACTGCTGAATGACAGCGATGCTATGACCCTCAGACACAAAGTCAAAAATGCATAACATACACAAACACTCACACTTTTATTCCAGCAAATTCGAGTGAATTCCAGCCCCGGTGGGAGTATAAATCAGGGTATGGTAGAGATCTCTTGCCTAGTGCCAGAGGGAAGGTGTGCATTAGAGTCCCTCAGTGTTTGCCCGTCTACCTGTCTGGGTGCAAATGACACCAAATTGTGCTGCATTTAATGCTATCACTTCACTAACACTAGATGCTAACACTTCGCTAAGACTATATCATTAACACTTCACTCGAAGCTAACATTTCGTTAACATTTTGCTAATACTAGATGCTAACACTTTATAAACATCTTTCCAAACAGAGATGTTCAACCACTGGCAGCAAGAACACAATCAGTAAGGCGTTCTTAAAGGCTGTATGGCAAACTTGAAGTGAAACAGAATAAGAATGGAATAGAATAGAGTAGAGAGAGAAGCTTCTTTGGGCTAAATAAAGGAGCACATTATGCTTGGAAGTGGTGAAAGTGGGAAGAAGCTCAGTAAATGTGTCTGGAGAACGGTGCAGTGCTGCTCTGTAACAGCCGCTTTGATAAAGAGATAAAGATTATGACTGAGGGCTTTGGAGAAAAAGCCACAGCGAATAATGGCCGCCATTATGGGCAGAAGATGGAGTGTCTAAAACAAGACTTATAGATTCTACTCAATGTCTGCTATGATCAATGCACTTGATGATAATGACCACAGTAATGAGCTTGGTGACTGGATAAATCGAACGTTTTTTTGTGGTGATACTAAATAAAACCATTCTAGCTGGTCTTATATATGTATATATGCCAGGTGGAAGAAACAGCACACAGGTGTAGAAAGCACTAGACTGTCATGAAACCTCACTGTCTCCAAACCCCTTGAATTCTTAGCAAAACTGGTTAGTAAAAAGTTACCAAACAGTTGGTTTCCAGTACGGAAGTGATGAATTTTTACTTTTCTGTGAATTTTCAAAGGCTATAAATTCAATTTAGTCATTAAAATTAAGTTATTCATATTTGGTTACTAATAGCCTACAAAATTAATGACACCACATTTCTTTGCTACTAGTCATAATTCTCATTAAGCATTATAATTTTATATTACACTTACATTCTCACAAATAAGAACAACACCTAACAGTCTTCTCTGAAATATAATATTATAATATTAATATAATATTAATTTGGTCATGTTTTTTTTTCTCAGAGTATCAACTCCTCCCTTCCAGGAGGAGATTTAGAAAACCAATGTATACACTGAATAAGTTTAAAAAAATATTTTGTACCTAAATCCATTGTACTTCTTGTTTCTATCAAGCGATTGATGTATTTGTTGTGGATTAAATGTATTTATGTGATCAAAGTTATGTTACTGATCAGAATATGTGATTGTGAAGTTTGAATAATGTGAATGACTGTGTACAGTTGGTGGCTCTGTAAACAAATGCAGTGATTAAGAAACATTTCCACTAGTGGGACAATAAAGTTAATCTTTATTATATTATATTATACTATATTATATTATATTATATTATAGTATATTATAGTATATTATACTGTATTATATTACATACTTAATCATATTATATACTTATCACAAAAAAACCAGCACCTAACCAACATGATATATCCCTTTTGTACTAAGAAACTCCACCATTGGTTTGAGCTGCTACATTTCTTCTGCTCAGTCTGGTTTTCTTTGTCAGTTTTGCAGGCTGCTTTTACTTTTACCTCATTATTTTATCAGAGAAATCAAACGCTGTGACCTTTGCTTCTGCTGCGTGGGAATCCGGAGCACCGAGTTGCTTGCTTGTGATAGGCTCCGCCCACCCAGCTGCTTGCTCATGTTAGATCCTGCCCACCCAGCCGCTTGCTTGCATTATACCCTGCCCACCCAGTTGCTTGAGCAGTGTCCTACCTTTATCCAGCGAGAAGTCTGGAGTTCCAAAGTCCATGAGGCTGGACATGTTGGTCTGGAAGCAGATGTCCGTCACCACCGTCTTGTGCCTGTGGGCGACCACTGGATCTGCAAGGAAAAGGGAGCAATTCCTGAAAGCAGGTCCAGTGGACGTTAACACGGACGCGATGGAGCATGGACTGGTCCGGCTCCCGTCTCAGGCGTGAGCCCCGCCAGGGGTGGGAGTTGGGGTGGGTGGAGGATCTGACTCTGCAGAGACGGCAGAAGCAAAGACGCCGCACAGCGATGGAGACCGGGATGCAGCCGACTTCCTGCCAGTGGGGGTGGAGGGTGGAGGAGGACACCTCAGGGCCCCCTTGCATGAGTCACTGTGCTAACATCTCCTATCTGTTATTGTTCGGCTGTAATTAACTCTGTTACAATGACACGCAGCTGACGGAACGGCGCATCCGCCGAACAGCCTTCACAGAAGATCCTCATCTAGCTGCTCGGCCCACGCCACGGCCGCAATCAGTGCACATTCACTGTGACAAGTAGCAATTTCATTTAGGAGGAACAGCATGGCGAGGTATAACTTCTTTAGAACTGAGAGAAAATGAGGAAATGAATAAGATGCAGTTGGTGAAAATAACAGGAGCCTCGCCGCATCCGTCATGTGCACTTTGGTGTTGCAAAAGGTTTTTCACAGCGCAGTGGAATCCAGCAGGGAGCAGGTGAGGAGAGTGCCCCACCATCACAGGGGACAGAACCAGGGCACACGTACTGCCGCGGCAGCAAACCTTGCCAGAGGGGCTATAGATAACAGCCACTGTATGTCAGTGCAGCGTATTACATCACCGGACAGGAGTCAATCACCTGAAATGCGTGGGCTGAGCTGTGGGCGGCTCCTGTCATATTCCACCAGCACTTTGCCACTCCCCTTGGTCACTCCCCTAAGCCACTCCCCTTTCCTGCTCTCACCTAGCTGCCTGGGTAGCCGAGTTCAGGCTCTGGAGTAAAGGATCTGCTGCAGTACTGCGGCCTTTCGAAGTGCCCTTTCCAGAACGTCTTTTAAACCCCTCTCCACACACACATGCATGCGTGCGTGCACACACACACACACACACACACAAACACACACATACAAACACACACACACACAGAGACACTGCTGTTACAGCCCCACACTAATGCTATTTGCCCAGATTTGATATGCACAGAAGACAGAATCTATGCTGTCTCTTGCTGTCAAATTCTCCTTTTCTTCTTTCTTTCAGTCTCCCTGCGCTCTCTTTGTTCGTCCCTCTCTCTCTGTCTCCCTCGCTCTCTGTCTGTCCCTCTGTCTTTCTGTCTCTCCCTCTCTCTCTCTCTGTCTCTCTCTCTCTCTCTATCTCTCTCCCTCTCTCTCGTTTCCCCCTCATCTCATGGTGTCAGGTTACAAGCTCTGAGGAGCCCATAAAGAAATACATTTTTGGCTGAGCGAAGGCAATAATATCCCTGTAGTTTCAAGCTATCACCTTCCAGGGCAGGTCACTGGTGACCAAAATGGGTGGAGGGGGTGGAGGAAAATGAATGGATTTGCTTTTCTGCTTTTTTTCTCCAGCAGACAGTTGCAGGTACAGCCTATTGATTGAGGGGCTTCATGTTAAAAATAAAACCTCCCCATTTTCTGTCTTTCATAGTCTGGGCTTAATGGAAAAATTTGCCCAGATGGACCACTTAATACATATTGATGAGATCTTATATAAATGAAAACAGGAGAGAATATATTTAATAAACTGAAATGCACAGTTTATCAAATTTAATCATACATGTGTTTGTGTGCAAATAATTGTTAGTAATGAGTTCAGTTAAAGCAAAGACCCGTTCATTATTCATCACTAAATGTAATTGTGAACATTTGGTAACAAGTGGTTCACCCTGCAACGCCACCCAGGTGATGAAGTGAGCACAGAGGAGGGAAACAGCTTTCAGCATTAATCAATGGCACAGAGGCCAAACGTTAATCGCAGACAACCTTACGGCCTGCAGGGCGGCGCTGCCTCCATTTTCCCAAATGGCCAGAGCTTTATCACACCGACGATGCCAGCCTGAATAAGGTGTTACAACACATCAGGGCTCAAGTGCCTGTCCAGGAAAAACACTTTGGGGTGTGTAGAGAAATACTGTTCACTCTCTATTATCCATAAACTGAAGTAGACAGCTACCGCTGTTGATTCTTTGGCTCTTTTATTTGGTGGATGATTCTTTGATTCTCTGATCCACTGCTTGATTCTTTGATTCTTTGTTTTGATTCCATGCGTTTCTGAATTTGGGGTGGTTCCATGCTTTCTCTCTCTCTGGCTAGCAAACACAGCTAGCAGGCTTCTGACTGGGCTGGAGTTGTAATGAAAGGGTTAAGTGATTTCCTGTGGCACTCACTCACTGCTGACAGAGCTGACCTCCATGCCTGCTTTGCCTGGAGCCAGACTCCTACTACCTTCTCTTCATCGTTTAACCCTTCAACTCCCCTTCAGTACCTGCCACCTCCTCTTCATCATTTCTCTCATAATTTATTCCTCTTCTTCACTTCACTGTGAGTGCTGGCATGGTGTCTCTCAGGCGAGCTCAGGGTCAGGGCTAGGAGACTCAGATTACCCAAACTGCACTGGGTCTGCCCCCACCCCATAACCCCCCTTACTTCATATCTGTGGTTCCAAGAATGAAGGGATGCGAAGACGTTCTCGTGGACGTGGGCTTCATTGTCATTTTGTGCAGAGACATAACCATGCAGCTTTTTAAAAATTTCAGTGAGTCATTAACAGCCATCTAGTATACAGGCAAAACAAGTCAGATGATCACTACGGTTACGCTGCTTTTATGTGGAACCACAACAACCACAACTATTTCTGAACATTTTTTTTTTCCAAATCATCTGTATGCTCCCAGTGCAGGAGTCAGTGGTGCTGAGTGCTGTTTGTCAGGTTGTGGGGTGACTGAGACACAAATAGAAGTTGATGAGACTTAAAAAAGGCATTACTGTCTGACTTTATCTAGAGTGTTTAAAACAATATGGTCTTTCATTCTGAGCTCCAAAATCTACAGCTAAAGTTATCTCAGGCTCCAACATACAGCAGTTTACAGTTTATCACGTCAAAGCATATGGAGACCGAACACACACATTACTACTTGCACCCATACACACACACACACACACACACACACACACACAGCCCACTCTGTTTGGCACTTTACTGTGATTACTGCTGACAACTGCAGCAATAGGCTGGCCTTTAGCTGCTCAACCCCATCTCCGTAGCGACAGCCTTTCTGAAGAGAATAAACCCCCACACAGACCCACACACACAGACAAATACACACACAATTACACACACAAGCAGCTGTGGGCATAAGGTGGTGGACACGGTCAGTCTTAGAGCCAACACCCTTCTGCACCTCCTCTCACTGCCTCAGTAATGTCATACCTGTCCACACACACACACACACACACACACACACAGACACTCTCCTCAGCACTGCTTCACAGCTACTGAATATACTGAACATGCTCACTGCATAAACTGCCCCTGTATACTCCAGTTCACTGCATACTCCAGGTCACTGCATATTCCAGCTCACTGCATACTCCAGCTCAATGCATACTCCAGGTCACTGCATACTCCAGCTCACTGCATACTCCAGCTCACTGCATACTCTAGCTCAATGCATACTCCAGGTCACTGCAAACTCCAGCTCACTGTATACTCAAGCTCACCAAAACGTCACATGTGGCACCTATGATGGCCTTGGTATTGAGACTGATTGGTTTTCATATACTGGATATGACAACCGCAAGACAAACTGCTAGCCAATCACTATAAAGAAGCATGAAAGAATTCAGGCTGTTTGCCGCTTTGCTGCATCCCCTTCTAGTTCTCACTTAAAACCCTGAAAAGAGCAAAAATAGGATAATACTAAACATCACTACGGATACGGTGGGAGAGCTGAAGAGATGGAGAGAGGGAGTGCAGAGAGAGGCGGGCTCCAGACGCTAAGGTACGACTGAGACCATTTACAATCAAGCTAGCAGGCCGATGTTCCCGTGGCAGGAGGCACCACCGCGCCTGATTGGCTGGATTGACACCGGTTGCTATAGCGGCTCGACGGAAGTGGGAAAGATGCATGATTCAGTGCTTAAAACACAAGGCTTTCTGATACCTACAGTCCAGAAACTCATCAACCCGTAACTCATCGTTAAGCATTATTCAAACTATTGTTTGAAATTAATAAGATGAATATGATATTTGCTATCCTGTCACTAAAACCACACACTCACTTTGAAGCCTAAGACTTAATTTAGTAATATCTACAATGGGTATTTCTGGGAGGGCTATGGTAAATATCAACAGTACAATGTAACGTAAACTTTAAATCCTAACTCCACCTGTTATTACAAAACCTATGAGTTTGTATATAAGCAGAGATGCTCTTTTCAACGTAAATGTTAAGAAACAACCGCATTACTCCAATCCTGACTCTGAGAACACCATGGAACTTTTGGTAGTTGACTGGACAAAGTGATGTGGTGGCAGGATACCATCACAGAGTTTACACAACCTTTCTGAAGCTGAGCCTCCACCACAGAGTTTACACAACCACCTGCTGCTTCATCACAGAACACAGCCTGAGGAAGCTCTGAAGCCCATGACACAGCCTTAACACCTCAACGTCCCTCCGTTGGCACGGAGATGGCAAAAGCGATCTCGAAAATCAGGGCCTTGAAAAAATGCCACAGAGAAACACGATGCAGTTCCATTTTGCAATTTAGAGTCAAATAGTTGGATTATTAGCTATTATGTCTCTTACAAGATCTGATTTATTTCATTTTATGTATTCTGTGAAGCATTATACGTTTGTGCATATATTTCCATGTGCTATTATCCGCACATTGTTATAAAATGTAATATTATATGTAATAAAAAGTTAATATACATACTGTTCTTTAGAAAAATTGATATGTCAAATTTTTTTTTGTGAGAACCAACACATCAGATCTTATTAAAAAAAAATGTAATAGAGCGTCATGCGCTCAGCGGGATCCTGCTAATCATAACTTTATACCCCTGCATATCTGTATCATTCACGCTGTGAATATAAAATACCTCATTTCTTTTTGAAGTTTTAAGATGAAAATTCATCTTCTTTTTTGACTGAAATCATAACTTTATGTATAATTGTATGAATTAACAACTTTACTTCACTTTCACAACCTTTAATGTATCTAACCAGCAAAAGATGACATTTTCACCATCTCTCTCTCTCTCTCTCTCTCTCTCTCTCTTTTTTTCTCTCTCTCTCTCAACTAGTGGACCTCATCCAAATTCCTGGGAGGATAGAACTGCTGACGGATAAGAATGTTTTTTTTTTCACCGACCGATCCATAGCGCAGCACTTTATTCCATTTACAGTCTCATTAACACGGCAACACTGCTGACCGCACTGATGAATCGAGACCAATCTCTGTGGCGACTGGGAGACGTACGCCGAGCCAATCCAGTCGTCACAGAGCAAGCAATACCAACGGCAGCGTGAACGCGCTCGGCCCGCGGAGAAAAGACAACAGGAGGAGTGTTTTGACAGAGGGCTGTGGTGTGGGTTCAGTGGGTTCTTACTGTGAAAAAAGGACATTTTAAAAGTTCAAACCTGCACCTAAAGTTCAGTGTTTATAGTATATACAGTAAAACCCAGCAGGTTAAACGTTCTTCTTGTGATGATCGTCTTAAAGATCATACGAATCTTTAAGCACTTCCTTTAGGTAAGAGAATTTTACTGTTTGTGAGTGTGTGTGTGTTTGAGCGTGTGTGTGTTGTCAGACTTCAGCAGAACAAATACGGTGCCAACACAGTTCTCTCGAACAGCGTGAGGAAGATACCATGCTACAGGTGTCACTGTCAGCTCAGTCTGTGTGCTCATGGTGTCTCTACTCCGGAAATGGTGGGTTTGTGTTTGGATGGAGTGAGGGAGCAAGAGAGCAAGAGAGAGAGGCAGCATGAGAATGAGGGAGCGAGGGAGTGAGGAAGCGAGGGAGTGAAGGAGCGAGGGAGCACAGACGGTGTCTGTTGGCCGTCTCACGCAGGTTCCGAACATGTCAGCACGATACCGCAGGCAGTGAGCTGGAGGATGCGGGGGAGCTCCACCAAGCAAGAAGGAGGCGTCCAGGCGGGAGGCATCCAGGAGGGAGGTGTCCAGGAGCTGGAGCGGCCCAGCCTCGCTGTGCTTCCGAGAGCCGGCCAGTGTGAGAAGAACCTCGAATAGGTTCAGCCTGCTGTCAGTTGGGGGCCCGATTGGACCTGACGGGACCCGCCAGGAACCAGTGGGACCCAGATGGACCCGACGTGATTGAGCGAGGGTTTGTGTGGACACAGCTTTGCGATGGCTGGAGAAATGTTGTTTATTAATGGGTATTTATAGCAGAGAATAGTGGAGCAAAATCAATAGATACTGCATTCACAGAGTATTAGAGTTGAAAGGCTTACTGATTCATGCAGGCTGTCTGCGGCCAGATGAAAGGCTTTACACACACACACGCAAACACACACACACACACACATGTACACACACACACACACACACACATAGTCCTGTTAAAGAGCTGGCTGTACCATTTGGGTTGAAGATGCAGTAGAGGGAATGGCTGCTGAAGGTCCTGCTATTACTGCATCTGCCTACTGGTTCTGTTCTTGCTCTCATTAACCAGCCCTGCTCTGGTGCCCTGCTCTGAGACCAGCACTGCATTTCCCTCATTAACCAGCCCTGCTCTGGTGCCCTGCTCTGAGACCAGCACTGCATTTCCTTCATTAACCAGCCCTGCTCTGAGACCAGTACTGCATTTCTCTTATTAACCAGCCCTACTCTGGTACACTGCTCTGAGACCAGTACTGTTCTGCTCCTGGGGCCTGCATAGATCAACCGTTAGCATGTCAAATGGCATGAACCTGTTAAAAATGTGTGCATCACAACACACATCTCAGTGAATGAGATACTACAAACCCGGGAGAAGCACCCAGAGAGTTTCACACCTAAATTGTATGTAAGACTGCATACTACCAGACTAAAGTGACAGTGTGAAGGATCTGCTGTTAAATCTTTATTACATACTGACACATGAGTCTCCTACACCTTGTCAATGTGGAGTATCAGGGCTACGTGTTTATTCAGATACAAGACAGTGGCGAGGCCTTTTTTTTAAAAGTCAGATCAGCGCGTGGGACTCTGGAGTCCACGCAGTCTAGCAACGCATACAACTCAGTGTGTAGATGATGCAGCAGGGAGGAGTCAGGAGTGTGGGAGGAGCTTCGGGGAGTCTGAGAGGAGTCTAATAAGAGTCTGTAAGGAGTCTGAGAAGGAGCCGTCTGTTTAGAGAAATTACTGTCAGTGCACTGCAAATCAGCAACGTAGAACTGAATGCATGGTGGAGGTTAAACTAAATTGACAGCATTGTTTCTTATGTTCATAGTCTCACAGTTTATCACAGGTCATATTCTCAATGTTTACTAGAACAGTAGTTACCTTAACCTGTTATTCACTATCCATGGTTTACGTATACGTCATATAAAGTAAGTTTACTAGGAAGTAAACTTTGTCCTACAGCAAATTCTGCAATGATGAAGCTGTCAGCAGGATGATTCAAAGGACCGTTTATCGTCGGAAAGGCCTACTCAGCATGTTTCTGGACTTATGGGTAAAAATGTGTCATATTGGCACTCTGGGATTGCATGCAACTCGGTGTGTGTCCACACCACACTACAGGAAATCATCATGATGTCAGGAAAAAAAGTAATTTCATGAACTTAAGTAAAGTGAATTTCTTACAACATTTGAACTTGTGACTTGTGTACAATAATAATATTATGTTAGAGTAAGATGAGTGTGAATGAGATGATATAACTGCCCAACACACAGAACACACTCACACACCCCCTCCCCCACACACACATGTATACACACACACACATACCTACACACACACATGTATACACACACACACACACACACACACACACACACACACACACACACACACACACACATAGAGCTGACTGTACTATTTGAGTTGAAGAGGCAGTAGAGGGGAATGGTTGCTGAAGGTCCTGTTATTACTGCATTGTGCTGCAGTCTACATACACACAGCTGTTCCTCTCTCCAACCAGCCCTACTCTGTTCCCTGTTCTGAGACCAGCGCTGCGTTTCTCTCATTAACCAACTCCACTTTGGCACACTGCTCTCAGACCAGCGCTACATTTCTAGCAACATGTACAGCTCAGTGTGTAGCTGATGCAGCAAGGAGGAGTCAGGAGTGTGGGAGGAGCTTCGGGGAGTCTGGGAGGAGTGTGGGGGGATCACACTTACACATAGACACACACACACACACACAACCATTTCAGCAATGAAAGATAAAAGCACCCAGAGAGACATTCTCATGATGCAGCAGGATAATAGAACAATACTGATGAATAGCATTGAACATCCAAACATCAACAGCTTCCTGTTACTGAGGAATCTCAGGTGCAAAGCGAACGCTTGTCTGAATTTCATTCCTTGTTCTCTCCTTCAAACAGCTGCTTTATTTACTGTTCATAGAAGAGACTCGAAAAAAAGAGCTCCCAAAGAAATCTCACGATGAGAGGGAACAGATAAAGGCCCAATCAGTGAATGAGTGCACACATAATACACACTCCAGGAGTAACGAGGGATCCACACAGGGCCGAGTGCTCCAAATATTTCAGCACAGCCTGCGTCAGAGACGTCGATATGCTTCTGTTAAGCAAATTGCCTTTTACAGGTAGAAGCTGAACAATTTTAGCGGAATGGTTTACGTGTATGACTCATTTCAGTCTGTTCTCGCACTGGGTTAATGCAAATGAAGGCAAATCCAGAATCACTCGTGAACATGTGAACACACTTCATCTCCAGAGCAGTTTCACAAAACCAGACTGTCCTCAGACCCAGACTGTCCTCAGAACCAGACTGTCCTCAGAACCAGACTGCAGATGAACCAGCACAGGAACAACAGATCACACTCCGCAAACGTCGATGTCTTTACACCTTCACTTTTCGCACTCATTGTTCATTCAAGACACATCCTCAGCAAGAAGGGAATGACGACCTCGTTGCCAGCCAAAGACTGGCCAGCTTTGCTACTTTGGGTTCTTCTTTAACAGATAGTGCACTGCAGACTGCAGGAGCAGGAGGGCAACTTCAACACGACATCCAAAACAGAGCCATTGATCAGTGTCAATCACAGCCCTGAGACCCTCTAACCCCGACACCCCCCACACCCACTCCCTTAGAGATCAGAGCAGAAAGGCTGATGGGAGATTACTGTTCCCTGTGAAACAGCCTTGGAACAACAGAGTTGGAACAGGCTGAGGACTGAAGATGGGGTAAGTGCTGTGTGGTGTAAGGACTATGTGGTGGAGGTGTGTCTGGAGATGGGTTACACCCTAGAAATCCATCCAAAACCCCCTGGGAAAGGGTGGAGGAGGTTGACGGGGGCAACACCGAGCTTTGGAATGCAACGATACCAACTGTGATGCAGCAGTGGAGCAGACAAAAGCCCAATATCACGGCACAATTTCCATGCTCTTTGTGCGTTGTGTGTTCTCCGTGCCTCTCTGGTGACCTTTGCCACCGGACTGATTCGAGATTAAAAAAAGATTTTGAGAAAAGCAATGAATTCCAAAACACACCCAGAGACCAGGTGCGGCTCCTCCCCCGCCCTTCCCAGTGCCTGCCTGCTCACCTGGGTTCGGCGTCGGACCGGGAGCAGAGGGGCGGGACGAACCTCGTGGCTCCGCTGGACGCTAGTGTTTAAGGGTCAGGAGCGCACAAGGGGGATCAGAGAGAAAGGTCGCGCGAACTTGATATTTCAATCTCACCCAGCACCACTAGCCTCTGCCTCAGAGGGATGTGACGCTGTAGACCACTTGCCTTCAGAACTAATGTGCCCCGTTCCAAGCACGCTCTCCCTTCTCTTCAGCATGTACAATGCAAACAGACAGGATTTCCAAAAGGGATTGTTGTTCTTTGAACACTTTTATTTATGTCAACACCGAGTCTTCCCAGCACAAGAACAATGCTCCTGCTTCCATCGCAGGCCTGGTTGCTGTGTTTTAATGAGACTGGGCTCCGCGTGTTGAGGAGGTGCTCTTTAGAGACTGCTTTTAGCATTTAGCTGAGCTGAGCCCGCAGTCTGGCAGTCTCTGAGCCACATGACTGCCATCCCGCTGATACTTATCCGGCGTTTACAACTGTCAGCTCGGAGAAGAGAGGAAGCCGAGCGGCATATCGCTAATGGAATCTGAGATAGTCGGCATGGGAAGGCTCTCCAGTCAGGAGAGACGTTCGTCTGGCTGCAGTGCTCTCTGGGGCTGTGCTAGCTGCCTGTGGGTACCGTCACTCTGCCCAACAGACAGCCCTGTTACGCCAAAGCTCTTACCATTCACCGTATCGTTTGACACAACTCCCAGCCGGCGTCCATAATCCACTGTCCACATCTACCTCCATTATCAGTCCAGTGGTCTGTGTTGGGCCTTCTGATGTTGGCTGGTAGAGTGAAGCTGAGCAACCCCAGGAGACTGGCAGACCCGTGGGCACTCCAGCGCTTAGACTGGCAGCCGTTACCCACAGAGCCATTCGTGCTGCCAATTATACTTCAGTCACCCTGTGAAAAGTCTAATGTCATATAAATTGGTGGAAAAGCAATGGCTAAATCCTTGTGAACTGCACAATGGAACCCATCAAAGACACCCAATACTCATTATCCATGGCATAGTGCAAACACTGGGCAGCACTGATAGGAGAAAAATGTCCAGTACACACCTGCTCTCTCTTTGTCACCGTAACTTAATGTTTCATACACACACACATACACACACAGATTTGGTAGAGACTCCCTGTGACAGCTGTGCTGGGCTCTCATCTCCCTGACCTGCGAGCTTGTCTGGACGAAGCTGGCAAGATGAAATCGGATTTCAAGTGAAGATTAAAGTGGCGAAATCTGCCTGGAAGAACTCCAGCGCAGACTCAACAGGGAGAGACACTCCCCCAGCCCTGCAGGCTCTCACCCTGACAGGCTGAGCGCTCTGCTTTGGAGAACAAGGTTAGGCAATAGTTTAAAGCAGTAGAAAGTGGAAAGGGCACCTGGGTAGGACCAGGATACTCTTATATTTGCTAGGTGTGGATGGGCTTTTGGAGAACAGGAGACCCTATGACCCCAAGCTCTCCTGTCACACACACACACACACACACACACACACACATACAACCCAGACAGGTCCCAACCCCCCCACCACCACTCTAAAAGCCATTAGAGAGGAGGCATGAATGAGTGTGAGAATGAATGTGCTTGCCACTTGTTTTGGAGATGGACAGCAGAATGAGATGTGCTCTGTGGATGGGGCGTGTGAGCACCTCGTCCTCTCCTCAATCCCGCATGTCTCATTTCCCAGAAGGCCGAGCAGGTGCCGGTGAGACCAGCGAAAACCTACCGGGGGGGTGTGTGTTCTTGTGAAGAAGAGAATTTGTGTTATTTAGCCGGTTTGAATAATTTAACAAAGCCTGTGATAGAGATTGTGTGCGTATGAGAGGCTGCACAGACCACCGCTGGCCTGAAGCTCTTGTTCGCTGACTCAGTGGGCATTGTTTATTGTTGAAGAACTCCAGTACTAGAAAACATAGTCACACTCACTGAATTACAGAAGAGGAATCCGCCTGCCTTGCTGTGGCTTCCAAGACCAAAACAAAGATGTTCGAGCAGCAGCACTCAAACCCGAGCCGCGCTCCGATTCGAAAAACGTTTGAAATATGCAGCCCACCATGTGGGTTTAGTGAGTGATTTCACAGCACGTTGGGATGGACCATGTGTGAGTCACTGCGGATGGAACATCGTAGTAGAAAGCTGCAATTTGGCAGCTGGACATTTCAATACACTGGGTTTTATTAGCGGGCTGGACAGACATCGCGACATGCATGTGCTAAAGTGCTTGTATGTCGCACAGGCCTGTGACACAAGAGAGCATGACAAAAGGTGGTCCAGACAGCCAAGACGGTAGAGCTGTGGGTGGGAGGTGGAGGCATAGAGGGTGCAGCGGAACCAAGCTCATCGCCTCTGAGCACGGAGGCCACGCCCACCCGTGTGTGTCTCGTGCTGCGGGACGCAGTCTCGGGTCCTGTTTCTGCTTTTCTTGGCTAACAAGAGTGTTTTGATGGCGTTAGGCACTTCCTCTGCCATTACCGGTAAGAATGTAGCTGGGAAATGAAAGTAACATATTGGTCCTCGATCAATATCTGGACAGGAGACGTGGTTGGAATACATCAGCGATGCTTAGAGGCTGTCTCGCTGTGTGTGTGTGTGTGTGTGTGCTCACACATGCATGTGTGTATGTGTGTGCGCATGGGGGAGTGTGTGTGTGCATGTGTGTGTTGGTTAAAAAGCTGGAGGTGATCAATGCTAGCATTCCCCCTAAAGTGAATGAGGTACAGAGCTTGAGAAACCCTGTGACAAGGCCTCTCACTGCGTCTCATTGCTGCTCACTGCCTCTCACTGCTGCAACTGCCTCTCACTGCCACAAACGGGGAGCCTCACGGGTTGGAGTCCATTTCACATCCCGATTACAAACATCTGCGTGAAAATAACGTGATCAGAGACAGGGAAAGGTGTCCACGGCACTGTTTTTATCCTACTGTAGATCTACAGCATAAATACAGCATAAGAGATTGTTAGTAAGTTAAAATGGATGACCTCCACCTGTAAGTTATTATGAATATATTAAGGTACCTTATAAGAATCAACAGCATAAAGATTATTAGGGGTTATTAGTAAGTTAAAGAAGGTAGACTTTACCTGTGTGTTATTATGACTATATAAAGGTATATGAGAAGACTGTAAGATGAGAATCTGCAAACTATGTGGCTGTGTGAACCTGTGGGCGTTCCAGAGGACTAGATAATTATTAACAGAAAGAAAACAAAGAAAGAAAGAAAGAAAGAAAGAAAGAACTTCAGACCCCTCTTCCATCTTTTAGGAAGTTTTTTTTCCTAACATCAAAACACATTCATTACATGTGGGCTCCAATCTGTCTACTACAAAACCTGTCACCCAGCCATAAATTCACCCTCAAAATGAATCCCATGGAGTGACAAACTTGCTTATGAAACAAAATTTCTTTGCCCGCTCAAAGGAACTGCCACTGGAATATTGCTAGCGTTCATTTCTGCTTGGCCACAGACAAATTGCGAAGCTCTACCGACGGAAGGGTGATATCGGCGGTTCAGCACAAGAGTGTGAGATACAAATCACCGTAATAATCCCGCCATTGGAAAGCGCTCTGTTGGATGGCACTCGCTTGACAAAATAGAATAAGTTCGCGCGTCTCTTCTGCACAGCGTCATCCACGGGGCCGTGTGAAACCCACTCATCCTCTGTAACAGTCTCCTCTCCCGCCTGTAATTAGTGGGCCGGTTCACGACGCTCGTTACCGCGAAGGATACGTGACTAGGGAGCTAGCGCTGATGAGCTGTTTTATTTAAATAAATATATAGCGCTGGTTGGCGGGGCTTCACGGTACTGCACCGTTTATTCAGCGGACAGCTTCGAGGCATGTGACCCTTTTGGCATTCGAATGTCTAATGTAATTTTTTACACCTTTTGGACATTTCGTTGCATTTGATTTTCTGTGTTGGATTACAAAATGGCTGTGCACTGAAATTTCACACAATGTTTCGGTAGCGCGATTTTGTTAATTGCATTTGAGATTTCAATTAGACAATGTGTAGACAGGCAAAGATCAATATATGATAAAAGAATTTATTGCAGTCAGTGAGTCTCTTGAAATTGGATCTGAATTTCAGTTTCATGACTTTCTGGTTTATTGTGCTACTGTCTCAGCTCAGCTACAAAACAGCTCATGTAAAAAGCTTTCCAACAGTGCATCAACTAAACTCCAAAATTAGTGTGAACTTCACACGACTGCTCATGGAGCACATAAACAAAACTGTAATGATTTCCTACTTTGGACGGATTTAGCAAAATCAGTCAAAACATTAAAAGTACATTGAATGACGAACCCCAGGAACATATCTATGCCAGAGCCTGTTTCCATAGTGCCACCCACTCAGGACTATTAGGAGCCAGTTTACAGAGCTGGCCCCACTGACCCTAACCAGCACACAGTGATAATTAATTGCTCAATTAATGGCTGCTGGGCAGCATAAATATATAGCCTGGTGTGTGTTGATGCTCTGTCCCTGATTCCCGCGCGCAGTAGCAGAACTACAGCCTCTATTCCTGCTCTCCTCGCCACACCAGAGGAGTACAAACACTTAAGAGGACAAATTGGTGACTCATTAGCAGGAATTATGAGATCAGCCGACAAAACAGACTGCATATACAAGTGTAAAGTCCGTCTCGTAATGAATCGACCTAGAGAGGATTTCTGTGTGCACAAACCAATGACTCAACAGAGCTCATTGTAACCACCCTACCCCGCCCTGCCCCACCCCCCATCTTGACATGAGCCCTGGCGTTTGTGTGTGAGGAGGCAGGACTCATCGTGCTGCTCTCAGCTCACGCTGCCCATAGGAACAACTTAAGTGTGTCTTCACATGGAGCCTTGACCTGTGTGATTAATGCTGAGTGCGGACAATAGAGGGCAGTCTTGCGGTCAGGGGGATAATTGATCTTTCCTCGTTACTAGACCTGGGGGTTAAAACATCCCTCTGTGTGCCTTTTTCAGATCAGAGTCTTCACTCAGCCTCCACCTTCTCCTGCCCCACCTCTCGTTCTCCTGCCCTACCCGCAACGCTTGCCCACCATAAATATCCTCCCAATCGTTTGATGACTCTAATTAACGCGGCTCTCTGGGTGATGACCAGGGATCTTTTCCAGAGAGGAACTCGTTTTGATTGATGGAAGCCGTAGAACAAAGGCCAGACTGCAAATGAAAGGAAGGCTGCAGGCGGTGAAGTGAACCGATGCGGATCGATGACATTATCACCAGCACCAAGAAATGCTCAGATGGATCTTAACAGAGAGGGACGGGACATGGAGCACCATCAAATGGTGCAGCAACTCTATCAGAAGATCTGACGAATAAGAGAGACAGAGAGACAGGGTGATGAAATCAATTGTGAAGTTTGGATCCTTAAAGAACTGAAATTGTTTGAAGGATGCTCTCCTTTATTTTTCTTAAGGATAAAAGGGGTGAATTGGTGTTTGCGTTCACTAAATCAGATTTGAAGAATGCAGAAGCCCTTAACGTTCCTATGGGAGTGGATTCTATCAGGAGCGTGGTGCGTACCAGTGAGGAGAACCACGCCTGAAATGAGAATCAGCTCCCTCCACTGTTTGGTGTATGACACGCTCGCTCGTGGTGCAACTTCACAGACACAAGCCAAACGCTGCGATCACAGCAGACATACAGTCAGTGAAAAATGGATTCAAAAGGCAGATGGACATAAATCAGTGCACACTGCTGTGCAAAAGAGGAGACTCCACCTCCCTGCAGAACACCCTCCATTTCCCCTTGAGCCCTGTTTAATTAACACCACCGGGGCCCTAATGACAGAGGCCTTCACAAAGGTTTTATTTAAGATTTAACCAAACCAGTCCTGTGGGGGCTTTCAGAGCAGCTGGCTCGAACAGAAGACCACTTTCCAATTCATTCTGTTAGTAACAATTCTTCCAGTTTAAAACAATCAATGTGGCGTCCAAAAAGGGCCGTGGAACACCGCCCCACTCTTTGTCCGTAGTGCAGTATGCAAATAGCTTCTGAAAAGGTCAAATGCAAGTGTGTGCATGGCTAAAGCAATGAGGAGAATACAGCTTTCACATATCTTCAGCAAGCAAGCGGCCGTTTTTAAGAAGTAATTCCACTATGTTTTTCCAAACACTACCTCTTAAGCCAGTGCAACTTCAATAACAGGTTCTGTAACCAAAGGGAAAGACAGACAAAATACTGAGAGATGAATAATGCATCCTAAGCTGTGAGGATTCCAGCTTTCCTGAGATTCTGGCTTTGAGACTTTAGAGGGGAATAATGCAAGCTCACTTTGCTCCCCAAAGGTCCAGAGTACACCTCACGCACACACCAGACAGAGGCATCTCTCGGAAACACCACACAGAGACACCTCACGGAGACATGGCATGGAGACACTGCATGGAGACACCGCATGGAGACACGGCATGGAGACACGGCATGGAGAGGCTGTACAGAGACACCGCACGGCGACACCACACATTTTCGCCACATTGCTTAACCCCCCAGAAAAAAGTTTCAAATAATCCAGCTGAATAAAAGAGTGGGAAAAAACCTCCCTCTATCTATTACACATATATACATACACTCTATATTATATTTATTTAACAAATATAAATTGGTTCCTCCTACAAATTCAGAAGCAATTTGCTTGCACAGCTGATGAGGAAGGAAGGACCTCTGTCTAAAAACATCCTGGTTTTTTGGAAACCTTGTGTAATTTGCTACAGTCGTTAATATATATACATACATACATACGTAAGATGATGAGATGAGGCCAGCGATCTACAGGATGGGGTGAACTATCACAGAGAGGAAAGCACTTGATGTCAAATGTAACAGTGGAAGCAACTTGAATTGTCTCTGATGGCACAGTAGTCTCTAGGCTGTTTGGCATACCACCGCACTGTAGTTGCTAAGCAACACTTGCGTGTAAAAAAAAAAAAAAATAAAAGCCTCCAAAAACCCAAACAAACAAAGAGGGTGAAAGAAAAAACACATGCTTCAATTTTAATCCCCGTTTTCAAAGAAAATGTCTGAGCAGAAAAAGATGTACTGCAGAGAGGAGAATAGTATATAGTTTCTAAGACAAGAGATTAGGAGGCTTGAGAACAACCCTGGACAACTGTTGGCAAAAGGGAAAAGCAAGCCAGCCTTTCATTAAATGCCTGTCTCACTGATCGCCAACTTCCTGGAGCAAAGAACTTTCTAAGTAATGATCCTGGCGTTATTTTAGTCAAGTAACACTGGAAAGCTAAATTAGAATGCTAAATACTGAAGGCTAAATTTCCAGTTAGTGATACTAAATGTAAGTAAAAACAGAAAATTTGGAGGGCTCACCACTTTCTTCAGGGTACAGATAAGACATTTGGCACTGAAGAATCCGTCTTAAACTAATAACGAGTACAATCACGTCCTTCCCTGCAGAACATTTCAAAACTTATTGGCTTCTGATAAAATTTGCTGAAGCAGCCTGGAGGCCTTTGCACAGACGGGCCTGACCATGTTCACGGCACACACGTGGTGTGGACGCTGACACGTATCTGCTCAGTACCTCCGCTCCAGCAGGGCGGTCCGGTGGTCTGGTGTCGCCGTAGTGCTGAGCACGCTTCCAAATTACAGTGTTGAAGTTGAAGTATTAGAGAGACACGAACAGCAGAGCCCAGCGGGCTCCACGCTGGCCTGAACACCAGGTCCTGGTGTCCCAAAGACATGATGGTCAAACGGTAATCACTGAACAGCTGTGGAGGACAGGCCAGGACTGTGGACACCTGTTTTGGCGTGACACTCTCGTGTTTGTCATCTCGGTTGGGAGTGACACCCCCCACCCCCACCCCACAACCCCCCCCGTGCTCTTTCCTACGGCTGCAGTTTGAACTGCTGCTTCCTGATGCGAAATGTGGTTTACTACAGAAATCTACCAATCATCTCTGACTCACCCGGCCAGCCCCGCCCACTCGGCCATCATCCATCTGCTTTTTTGTGCCCCCCCCCCCATTTTGCTTCTGCTTGATCCAGCATCTTACACACTGCAGCATTTCCTAATACTCTCCACAGTAGATCTCTCTCTCTCTCTCTCTCTCTCTCTCTCTCTCACAAACACACACACACACTCTCCCAGATCTAACATTCATAGGTTAAGTCTCTACATTTCACACTGGTTTGCCCTGTACACATTCAGCCCTTGGTTACCATGGCTGGGAGAATCCTGCATCACGAGATAGTGGGTGACTTGCTAGCATGCACGCCTGCAGTACCCCGCTGCTGCTCTCCAGCGCCCTCTACTGATGAAGCAGGATTACAGGGCTGGGGGCTTGGCTGGAGAGGAAGGGATTACAGTTCAGGTGAGGGTAAAATACAGACATGTCTCGCATACCAAGGGTTTTTACATTCTACAGAGTATATATAAGTCTGTGTGAGAGAGAGATACTGTAATTAAAAAGGGAGGATGAACCATAGGCAGCTAGAAGCTTATGCTGACACTAAATGCTGAGGTCATCCAACCTCAGTGGCTTTAATGGAGCCCAGATGGGCTCCCCCTTTGCCCGGTAACCGTGTTAACTGAAAAGGCATCGTATCAGGCGGTCAGCACATTTCCAGTAATCCTCGCCACCTCTGCCATCTCAGCGTGCTTCAGGCAGCCACGTCTCCACCCTTAAGCCCTTCCTCCGCCCTGTCCGTCTCCGTTCCAGCGCTGCCCCCCCAGCGCTTTGCTTCACCTGTCAGCGGGACATACGCAGGACTCCACAGCTGCCCGCAGGACCGGAGAGGTCACTAGCTGTAGGGGGCGGGAAGAGAGTTAGTGCTTCTTTCTTCAGTACCCTGCTCCGGGTCTCGCACTTTGATTCCCAGAAACTTCCACACTTATCAAGCGTATGTAAATGCCTCCTTCTGTGCCCTGGGGAGTTAGCCTTCATCTGTGTTAGTGATTTAAAATGACACATTTTGCTATTTTTTTCCCACAGTTTAACACACTTCTCTGTGCACTTCAAAAGACATTTGGGAATAGTACCAAAAAAAGAGAAAATCTCTACCCTAATTCAACTTTTGTACTAGGTTTTCTACAGTGTCATTTTCTCCACTATGAAGAAAAGGTCATTTTCTGGGTGTTGCATTTATATGCTAACGACCATCGCTGTCATTGGCCACCTTGGTGGAGGGGCGAGGAGAGACGCCCCGCAACATTTTCAGAACAAACTAAAATGATAACAGCAGACTGTTTATCCAAACGGGGCGGGACATTCGCGAAAACTATGCAGCACCAGTGACTTCCTTACACTCCAGATACAACGTCTCCAAACACATCCAATGACTAGTCATGTATTTGTTTCGTTGGATTTCCACGACTCCTTTAAGAACCAGTGTGAGGTAACGTAGCGGGGGATGGGAGGTGAAAGCAAACCGGAAAAGAGGTGTACGGTTACAGAGCAAGAGGAAGGAGACTGAAACGAGAAACGAGAGAGAGTGAGACAGAGGGAGTGAGAGGGAGACGAAAGGCAGGAACAAGCGCTTTCCCAAGCATCTCCAGCTATTGTGAGTGTAAAAAGTTGCAGAACTCCATCAACGACAGAGAGGCATAAACAATAAGGGAAACTAATTAGCTGTAAGTGTAAACACCTGCCTGTAGCCTCATCACTGCTATGCATCCTAATGGAGAAGCCTCCTCAATCAACTCATTCCAACCAATTAAAGCCCAAGAGCACATTACCATGCACGCAGTTCCTGCCTCTCCCAATTAGACCACCTTTTCATACTGTTCATCACACAAGCCATCAGTGTGTGTGTGTGTGTGTGCCAGTGCAAGACATTCCTCACACACTCTGTTTACTCATTATTTAGACAAGGTCCAGTGGGTCTGCCAGGACACACACATACACACACATACACACACACACACACACACACACACACACACACACACACACACACACACACACACA
>JAOXYF010000019.1:10636452-10649021 GCA_028565775.1 Sternarchorhynchus goeldii
CACACACACACACACACACACACACACACACACACACACACACACACACACACACACACACACACACACATGCACAGAGAAAAGAGAATCAAAAGAACAGAAATCTGCTTAC
Source organism: Sternarchorhynchus goeldii (assembly GCA_028565775.1). Lineage (NCBI taxonomy): Eukaryota > Metazoa > Chordata > Actinopteri > Gymnotiformes > Apteronotidae > Sternarchorhynchus > Sternarchorhynchus goeldii. The sequence goes on from JAOXYF010000019.1 coordinate 10,636,565, forward strand.
AAGACACAAACATGCTCTATAACATTGCACCAGGCGCTGAAAAATTCATAACTATTTTTATTTCAGGAAAGACAGAGTGTGTGTCTGGAAAACATGCCACCAAATAAACAACAATTTTGCAGAAGTAAAACTGAAAACCAAGGAAGAAAACCTGAACTAAATATTCACCACGTACATCCTTAACTCTGGCAAATATTTATACCTCTATCCACAGTTACAGATAACTCCACCCTCATTCTGAGGCCCATTCTCTCCATTTCCTCTTCAGTCGACTCCCCTCTGCAGGCCACGCCTCCTTCCGTCTTCCTTCTGTCCTGCCAAAAGGAGAGATGGTCCAAAGCCAAGAATATTTTCCCATCAAACAGAACAAATACCATCTGTGCTCGACAAGGATCAGCTCCATGACCAGACTGCTGTTTGATGAAATCCATTAGATACTTGGGGGAGGGGGGGGGGTGTAACGGAAAGGCCAAACATCCCAAATAAAACAAGTTGTAAATTATGCTCTTCAACTCACTCCCCTCCTTCTTTCACACAAAGCCTGTTTACTACAGTCACGCGTGTCTTTTTTGCTAAGCTTACAGCTCAGGACAGCTCACCGTTAAAGACAACAACTCTGAACGCTTCATCGCAGAACGCGCATACATCTCAACTCAGTAACGTTTTCACAGCAGGGTCAGAGGAATCGAGACAAAAGAGGAGAGCAGCAAACCTTCGTGAGCCAGGCAGAAGAAAGGCCTCGAGGAACACATGCTTGTGGTCGTGAGATACTGGCCCCTCTAGACCAAACACCACCATATTGGGAAAGAGTAGAGTGGAGGACAGAGGACTTAGTTGCCTGTGCTCCTGAGTGTGTGTGTGAATGTTTGTGTGTGTGTGTGTGTGTGTGAGAGGGAGAGAGAATGTGTGTGTGGGGTGGGAGTGGGTGGGGGTGGGGGAGGTCTGGCTGCATTGTTTGTCTCAGCAGCTGCCCTCAAGCAGTGGTATCCTGGTTACTGCAACAAGAACCCAGAACTTAGAACCCAGATCCCAGCCAGAATCTTAACCCAAAGGTTTCCAACCAAGTGGAGGCATCAGTGAGCACCAGGGGCAGATGTAAGTGGGGCAGAAGCACCTTGTGATTAAGCACACTGCAAGGGCCTGAGGAGCAACAAGTGCCGATTCCATCTCCGGAAGCTTCCGTCTCTAAAATGAACCGAACTGCCATATCTCTACGGTTTCTGTGTGTTTACCCACCAGATGGCTGCTGGCATGTCGCCCTTATTTACGATGCCAGCGTGGATGACAGCGTGGATGCCAGTGTGGATGCCAGCGTGGATGCCAGCGTGGATGCCGCCACACACACATCTCCCTCACAGCCTGCACTGAAACGACTAATGGGACCAAAGCAGTGGTAAAACAGGACCTGGAGCGACCCCCCAGGAAGAGTTCAGAGGTCAGAGGTTAGAAAAAGCTTAAAAGCACTCGGTAGTCATTCCACTGAGGCTGTAAAGGAGGAGCTGAAGGAGGAGTTGGAGGAGGTGGAGGGAGGAGTGTAGAGAAGTGGTGCCCGACAGCGGTACCCGGCTGGGACTGTGCAGCGGTTACGTGTGATGTGGGTCTGAGAGTTTCCACTCAGGGAGGAAGATGAGTCCTTACTGGCTGGTGTAGCTCAGAAAAATAGCGGAGAGGTGGAGCACGCGATGTCACACTTGCCCTGATGGTGTAAAAGGTGCTGCTCCTTGCTAGGGATGGCAGCAGGTGGCTAATCCTTTAACCCGCCAGAGAGAGGTGAACAGAAACACCTTCTGTGTTCCCAAATAAAAACATCAAAGGATGTGAACAAGGGCAGCCAGCGGTGGCTGGACTGGAGGAACAGAGTACGCCATCCATGGTCCAGTTCTGAGCTTTAAAATGGGAGGATCCTACTCCTACTTTGGACTCCACTACAGAGATCAAATGGTTAGTTGTTTTCATACAGTATGAACATTTTACATTGGGAAGAAATCCACCAATTAATGTTCTTAATTAAATAAGCTCTGATTAGACAGAAAAATCGCTCATATAGACAGCACTGTCACTAAGAAATTCACGCACATATTTGAGAAAACATTACATCAAATTGTTGGTATATGATTTATATTTATGTTTGATGAGTCAATTAAGTACATTTTAGTGTGAGAATTTTAAGAAAGTCCAAAATTTTAAAAATCCAAATTATTTTTAATTTTTCTTCATGTAAAGGATTTGTGTGTGTTCCAATGCTGAGTGTGCTAGACTACATTGATGTGTGTTTGTGTGTGTGTGTGTGTGTGTGTGTGTGTTCCAATCCTGAGTGTGCTAGACTACATTGATGTGTGTTTGTGTGTGTATGTGTGTGTGTGTGTGTGTGTGTGTGTGTGTTCCAATCCTAAGTGCTACATAAGACTACACTGAAACCTGGCCACTGGTATGACCCTGGGTCAAGCGTGATTGTGTACTCTCTGTTCTGTTCTATATGGGGTGGAGCAGAACCCAGAACAACTAGTCTTTTCTGACCACAGACATTGACTCAGACCTGCTTCAGATGTGGGTTTTTCCAAAGACTCTGCTAAGCCCCAGGGCAAACATTACCCTTTAAAGTGTTGAGGTTCCCAGCGATGCATAGTGCACATGATAGGAGAAAATGTCTTTTTTGTTCCGTCATCCCAAACCCCCCCCACCAACTGCTATATGAACTCACTTTATGTTTTCTCTCTCCATCTCTGTGTTTTCATTTTTTTTAAATTCCTCACAAGTGTGTGTTTGTGCACCTGCATGCTTCAACCAGTCACGGCGCTGCACAGAAACGCTCCACCACGCTCCACTTCATCCCGCCTCGCCCCGCCTCGCCCCGCCTTGCCTCACCGCAAGCAGAAAAGAAGGCACGGTCCAGTTTGGTTTCGGGGTGAAATTCCACAGCCGAATCAGCAGCTGAGACCAAAACCGCGGTTAATTACGGGACTTGTGGGAAAATGTTCAATAGTTATACCTGGCAAAACCACACATCTGCAAAATGTGACAGTTAAGATGAATGAATTCCATTGTTTGCTCGCCAGAATGAAAGATGAAAGATTTAACCACTCATTTCTTGCAGGGCCACTACCTTCAGTGTATGCTGTAAAAAAAAATCAACTTCAAAAAGTGAAAGCAGGGCTCTGAAGGACAGGGGAATCGAACGGTGGGCTCAAGGGAGAAAAGGGAGAAACGCGCTATCCAAAGAGCCAGCTTGACTTTGGCAAAAGATTAAGGCAGACTAAATTATTAAGAGCAGAATGTGTGAACGGGCTTCCATGATTGTTCTGGAAGACCGAGCAGGATGCACTAGACAAGATGGTGGCCTTACCTGATTCTAAACTTAACACACTGCTTCAGATTTTCAAATGACTGGAAAATGAGGAATGAAGAATTTGGAGACTAGCGTAGGGAAAGATGGCAGAAGCAGCTGCACTTGGTAGTATGTGTTCAGAGACGGTTAGCACCTAAGAAGAATTATTCCTGCTGGTGTCTGTTTCAGCAGGATGTTGAGAATGTCTGTTTTGTGTCACCAGTCATATAATCCTTGCTCTTCAGTGCAACAAAAAGTGCTCAGATGGTCCATCAAGTCATGCCTCAGTTTCCTACCAGTCCTCCACCTGAGGAAGAGACTATTCACTTTGATCATCATGAGTGCCCTTGGAGAAATTTGAGACAGTATTTATCTCCTCAGTTTCGATTGTTCTGAAAGGTATCTGGACATTTTCCAAACCCAACAATGGCTATAGCAGAGCATGTTCTTCTCTCTTGGCTTCTTTGTGGCTTTAGATTTGAGGCTGGAAGATGATGCAGATAAAGTAACGATCTGTGACCGGCTATTAGCGACTCATACACCTGCTGGAACATCCCCCCCTCTGTGGGCCAGATGAAGTGTCTATCCTTCCTCAAATGCAGCCTGGCTGAGATTGTCACGGAACAGATATATGCTACCCATTAAAGATAACTGCAAAAATACACTCTCTCTCTGCCACCCCGACACCCCCTCCCCCCGTCTGTCTCGTTCGTGAAGCAATGAGGCATGTTAATAGGAAGAGCTGGGACCTTTCCAACGAGTTCACGTATCCACCCACTCTCTCAGTAATGTTACAGACCTTTGAAGTCCAGACTCAAATGAGATTTGGTTGATTTGAGGTGAAAATATGCAGTATATTCACCGAGGCAGGAGAGGCAATGGTGAGGTGAGACTGATTTAAGCTCAGATCGTTGGCTTTAACCCCATGGAGAGAAAGAGAGAGAGAGATAGAAAGGGAGGGAGGAGTGTGACCTGCCCATACATGGAGGGCCCCACCTGTGGACCCCCACAGGGACAGAATGGTACCCCAGTCCTGTTTCCTAGGCAATGTTCCACTGTCTAGGTTAAAAGTTCGCAGTTTTCTCAGAGATGCATCATCCGCCCTTAATTGGAGGCTTCTCCGTCTGTCCGTGCACGGGGTGTTGGAAACAGACGGAGGTCAACTGCAGGTCAGACAACCCCAGTCTCAGCGTACAGGGAGCACCATAGACTGTCCACAGTCTGTCCATCTCATCAGCTTGGGCTCTGGACAGGTTCCGCCCTCCAGAACACCAGACCCCACCCTCACTATACAAACCCCGCCTTTCATCTACACCCCTCAGTAAAGCTTCTGCTCTTCCCTGAAGTGCTGTAGCCTTGAAGGCGGAACAGATGACAGCTCAGGCGGAGCTCCAGGCGTGTGGAGGAAGTCCTGTTTCACTTGACTGTGTATCTAAGGCAGCCAGACATATGGACTTAATAAACAGCAGGCTCAGCTAGAAATGAACTGAAGGATGCATAATGCCTAGTTTCCTACGCTCAGGCTCTGTAACTATCGTCCTCCAAGAACGAGGAAATACGTGACATTGTCACTTCTCATTGTGCTGTGATGAGGGAGCTCAGTACGGAGGCAGAGAGGGTGCAGACGGAGGTGGGAAACGGTGGAGGAGTGCCGTGGGAGAGAGCATCGTGAGAGGTGATCAGCACGCCCAGCGTTGCGCCGCGACGGCCAATCAGGCTTCAGAGTTACAGCTCTCAGAAGCCCTCAGCGCCCAGGATTGTCCACAGCAGAGCAGTGGATAAAATCAGGAAAAACAAAAGCAATGGACTCGGTGAGAGGGAATCTCTGTGAAAAGGATTTTTCTCTCTTATTGTCTCTCAGCTTTTATGTGACCGGTAGTTCAGTTGTGCCGGGTGTTTTAGGCTGGTATTTGAGAAATGGCACCAAAGACATCATGTGTAGATGTTTACTCTGATTAAAGGAGCAGTTTACTCTTACTTTTTACCACTTCTCCTCCAGCTGACATCACCACAGAAGTTTGATAGGACATAGTCTGCCTGTTTCTCTCTGTCTGTCTCTCTTTCTCTCTGTTCCTCAGGCTCTCCCTCTTTCTTTGCCTCTCTCTCTCTCTCTCTCTCTCTCTCTCTCTCTCCTTCTCTCTCTCTCACCCTTTCTCTCTCTTTTTCTCCCTTTCTCTCTCTCTTTCTATCTGTTCCTCAGGCCCACCCTCTTTCTCTCACCCCTGTGCTTCTGTCACAAAGCCCCTGCCCTCATATATCTACATGTTCTGCTTGGTTGCCTGCACATGTGTGTTTGTGTGTGAACCTGTGTGTGTGTGTGTGGGTCGGGTGTGGGTGAGTGTGTGTGTGAGTGTTTGCTGATGTCAGTGGTTGCTTCCACTGGGTTGGGAACCATCTGCCTGCCACTGTCCCCCCACCAGCTGCAGAAGCCCTGGCCTCTGTGAGGGGCCCCGGGTCACCACCCAGATCGATGGATACCCCACTCAACACCTGAGACCGCCAGCATCTCCCCTTTGTTGTTGTGCCAGTGTTAGAAGTTAAAATCATAAAATCATGAATCATAAAAAGTCAAATAAACAAAATACAAAAATATACACTAAACAAAACAAAACTGAAAGCCCTTTGTCTATTTTGTCTGACGTCTCAGCCCCCCTCCCCCGGTGTGGGCGTCTGCCTGGTGAAAGCTCAGTCGGTCGGTCGGACTGTGTGGGTCTCTCTCTCTCCTCCACTCCATGCCAGGCAGAGCCAATCTCATTCACCAGCGCCGACATCATCAACACGGCGACTGGGGAGACAGCGCCGCCCTCCTGAACAGCGGATTAATTATGCACGTCCATGCTGCACCGGAGATGCAGTAAACGCTGCTGAACACACACACACACACACACACACACACAGGCTGGAGCTGCAGTCCTCACAGAGACTGCACAGGAGACGATGGATTTGTGTCTGATTAAACCCCTGGGAAAGACGATTACAGGGAAGCATCCAGGGATGGAAAGTGTGGAGCTACGTGGAAGATTCATCAATGGTATTCCAACCCAAATCAGAGGAAAACAGTCCTTTCCAGTACAGAAAACAGTCCTTTCTCCAAACATCCATTGCTGGTAGAGCCTGTGAGTGTGTGTGTGAGTGTGTGTGTGTGAGTGTGTGTGTGTGTGTGTGTGTGTGCGTTTTTCAGAGTTATTAGCCTGTCTTCTGTGGCGAGGCCCAGCCCAGGGCTATTGTGTGGACCCAGCTCCCCCATGCTCCAGTGACCACAGACAGGGCGTGGTTGAGAGGGGGTGGGGCTGGAGGGGCTGGAAGGGGCGGAGCCACATAGAGAGCGTAGGGAGGAGGGAAGCAAATTACCCAAATGAAGAGAAAAACCAGGGCTGCCTTGTGTCTCCTGGAATGCATGCGTGCATCTTGCGTGCATTAGCTGAGCGAACGGAAGTATGTGCCCAACCAGATCAAAGCCACTCAAGAGTAAAAACCACGCAAAAGAAACCCTCATCCTTGAATTCCAAAAAGCAAGAGCCATAAATGGGTGAAACTGCTGCTCGATTTTTAACAGAATTATCAAAGTTCAAAATGATCATCGCACAAATCTCCACAAAACCAGCAGAGTTTAAAGAGCTTCTGGTTCAAAAAAAGAACGGAGACGGACAAGAAGAAAGTGTGAAAGGCCGCCCAGGAGGTAACCGCCAGCTTTCTCCCTGGCTTCCAAAACCTCCTCTGGCTTCAACTCCTTCCTTCACTGCCCCTCTCTCTCATCTCTTTCTCATCTCTCTCTCTCTCTCTCTCTCTCTCTCTCATCCTCTTTTCCTTCCAGCCTTGTATTCTCCGGGTCACAGAGGTCACAGGTTGCCTTGCGCGTAGCTCCCTGGTGTTTGTAGAACTCAGACAGGAGGTTCAGAGCTGCAGGCTGTCCCCGTGGGCCGCCCCGCTGCTGGCCTCGCCCAGGGCGAGCCTGCCCTGCCACCGGGGGGCGTTAGCAACAGCCACGCCGACCAGGAATATCGTAATGAGAACAGAGTTCATACACAGTGCGTCTTAGAGAAGACATGGCAAGAGAAGATGAATTACAATCCTGAGTGTTACTGTATTCAGATCTGAAGAGCAGTTCAGAGTGTGACCTTACTGCAGAGAGAGACTGTAGTTACAGTGCTTTCATAATGTGGCACTGTGTTTACTGCAGTGACTGTTTCTTCAGTCCCCAGTGAATTGAACAGAGCCAATAGAAAGATGAAGCCAACATTAGGATGCCAGCGAGGATGTGCCCAGGCTCCCCTGGCAGTCTGGCAGGCTGTTCACAGAGCCACTGTGTTGTTGGCCCTACAGGCTCACAATGCCAGCCGTTTCTACGGCGACAGCTTCCAGCCAGCCTGCTTTTCCCATCTCTCCATCGATGGCAGGGCCCCACTGTTCACTAGAACCAGCAAACACACACACATACAAACAAACACACACACACACACACCACTGTGATGGAGGCAGCCCCAAAACCACTGCAGTGCTGCAGACCTTCAGGCTCAGGATATCCACCTACCTCTCTTTCTCTCTCTCTCCTCTCTTTCTCTTCCCTTTCTTTCTGTCTCTCTCTCTCCCCTCCCCCTCTCTTTCTCTCTCTCCCTTCCTCTCTCTCTCTATTTGAGCACCTCCCTGTCTCTCACTCTCTTCCTTTCTTTTTGTATTTGCACCCTCTCCTTCCTTTCTCTCTCTCTCCTCCCTCTCACTCTCTCTCTCTCTCTCTCTCTCATCTCTCTCCCCTTCTCTCTGTCTCTCTCTCTCCCCCCTCCCTCTCTCTCTCTTCTCTCTCTCCCCTCCCTCTCTCTCTCTCTTCGCTCTCTCCCCTTTCTCTCTCCCCTTCCTCTCTCTCTCTCTTCTCTCTTTCTCCGGTAGTTTGACAGGAGTAGCTGGGCTGCATGGTTCTCTCTGACATGATCAGACAGAGTCTGAGTTGGGTCGTCTACGGCCACGCCTGCGCTCATCCTCTCCAGGCCGCAGCTCTGCGTGAGTGGGCCGTCACACTCTCCCCTCTGTCTGCCAGACGCTCCCCTCCAGAGAGGTGGTGCTCTCTTGCTGGCCTCCTCGCTCAGACGGTACCCCGCATGACTGCGGACCACCCGCTTCTGCTCCACCCCCCTCCGCCAGCAGGCTGAGGCCCCAAGCTGCGTTTCCACGTGTGCGGCGTGGAGAAGCAGGTGAGGGCCAGACCGATGAGCAGGCTGTGCTGTGAATAATGTATTAGGCTTTCAGAGTATTGATTTTAGAGGGCGCCGATTTTCCCGTTTGAGGCGATGAGAGAATATGTATTGGCCAGATGCCTCTTCCCCCAAAGCAAACGTCTCAGTGGTGGCAGTAATGCAGCTAAGTGACTATGGCCTATATCTTACAGTACAATAATCCAACAGCTGGAATGATGGACTGGGCAGCTGCCAATAGCATTTTGGCACAGTTCCGTTACAGGATGACACACCCCACACCCACCTCCACACAAACACACACACACACACACACACACACACACACACACACACTCCCCCCCCCCACACAGACCACACCCTTACCAAACACACCCACACACACACACATATGCGCGCACACACACACACACACACACACGCATATCTCCACCCATACACACTCACACACACACACACGCACACACATACACACATATCTCCACCCATACACACTCACACACACACACACACACACACACACACACACACACACATATAAACACAGCACCGCAATAGCTGTTCATCGTTCAGGGAAGCCCCTGGGCACAGACAGGAATGTGAGATCATACAAAGGATCCAGGTTTTGAGAGCTTTTACAGCTCAACTATTTCAGTTTACTGAGGACTATCAAAGAGAAAAGACGCTGGCGTTTTCAGCAAGGAAAAATATGCGGTATGATATTCCTAGGAAAGCGAACACCTTTCGGAAGATAATCCACATTCTCGTTGCTTAGAAGTTACATTGAGTTACAACTTGACATTGAGAGAATACACAACAATAATGCCGCGAGCTTCTCAGAGTTTAAACATCATGACCCTGAGAGAAACCCCCTCCGATTATGTGCAGTTTAGTGATACTCGTGTTTTCCACGTAAACTTCATCACATCGTGTTGTTTGTTACAGGAGCTCTGAGATGTGCTCCATGTTTTTCATTAGAGCTGGTGATTTGACACTCCATTTCATAACACCCATCTAACTCCACCCCCCTCTCTCTCTCTCTTTCTGTCTCTCTCTTGTGTTCTCTCTATCTCTCTCTGGTTTAAGAGATAAATTCAAATAAACTGAGGGTTTTTTTTGTACTCCTCCTGCCCTAATTTGAGTAACACAGCTATACCGGGGAGGAGGCCACAAACTCCACCACCCTGGTGACTTTACTGCCCTGGTAACTTCACCACCCTCGTAACTCCATCACCCGATGACTCCTCCACACTGGTAACTTCATCACCCTGGTAACTTCATCACCCTGGTAACCGCTCTGTGCTGCACACACAAGTTCGTGGAACATATGGATGAGTTTGTGGAACGTATGGACGCTGGTGGGATCTGATGTGTCTTCAGCTGCAAGGCTGAACTCAAAATTAGCCCAAGTCTAGTCAAATTTATTTTTTATAGCACTTTTTACAATACATGTTGTCCCAAAGCAGCTTTACAAATGTATGGATCCAGATCCCCAATGAGGAAAGCATTAGTGACAGTGGCAGGGAAACACTCCCTGGGTGGAGGAAACCTTGGGAGAACCAAGACTCAAGAGGACACATTCCTCCTCGGGCTGCCCAGCTAAAAAAAGGTCCATGTTTTATTATATTATGTTTACTCCAAGTAGCCACTTAAGTACAGATGTGGGAATTTCAGGTACTCCAGTGAGTCTCGGATGGGTGGGCAAATTCTGCATTTCTAAATCCACTGGGCTAGATGGAGTGGCTGGAGTCGTTGCAATCTGTGAATATTGCTGGGCTTTCATGGAGGGACACTAACATGGAGCCCATAGTTCAGTAGAGCAGTGTACCCGCAGCCTGAAACTCAACTGGGGAACGATCCCAAGCTGGATGGGCTGGGGGCGGAGCCACAAGAGCAGCGTGTGTCTGATCATGTCCTGCACATGTCATGTCCCGTGACCATGCAAGAGCAGGGGAGAAAATCACAGTCCATCACATCAGACACCCACATTAAAAAGAGAATAAAGAGACAGATGAATGGGTAGATAGATAGATAGATAGATAGATAGATAGATAGACAGGCAGACAGACAAAGTTACAAGACAGCAAGAATTGAAAAGGACAGATATGAAATAAGAAAAGAGAGAGACGAAATTATTCCTGAAAAATCCCTGAAAAAAGGCATGAGAGAGAAAGAGTCCTATTGCGCTGTCAGACTTCACAATCTCCTGTTTAGAGAAGAACCCTACCCCTCTGACCAAAGAGAACATCTAACCCTCATGCTGAACTCACCCTGAGTAGTTTGCCAGTCTCCGGGTCAGTCCCCGAGCGTCCCTAAGGGGGACACACCCCTCTGAACTGTCCCATACATCACTGACCTGCACCACACCCTGACCCGCTGCCGTGGCGATATGACCATCCTGCCCTTTCAGGATGCAGCTAGCCTGAACACCAGGCCAAGCACAGAACCCATTCAGCTAAGAGCCTGAGGTAAAGGACGTTTTCCACACGTCTCCACCCGCATCCACCTGTGCTTGCTTCCTTTTGGACAGGATTCAGAGTTGAGGAATTAAAGGCATGCACTGTTTACACCGATGAGAAAAAAAAAAGACTGCACTGAAACAGATCAATTTCCTATGCAACCACACTGACATGTTGGAACTGTAAATTTACCACATTCAGAAAGTTAGGAACCCTCATCAAATAATCAGGTTCTCGGTGTCATGACTTCAGAAGGAAAGCAGAGTCAATGGCAAAGGAGTAGCAGGAATGTTCAGAGTTCAACCACGTGTTTCAGACCCAGGAGAGCTTCACGCGCTGCTAGTGTGACGACAGCTCTCAACAAGCCAGCTCAGCTTGCCCTTTCTCTCCCTGCCTCTTTCTCTCTCTCTCTCTCGCTCTCTCTCTCTCCCCCTCTCCTTTTTTCTCTCTCCCTCCCTTCCTCTCTCTCTCTCTCTCTTGAAGGCATTGCTGCATACAATAGTTATCCCGCTTCCCAGGAAACGGGACAAGGCGGAGAACCAGTGCTCTCCCTCCACCCCTCTCTTCTCTGTTCCCTAAACAAAAGCTCGCTCTCTCTCTTTCACTCTCTTTCACTCTCTCTCTCTCTCTCTCTCTCTCACTCACTCTCTCTCTCTCTCACTCACTCTCTCTCTCTCTTTTTCCCTCTCTCTTTCTCCGTCAGCCATGCATTATTCCACGCTTCAAAAACAGTTTCCAGAGAAACGGTACCGGCACTTAAGCTCGAGTCCAGAGCAGGCAAACTTTGCGCGACGCGATGGCAAGGAAGTTATGCTCGGGCGACGTGTTCTTACCGTGCAGGCAGTTCTGGTCGTTCTCCAGGCTGGGGGGAGAGCAGGCCCCCAGCTCAGCCAGACGCCGGCTGGTGGCCGTCAGCTCGGAGCGCAGGTTGGTCACCTCCTGGCTCGCCGACTGGATGGCCCCATCGATGCGCTGGGCCAGCTGTTTGTTGTCTTCCATCATCTTCAGGATCTTGCCCTGTGGAGCCAGTCCACACAGAGGAGCATGGTGTCAGATGCGCCGTGGGTAAGACGCTGCTGGAGCCCTCCGTGCCTCTCTGCCTCCGCCACCCCCGCCGGTTGGAGCGCGCATACACCACCCTCCGCCCCACAGCCCGCGGAGACAAACGATCCCAGCAGATCCCCCTCCCTGCACCCTCCGAAGCTTATGAGAGCCGACCGCTACCTGTTGTCTGACTGTGTGTGTACGCGTGCGAGTGAGTGCTTGTGTGTGTGTGTGTGTGTGTGTGCGTGCGTGTGTGAGAGAGAGTGTGTGCGTGCGTGTGCTGTGTGTCGCGTGTGTGTTAAAGAATGAGAGAGGGAGTGGTGATAAAGCGAGCGTGAGAGTGTCTCCTGAACGCCTGCTCCTGGAGGGTACCTAGTGCACTAAGCAATGACACGCTCGCCTTTAAACGGAACATACCATGTGCTCCAGAACTCGAGGGGGGT
>JAOXYF010000019.1:10649052-10672809 GCA_028565775.1 Sternarchorhynchus goeldii
AACAGGAGGGGGGAGGGGGGGGGGCTGAGAGAGTGAGAGGGAGAGAGGGAGAGAGAGAGAGAGAGAGAGAGAGAGAGAGAGAGAGAGAGAAAGAGCAGCCAGACAGAGGGAGGAGGGGCAAAAGAGAACCAGAAAGAGAGCAAGGAAGAGGAAAAGAGGAAAGAGTGAAGGAGAGAGGGAAACTGAGAGAAAGAGAGAGAAAGAGAGAGAGAAAGAACGTTCCTTCTGCAGTGGACATAACAGCTTCCCATTAGCACTGCCCTCTACAGACGGGAAGTTGAGGCATTTCCACAGCTGCACACGGTCAGTAGACCTCGGCAGGCTTTTCACACTTATCTGCCGGTGACAGAACGCAGTCGTGTTTGCGTGTGTGTTGAGAAAATGGCTCTGCTCACACTAGCTGTTTAGTGAAGAAATGATTTCTGTTTTCTTTTCAAACCACGAGAGCATCCAGAAATTTCCCCCGCCGCATATGCAGACGATTGAGCATGACCATCAGGAGTTGTTTATATACCGGCACTTGTTACATTCTCCGAGTCTCAGAAATTGCAGCAAACAGGTACTGTGTCTCCCTTGTGAACGGAGGAAGAGCAAACGAGGCACATTTCTATCTCAAAAGGAGACGGACACAACCTAGCAGTCGCCTGCTTGGAATTTCACTCTTACCCAGAGCACTCTCACCTCAAACACTCTAGCCCCGCCCACTCACACCCAAAGCACTCTTACCCCACCCAGTCTTACCCTCTTAACGTGGACATTACAGTCTGATGTCAAATCCATGTCATGTCCATATGGGTGAGCGCGTGTGTGTATGTGAACACAAAAAAATCTTCTGACCTCAAAGTTTGTGTGATGTTCTGCTATTGATCACTTTTATCATCACATTTAAATTCCATGAAAAACATTCAGTTACTGTGCTTAAATCCAAAAACCCAAATCTTTTTTAGTGTTACAAAATGTTCACCAAAAATAAACAATAATTTCTTTCACAGGCTTAAACGAAGACAGCAATGTTCTCTCCTGCCTTTCTGCCAACACAAAGAACATGACAGAGTTGAGTATGGCTTTGCGTTTTTTGGCAATTTTTTAGGCCGTGTCTAAAAAAAAATGTTAAATTTAAAATCAAGCATATAAACAAATATCTGAAGTACAAACAACATGCCATTTTAAAAACATTTTAAACTTTTTTCAAAGCTCCGTATAACATATTCTTAACAACTGAGCATTTTCTTTAACACTAAATAGAATAATAACAGTGGTAAGAAGAACAGGAAGAAACAAAGCCTTAATGTCTTAATTCTACATTAATTAAGTTGTTTATCATTTAACAGCCAAACATGCCAGGGGTAGAAACATTAACGTTAGTTCACAGAGCTCGCATTACAGTTTTTCAACTGCTGGTTGACATTAGTGCGCCAAACATGTCAAGCCTGGATCTCAGCTGACAGGTCAAAGATGCTTCTGTGAGATCACCAGACCAGCACAACGACAGCATTTAACAGCACTTCTGCCCTTTGAGGCGAATCGCACAGTTTTAAACCAAAAGCAACCACTATAAGCTTCCCCTTTCTTCTCCGGTGTTTCTGCTCTGGGTACCATACAAAGACTCACTGGATATCTCACGTGTGCTATAGTGCACTAAAGGGTGGAGCAGAGGGGGGGGGCATACCTGAACAGGTGCAAATTCCAGGAGATTATCTGTTCGTAATTCCTACGGTAACCCTTAAGACAGAAAGAAAGGAAGAAAGGAAAGTGATATCCTTGTTTACCGTAGTTAGTGCGGAAGCCAATGCTGTACTTTTTAAACAAATTGCATTAAAACCGATAACAATCTAACTACATCTTACTGGAGAAGGATAGCAAGTTTTCCCATTACACTTCCAGATGGTTTCAATTCTATTGTTCCTTACAGAGAATTAAACATTTAGAGAACACACAGGGTCTTTGGGGAAAGGTCAGTGTACAAAGTGCTTTATATTCCATCCTGTAGGAAGGAAGGCCTGGGTCACTGTGCACACACTGGTGTAGAGATGGATGATACAGAAATAGTGAAGGAGAAAGAAAAGAGAAGGAAAGACAAATGAGTGTTGAGGGCAGAGGGAGAGAGAAAGAGAGAGAAAGAGAGATAGAGAGAGAGAGGAGGACTAGCATGGCCTGAGACTGCATTTGGGCCCATGAGGTGTATTCTTTGCTGAGTGAAGATCTTTAGCAGTGTGTGAATCGTTCACCATCGACCGGACTGGGAACAATAGGCTTGAGCGGGAACAATGGTGCTCGGCGTCTGCTCCAGACAAAGGTCATGTGGCTGGAGGCTTCTGCAGCACGGTCTCTGCTAGGACTCCGGCCCCGTCACATCCGTTTCCTGCCACCTACGTCACCTCTGCCTACGTCACCTCTGCCTACGTCGCCTCCGTTCCCGTCACCTGCACCCTGCCAGACGCTGACACTGACGTCACAGCCATCCCAGCTTGCTCCGCCACAGCTTTTACTCCATCTGCAGTCATAAGACGTGGAAATCTGCGCACTGCGAGCGCGATGTCTGGCCTGGCTATGTTCGTTCAGAACCTGAAGCTTTCATCTCAGCCAGAACCTGAAGCTTCCATCTCACTAGTTACTGCTCTCAGCAGGACCTCTACCTAGTTAATCAGAGTCAATGCACCAGATCCCAGAGAGAAACTGTACTGCATTCTGACATCCTTATCAGGGATGGTATCTTCATGATGCCCACCATGTTCTGCGCATTTTCATAACAATCTGACTGTGATCAAATGTGTGAGTTGAATCTCTGCATAGCAGTACGATTCATTCAAAACAGCAAAAATGCTTTGTTTCTCATTATGATTATAATACGGCAATTTATCCCCAAACATAATTTGGAAAAAAACTTAGTGGCCACCTTCCTGTCAGTGTCTGCTAGCATTCAGCTTTCCAAATTACTGTTGTTTGTTTGTTCACTAGCTCACTCATTCACTAGCTCACTCACTACAAGGAGACTGTAATTAAGAGAGTTCCAAATGCGCTCTTAAAAACACCGTATTGATATACAGTCACCATGACCCGCTGGCTGGGTTAATTGAATATCGACTCATCTGCACTAAACTGGAATCTAGTCTGCTTTTCCCTTCAAACATCTGGGTGAAGGAACAACAGTAGTCTATTATGTGTAAGGGTTATATCTGGGAACTGTGAGAAAAATACTTTGTCTGCCAACATGGCTTCCTGAAATGTCAGACGTCAGCGTGTGTTTGCAGTGTGTGTATCTGTGTGTGAGAGCGGGGGTGGGGGGGGGGGCACAGGGGTCAAGGGCATGTGTAGGGTCAATGATGTTTCCCAGCACTATAACACTCTGTGCCCTCCAGTGGCCCAAACCCACAGGAAGAGCAATGTTGCTTCCGTCGCTTGATTGGCTGATGAAGAACAGTCCCAGGCAATCTGCCACTTTCTCACTTTTAAAAAGACAAATGCTCAAACAAAACAACGAGCAACAAACTGAGACGCTGGTCTGGGGTGGCAGTGTGATAGCTGGGAACGTGCTAGAATGTTAGAATATTCCCAGCTATGTGGCAGTGTGACGGCTGGGAAAGTTCTAGAATGTTCTCCCCAATTCACACTGGTTCGTTCGTTCTTCTCAGTCATTTTACTGAACATTTCTTTAGCTGTGTAAAAATGCACAGGTTTCCTTATATGGAGTTGAAGGTGTGTACATGTATATGACACCCTCAATTACTCCAGAACATCTCTGAGGGCAGCATCAGCTGTTTGAAGAGAAGATCACAACCTTTTTTTTGTTTGATTTCACTTTGCATCCAATCAAAAGCTATCAAGCGTAATTTGCATGGCTACAACTCCTTGGAAAGGTGCATATAGCTCTTCCTCAAACTTTGACTGTGGACAGACGCTTGTCTGAGCAAAAAAACTCCCTAGCATCAGGTAAAATAACACTGTGAACCTCAAACTGTGTAAATTATACAGTTATGTATAATGTGTTACTATATAAGCATGCGGTGATGTAATATCACAACAGATAAGTGTGTGTGTGTGTGTGTGTGTGTGTGTCTTGTAACTATTGTGAGGCTGCTGGGCTGAGGGCATTCAGCAGTGTTGGTCTGTTGCAGTGTTACAGTGCTGGTGTGTTGCAGTGTTGGTGTGTTGCAGAGTTACAGTGCTGTTATGTTGCAGTGTTGCAGTGCTGGTGTGTTGCAGTGTTGGTGTGTTGCAGAGTTACAGTGCTGGTGTGTTGCAGTGTTGCAGTGCTGGTGTGTTGCAGAGTTACAGTGCTGGCCTATTTCAGTGTTGCAGTGCTTGTTGTGTTGCAGTGTTTGAGTGCTGGTCTGTTGCAGTATTACAGTACTGTAGTGTCATAGTGTTGCATTGTTACTGGCTTATTGTGCTACAGCACTGTGTTAAAATGTTGCTGTGTTATAGGGTTAGTTTCACTGCATTTCAGCATTATATTCTAATAGTGATCCTGCATTAGTGTTACTGCATGGCTGTGTTACAGTTTTACCGATATGGTGTTATGGCGTTACACTAACAATGCTGTGTTATTGTTGCTGTGTTATGGTGATGCAGTGCTACAGGCTTGCTGTGTCACAGTGCTGCAGTGATGCTGTGTTAGTGCTGTAGGATGATGTTACAGAGACGTCATGTTGCTTTATTGTAGTGGAACTGGACCCTCATTCTTTATCTCTCACTGGGCTGAATAAACTCAACAGCACCTAAAAGCAACACACACATGAAAACAGAGGCAACCCCTCCTCCCTCCACCCCCCCAAAAAAACAAAAAACAAAAACATGTATACCAGAGAGAAAAGGCAGCATTCATGTGAGTAGCGTCTCTCCACAACAGAGGTAGAGGGGAGATCGGCAGCCCTGGAGCCTACCGGAGTGAAACTCTGCGTGATGTCAGAGAACATAAAAACCCACCACTCACTGCCATGACTCCACATCACCATGGCAATAGGCGGACCGATCGCCCAAGCGACAAAGAGAGAAAACGTACCTACTCAAGAGATAAATGACAGACTCAAAAGAAGGAGCACTTCAAACAATACAGTGCAGCTCTTCTTAGGTTTTCTGAAAGCTAATGAGAAGCACTAGAGAGAACGAATAATGAGCACAGCACTGAATAAACAGGTTGAGCAATGTTCCCCTGCAGGTCTGGGTGTGTACTGTAGATCTGCAAAACGGTGAGCATATGTAATTTCATTCATGACTTGGCACAGTGCTTCTTGCAGAAGCTCCTCATTCCACCAGGTTCCTATTCTGATGGCATGCAGGCCTGGGAACAGTCAGGAATCTTGAAGTTTGCAGCAGATAAAGCCAGCATGAATGAGGCAAGCTCACGCACAGAGAGAGAGAGAGAGAGAGAGAGAGAGATAACAAGCAGGAACCTGGCTTCAGATAAGAAGTCTTCTGACTAGAGGAGCCTCCTCTCTCCATTGCTCTCTCTGTTCTCCGTTCCTCTCTCTTCGTCTCCCCGTTCGCTTCTCCATTCATCTCTCCATTCTTCTCTGCGTCGCTCTATCTTAGATAGCGCCGGTGTCCCCTGTGTACTGCCACAGGTCTCCACTCACCGACAACACACTCGTACACACGCACGTGCTATCTCACTATCTCACACATGCACTATTGCAGGGTGCAATGCCGTGGGATTTGATGAGGATTACGATAAAGCAGAGCTGGAAGCTTTGTCCCCCTGAAACCTGTCAATGCTGAAGCATTCTGCCATGGCTCTGGTGGAATGCTAACTGGCACGAATGCTAACTGGTTCAAATCTGATGAAGTGTTTACATTCCAACAGCATCTCTACACCTACATTTGCACGCAATCTTTGCTATTTGGTTCATAAAGTCATAACATAAATGCGGCACCAGGAAGTCGAGACCAGGCTGGAATTCCAAAGATTTTTCTCTACCACCAGCAACGTAGGGGTTATTAGCGTATCGCCCAAACAGGGGGATGTCGTTCTGCCAGGCTTGTCACACTGCAAGGGTCTGTTCAAAGCCAAATGCTCATGCAAGTGTAACACCGCATAAAAACTCCTGAGTCATTTTCCAAGGGTAGTGAGGCGGTAGGCAGCTGGGTTCTCGTGAGATGGGAGATGCAGATGACAGGTGGAGTATAATGGGCCGTGTGCTGGTTAAGGGCAGCTGAACAGTACAGATGCTTTAGTAATATCTTCTGCCAGCTCTACCCAGGAACAGAGGCCTATTACTGCCAGCGACAGGAGTAATTGGCCTGTTCTGACAGAGAGGGCAGACGAGGCACCGCAGAAGCCCTGATTGGGTCTGTCCAGAACCGAACAAGTTTCGGCAAAAAAAAAGGATAGATGGAGATGACGGCAGGGACGACGCGGAGCCTGATGAAACTCGGCCTGAACTCGCTAATGGCTCAGGATCGTTTTGACCCGAGGGCCGTTAACTGAGCTTGCATGGGCCGGCGGACATTCAACGGTGCTTTGAGACCGTCGGCTCCGAAGACCAGACAGAAGGTTCTGATTATTACCACGGCGACCACGTCTGATGCTTCTCCGATTGGCCCTTGAGGATAAATAGCTCCTTTGGTAGATCACTCACTTGTCTAATAGTAAACTGTGTGTCGGGGGAGGGGATCAATTTTCTGAACAGGGCTGAGTGCATGTGAACATGAGCTGGTGGGTGAACGGGTGAGTAGAGTGAGAAGATAAACAGACAGCATGCATTAAAAAGCGATGTTATGCAAGAGCGTTTTGCATTTGAATGCAAATATTTATATACATGTCCAGTATGTATATGCATACATACCGAATTGATAGAAATGTACAATGTAGCTAAGAAAGACTAATGTTAATTATGATGTTGCTTTCAAGAAATCTAATCTGAGCCAACCTACCTAGATGCCTACCATAAAATAAAACTTCATCAATCTCTGCTCTATAATGACTTATGTTCGATTTGGGGGGGGGGTAGTTCAAACTGTCAAATCTGATTGGTACCAAGATTGTAGATTTAGAAATGCAGGTATCGTCTTTTACGTTAAATTGACATAGTGAACATATTTCTCCACAGGTAAAAAGATGCCACTGAATTCAGTTGAATATGAAAAATATCAGTCCTCTGAAATACTTAATGCATGAATTGTTCTATATACAAAGCGTCAAAGAAAGTGTTGGCTGTTCATAATTCAGATTTTGCTTATTGGTGTTGGTGATGGTGGTGATGGTGATTGCGACGGTGTTGGTGATGGTGATGATGGTGATTGCGACGGTGTTGGTGATGGTGATGATGGTGATTGCGACGGTGTTGGTGATGATGGTGATTGCGACGGTGTTGGTGATGGTGATGATGACCAGAGCCTTGGATGGGTGCAGCTCATGAAGCAAACATCAGACCTAGAGAACATTAAACGGTAAATGAGAACTCCTTTGATGGTGAAGGTGATGTTCAGAGGAGTAAAATGAGAACTCAGCAGAACTGTGGAGGTGGGAGGTGGGTGGGGCTTATTCCATAGACTGATCAACAACCTCTCACTCACACACTTCACATAAATCAGAAACTGCCCCAAACTACAGACTTTTCTGTTCTACACTCTACCGTTTTGCAGGTTCTCTTCAAATTATCACCTACGACTATAATAACCTTCACTTGTTAAATGTGTTGATAATGATGTTAAACATGGCCTTAACACCGCAAAATATTTTTGTGAATCATAAAATGGATGAATAAACTCAGCCTGTGTCCGGCTATAAACAGCAGGTTCCCATGAGCTCACTTCTCTTGCCTGAGGGCACAGATGTGCTACCAGTTTCAGTAAAGAACTGAAGCTCATTCAGAAGCAACACCAAGTTGGTGTATAAACAGAAGAAGCTCTACGGCAAACTTGAATACAGGTACTGAGAACAAGTTCAGCATGTACTGAATCACTCACAAGAACCTCAGACTCTGGACGTTCATAAATCGAACAGCTCTCATAACTACAATCAGAAACTTCCTCACAGGGTGACTATACACAACCACTGATTAACGCAGAGCGAGTTCCAGCAGTTGTCATCTCAGTTTAACATGAGTGAGGCTGACGTAGAAGGCTTTCAGAAGACAGAGGAACATATCCTGTGAGTCAGGACTTCAATACTTCAGGATATAGATCCTTTACATTCGAATTGATAATACATTCTGCTCAACGCTTTAACAAAAGAACAAAGTGAAGTTATTAAATTATAAGTGATTATTAAATTATAATTGTAATTAAAACTAGATTAAAATGATTTAGAAGTCAGTAATAATGAGGAACTAGTTAATAATGGTAGTGATAACAGACGAGTCCTACATACCATGGCATCACTACAGGTGTGCTTGTTTACCTGGTCAATCTGGGAAATGAAAGTATGAAGTAAAGAATTCCAGGAATACTTCTCAGAAGGAGACGTTAGATACCTCTTTTAAGCTTTGAGAACACCGAGGTGAACGTTTCTCATTAAAAATGTCAATTATCTGAGTCATGCCTCTACCAGAAAGAGATCAAACACATACAAAAGAAGCGGATGTGAAGGAGTATCCAGCTGAGGTGACTGAAACAGAGATGGCAGCACAAACCAGAGGAAATTTAGCGAACAGCAACTTCCAATAAAAATAAAAAGAAGTTGTAAATCTCGGGTGATTAGCTCTGTACAAAATAATAACACTTTAACTGTTATGTCAAAAAGTTGACACGGAAATCTTCTAAAGACAGAAAACGTACTACGTATTGACGAATGCAGATAACTTTATATAGGTAGTAATCTTAAAGAAAAATTGTACATACAGGTTGTGAATTTTATCTTTAAATGTTAAATCTTTAAATGAGGAAATGGTGCAACTTAATGAAATATAAAAACCTATGATTTAGGAAAAGGTAAAGATGAAATATTTGGGGATAAAGGAAAGTTAAGACAGAAATACACGTTAAAAGAACAAAAAAAAAAGTACACAATCTGACTTCAACAATCTGACAGTTTATTAACAAAAACTGAGCACATTAATAGTTAAATAACACTGCTGAAAATGTAATGTTTTCATAAATCCGCTGCTCTGATCTTTTGGGGCACAGAGGAACTCAGTTCAAGACCTGATACTAGTTTGTTTGGTAAAACTGGTTCGATCAGAATTTTTATTTATTTATTTATTTCTGGCCTACCAGCAGGTGAGCATTTCGGAGTAGGCCCTTCAGGGTAGAGGCGTCGGTGTTCTCTGGGTACAGTCCTATAGCTGGGACAGGTGGCAACATCAGTGCTGCAACCTTCCTACTTTCTTTCAGTTCTTCTCTCTCACTGGCTATTTAGCGTCACTCCCCAACCCTTCCAGACCGGCCAGGGAGAAGATAAATCGCAACTGAGGTTCTCCTGTTCCAGGTTCTCCTGCCCACGTACATCACGCCCACGTTTACGCCTCTTCGGCCCCTCCAAACCCCCCCCCCCCCCGCCTGGGTCAGAGCCCTGTGGAGAGGTTGTGGTTATCAGTGACCCTTGCGTGTTGTGGAAAGTACGTGTAGCACATGATAATGAATAAGGAGAACAGGCGATGTGCGGCCGATGTGGGCGGCGTTTGGCTGCGCTCCCACACACCGCTGCCATGTGGTGCTTATTTCCTTGTTGCTCTCTTTGTTCGGTCTCCTTTGAATGGTGGCAATTACGATCATACTGACAGAGTCGTCTGAGCAGCACCTGCTGGTGGGGCATTACAATTAGGCAGAAAGGTGTGCCAGTGTAACACCCAGACTATGGGTATACGCAGGCCTGTGGGCTGGAATATACATTCATCCATGTCTAGTCTTCAGCTATAACATTTCTATTCTGGTACTTGATGCTCTTTGAATACGTGTCATGACGCTCAGCCTGGATGCAGCTAGAGCCCTGAAACAACCAGGAAAGCCCCGCCCATGGCCACGTCCATAGCCCCGCCCAGTTATCTGCAGGCTGGAAAGAGTGTGAGAATGGCGATGGTGTAGGACTGCTCACTGACCTCCTTCCCTCGTGGGTTCCATCTCCATTGTGGCTCAGAATGCTAATCAGAGCCAGAGGACACACACACACACACACACACACACACACACACACACACACACACACACACACACACACACCCTCTCTAGATCTAAGGCTAGTCTCATTTATTCTGGTCCTAGTGTTAAAGCAGTAGCACACTCAGGTGGGTTTTCTATTTAAGCAGCTAGATTAGGGGATAAGTCCCCTGGTTTCCAATCTAGGCACAATCTCAAACATTGTTTCCCAATATTTAAAACCATGTACAGCACAACCTACCCAATACATTTAGCGCTGAGAATCTTATCAGTATCACAATGCATTACAGTCACTGACTTGTGCATGTGACCAAGTCCAGGAGAGTGTGAGAAATGTATAGATGAGGAGTTAAGTGCGAGGTGAATATCTGCACTGAAACAACTTCCCACTGTTGTAAACTCAGCCAGCAATCTGTCAAAGCATCTAATTAGACAGCAGGCCATTAAAACGGTGGGTAAACTAACATGCCATTTAACGGACGTTTAGTGTGACCGGCTAACACGGAAAAGACTAGTTGACATCTTAATATTTTTTTAAGTCCGTACATGTTTATGGCTTTCAGAGGACAAATTAGCAGTAAATTAACGATAGTGACATTTTTCTAGAAATTATGAACAAAGTAATCAATTTACAGTTTGATATGTCGTTACTAATGTGTAACTGATTACTTTCTTTGAATAACTATCCTGGTGTTTAGCATGTCCATCTGTAGACATATAACCAAAGAAGAATTTCAGACCATACTTTGTCAGGCTTTACCCTGTACATAAAGCCCAGTTATCAAGCTTTCAGCACTACTAAACAGCTTGTTGATGGTAGGTGTTGAGATGTATACAGATCTCAAGTGTAAGCATTTCTTTTCTGTCAGGTAAAACATGTACATTATTTTATACTCCAAAATGACACATTGTAGGGCAGATTTAATGTGATGTGTTTAGCAGCAATTTAGAAATAAACGAAATTTTTTTTGCTACATTAATAATTACGCAGGGACAAGCTAAACTAATTACAGGTTGGCATAAAACTGGCAGTCAAGCTTCTACAGTAGCTGGTAGCAGAGGGAGCCCATATGTCTGGTTATTTATTCGAACAGTCATTCTGCATAGCAGCGTAAAAAGAGTCTTCATCTCGGGGGATACTCCAAACATTTTTCCACGCTCATCCCATTTATCAGAGTCTGTCCACGTGTGATGTTTAGAAGTAAAGATCACCTAATACACCCGCCAGAGCTCTGTGCGAGTGATGAATGTCAATTATTTAGCGCTGTATCTTGGAGGATATTAGCAATAATTCCCCTCCTCTCTGTTAATGGAAAGTGACTCACTGAGATTGGCTTCTGCGTCTCCCAGAAGTGATATATCTAAAGGCCATCACCAGATAGCTAGCTTACTTGATTTATAACAAGCAATTCCTTATTTATTAGATAATCAAACATGTCCCAAAGCAGCTTGTGTGAAAAGAAGTTGGTAAATAAAAATAAACATTGATGACTTGTTAAACCTCCAAACAGATCCCATCAGACCTCTCAAGATGACCTCAAATCTGTTCAGTTTTAGTTATTGCAATATTCAGGAGTATGGAAGGTTATAAAAATGTAACCTAAACATGTCCTGGGTGTACTGAGACAGAAGCTCTGGTCTGGACATGGGAGAGGCCTGTCTGCGGAAGGTGTAACAGCAAAAAGGTGACCAGGACATCTGATAACTTCATGGCCTCTCCCATGACCAGCTGCATTGTGTTTTTTGTGCCTGTGTTTTAGACGGAATTTAGGATTCGGCTTTGTCTCACACCAGTGTTCAGATAAGCGTCTGACTGATTTGATTTTCTCATGGACATTAGATGGCATAAACCAGCCAGAAAACCAATAAGCTTCAAAACAAGATTAATTCAAGATGAATTCATTTTAAATTTGAACACATTTGTGTTCATGAATTTGGCATTTCAGTTCCTTTTACACCTGTGCCCATGGACCTAACCAGGGGAATCAGCTTTAGACACATGTGGTTCTCATTAGATGTTCATTTAACGAGAGGAGGAGAGCCATAATTGTGCACTGCACCCACTTGGGGGTTTCTGTCAAGAACAGGTTGCTAGTTATTCGTTCATATCCACAAGAACTGCTCTGGTCTAAGAAGGGGAGGAGAATGCTGATTCAGTGTAAACACTGATGGAGTTTGCAGCTGTGCTCCTGTCTTGTTTCAACCGACCATCTGCACTGCAAACGTATAAATCAGTTTATTTGACCAAATGCGGCAATGCACCCACAGAGACTTCAGCGCAGTAACATTAGGGTAAAAACCGTATGGACAAATGGAACCAAATTAGACTACTCTGATTGTTTTCCCCTATGGTAAACTCTAAATGGGGTTTGACTCTGGTAGAGAGATGTGTGACCACTACAGCAAAACATATAAGTGCAGAAAACAGCTGCATGCCTGTGTCTGACACACGGATGTTACGCTAACTTCCTGCACAGACCTCAGTACCAGAATCTCTCTGTGTGCTCATGTATTTCTGCCTCTGCCAGGACTTTGGTATAATGCTATCCTTAAACTCTAGCCTATTTGTACAGGCATAAGGATTAGTTTTCCAAGGACACAGCAGGGCATTCCTCTAATTCGCTCTGGGTAAGACTCTCTGACAAACACAGTAAATATAAATGTAAATGCCTAGAAGCAGGTGTCCTTCAAAGATAAGCGCATGTGCTTGCCTTCAAACCCCCAAGCAGGGATCTTTACGGTGAGCACCACGGATCTGCAGACGTCCCTGATTATATCTGTGCTTGAGAGAGCACCCTGAGAAGAACAGAATACGGAGGGGGTTCAGTGCGAGGGTTCCACACTCTACTAAATCTTCGCCTCATTCAGGTTGCTAGAGGCAACCGAGAAGTTCCACGTCACTGCCGGAGTGACGAATGTTCCGTGGATGAGAAAAAAAGTTGAACGTTTTGTTTTGTGGAGTTTTGTTTTGTGGAGTTGGTGCATACAAACCACCAAACATCCGTACCTCATCCCAACTGTGAAGTAAGATGGAGGGAAATGTAATAAGGTGGTCTTGCGTTACTTTCTCACGGTCTATATAACTTGCAGTCACAGAGACACCAGTGAATTCTAACCTGTATGAAGAAACAGCAGAATGTCAGGAAGTCTTCTGCACACGTCGATATGTACTCGATGGAACCTTATACAGCCCAGTTCTGCAATTTTACACATATTCAAGAAAAGCAGCTCCCAGGTTAGCAGTGAAAAGAAGAGTAAACATAAAACATGCAATTTATAAAATATGCAAGTCAGATTTTTAATAGGTCTGTCTGTGGCAGACATTTTGTAATGACGTTCCTCATCCTTGCACGAGCTTTTGTCTCCCGTTTGCAGATCCGTGTCTCCCGAGACGTTTGCCACGCAAGTCGAAATGTGAGAGAGAAGCAAAAATTGTGTGAGAAACACGCAGTGCCCCTTGGGGACGGAAAAAAAACAGCATGGCCAACTGCATACCGCCATCTCGCATCCTAAAGTAATGCGGCAGCTGAAAAATGCAATTACCAAACGTATCAGCCATATTCCACCCATTGGATCAGCTTAGACGCTGCCCGGAGAGACAGGGGAGAGACAGGGGGGAGATGGGGGAGAGACGGGGGAGGGGATAGAGGAGAAATGGGGGAAGATGGGGGAGAGATGAGGGGAGACAGGGGAGAGAGCGAGCAGAGCCTGGAGGGTTTTTCCACCTGCTGCTGGCGCCCATTACGTTTAACACAGTTCTGCTTCAGCTCTGCGCCTCCATGCAACCCCACAGTGCTCCGTGGTGAGAGTCCATGAGTAGCTGCAGGCAGACGGACGTCAGCGATGCATTTCTCAAATGTAGTCTGGCAGTCGTTTATCGCTCGCTTTGGGCCAAAGCAGTTTGAAATAACCAAGTGAAAAGGCAGTAGGACAGAGTGACTCCAGGGTCAAGTGCTCTGTTATAGAGTATGCTGGTGATGCCAACCTACCAGGGGTGGAATCATCATTTTTGGAGTCCTGGCCAGGTTGACTGACCGCTGACCTACTGCCACTCGAAGCAATGAAAATAAGATAAAAATAAGTCAGAGTCAGGCCTGATCACTCGAACTGCCCTGAAAGTCGGCAGGTCCTCGGCTGTAAATGTGCCCAGACCTGGCTGGCCTCCCCGTTATTAAACAGAAATGAAAGGATTAGGAGATCGGCCAAAAATAGGCCACAAAAAACAAATATAAAGCTGAAAA
This sequence comes from Sternarchorhynchus goeldii, assembly GCA_028565775.1. NCBI lineage: Eukaryota > Metazoa > Chordata > Actinopteri > Gymnotiformes > Apteronotidae > Sternarchorhynchus > Sternarchorhynchus goeldii. Next base: position 10,663,329 of record JAOXYF010000019.1, read on the forward strand.
ATAAAAAACTGAACTTACAAATCGAAATACCATTCTGAAATGCTTCATGGGGTTTTTAGCGCAGTGTTAGAGCACAGTTTTTGCAGCACAGTTATTATGGCACAGTTATTATGGCATATTTATTACAGCACAGTTATTACAACACAGTTATGGCGCACCAGAAGCTCCAACTGGTCGGCAAACCTGAGAGTGTCCTCTTGTCACGGGCAAGACGTCCAAATGATAAACCCCTAAATCCCTTTGTGACAGAGTCAATACCCACCATAGTGTGAGGATCACTTTAAAGATGTCCACCCCATGGGTTACTCTCACAGCTGACAGGGGAATTTTGAGTCCACTGATACAGGGAAGCCTATTAAAATTATCTAGCTATCCAACACCTCTGCACATAATGCATCTTCAAAGCTGAGGAACAGCATATCGTTAATTAGTTATGCAAATCCCATGCATTTCAAATTCTCCTTGCACTCAATTAGGGTTAAAAGAAAAGTTTCAAACTTTCTCTCCTGTCCCCAGTATTCAGTGAGAAAGCAGAGGTCATTACCACTGTCGATACAGCCCAGCAAGCGACTCGAAAAGGCTGAGGGAGCAGCTTCTCCGTTTGGGAGTCGTTGGCCTCCCTCTGCAGCGTCACTCCCAGATAAAGGCTGGTTGCAGGCTGAGGTGTTTTGGGCAAGCGGAGCCACTGCCTGGTTGGCTGGAGCCATCACCTCCATGGATGGAGCCACCGACTGGATGGATGGAACCACCGAGTGGATGGATGGAGCAACCGCCTGGATGGATTCCTGGAACAGACGGCGCCTGGCAGGAATCAGACGGCAGGGACCAGCACTCTGCTACCGCCGCTCCTCAGGAGAAAAACGACAACATGCACAGCGCTGCAGGGTCGTGAAGGAACAGAACTGCTCTGCTAGAAATCTGGCTCTGGTAAAATGTGACGTTCACTTTTGGAATAAGATGTCAAGGCCCTACGCCTCGTGTTCTGAATAACGTTCTCAAAAAAACAGACATTTGTGACGAAGATGGAAGGGAACGGACAATAGATGCACAGTTAAAGAGGAACATTTCCTACATTTTCTGAGTCAAACACATTAGAAAGGAAGAAAGAGATGGTCTTCATTAATGATCAATATGCAATGCTTGTGGAGAAAACAATGCAGGGGACCAAGATGTTACAAAGTATGTGATTCAGCTGAAGGCTGAAGGTGAAGTCTGTTATCTAAGGCCCACTAAGAGCAATTATCATAGAAACAAGGTAGTGAATACACAATTGGTCCAGAACTGCCATTTTTATTTTTGTTGTAAACAAACTGTTCTAAAGCATTTAAGCTTCAGTCGTTTCAGGTCAGACAGAAGAGGGGAGAGATATGTGCTGCTGACCATCTCTGAACTGAGTAGAACACCACAGCAAAAGTCTTTGTGTTTGAAAAACACCACCTGGGGTTTGTCTCTTGGTTTCTCTGGAAACCTCCCCATCACTGACACCATTATCGTTACAGTCGCCTCAAGAACATCAACTCCTGCTCCAAGGTAGATGTTCGGTTATCATGCCCTGCCTTTATCTGACATCTTTAAATGTTTCACTGTTTGAAACCAGCACACTTAACACCAACACTCCTGGTAGTGTGTGCCATGTCACCTAAATGATAACCAAACCTTACAAGGCAGTGTTTCTTTAGTTCTGCAAGATGAGATTATTGTGACATGAAGTATATTTTCACATGTAACGTGCATCTGATGTAGCTGATGCAAGAATTAAGACTGCAGGAACCATAATCTGAAAGTATACTTCCTCTCTCCTATGTCTATCAGCCCCTTCCCAAATCTCAATTACTATATCACTTTCTCAGTATGATTAGACAAATGACAAACAAATGTATATTGTTTGACATGTTTTGTAACTTCCACAAAAGACGTTGCTTTGATTTGTTTCAGCTCTTTTAGATGCAACACACTGTCAAAATCCAGCAAAGACACCTGAAGTTCTTGATAAAAGACAAACAAAGCCTTCACACAGCAGACTGAAAGCTCCACGCTCTTACCTACAGCTGCATGACAAGGTGAACAATCTTGCTGTTACTGCTGTTTTTTCATCAGAAAGTGCTCTACGTTTCCAATGGAAACGCCATGTAACATAATTGGTTTGAAGCTCCACTCCAGTATGAACACCATCAATATAACAAAACTGGAATGAGATGTTCCGTTTGATAAGACATAAGAAGTCTCATGAGATTAAATCCAACTGTTGTAGCACAAAAGCCTCGTTCAGGCAAGTCACACAGTACAGGCCGACTCCAGGCTTGTCGTGCTTCAACCTGAATGGAGTTCACTCAAGAATAAGCTCCAGCTTGCATGCACACACCACGTATGACCTACATAGAGTCGAGGAGATCAAACCCCACTGAATCAACAATCCAAACTTACAGTCCATTTAATCACAGACACTTCGCTCGCCTGCACTCCATTCAATTCTGATTGGTCAATAAGTAATTAACTAAGCAATTTTGCCAAAACTCCATAATTGCACTGAATAAATTAGCACTCCCCTTTCATGACTCTGACTCTGTGAAACTACATTTCCTAGCACACAAAATCTAATCTTCTTCAGTAGACCCTCAATTTCTCCTCTTTGGAAGAAAAGTGGGGTTCAGCGTTTCCTCTTGCTGTCCCTATGCCCCCTGCTGGACGGTGAGAGTTTGGCGATGATGCATGAAAAATGGTTCAGTTTCACAGGATTTCAGGTGCTTTAGTAGAAGGTCCAAAAAATTTTATATATATATAGTCATTATACCATTACTAAAACAACAAATCTAATAGTTGCCTCTATATACTCTATATATATATAATAATTTCTCTTTATTACAAAAGAAAAAACAGACACACACACACACAATAAGAGACTTGAAGAGAGCCTGGTTCCTCCTATTGCTGAACACATCTACCACTGAAAGAAACATGTTTCAGGACCCAACTGTCCATCAAACACACAGGTACTCTGGGGTTTAGGCTTTAGAACAGCTTAATAAGTGTACACATACATTAAATGTGCAAGCCATAACGTTGTGTGGTTCATCCAATTCCCATGTAAAACTGGAATAAAAACTCTAATTAACACAGCAGACTTAATTATTAGAAGAATTGAGTTTACTTTAAATGTCTGCACAGTGAGTTGTGTTATCCTTTTAAACAAGGGCAATGTAACCTTTTTTTGTGTGTGATGACTAAGGGTGTATTTAATAAAAGATCAAAGTGCTTATGTAAATGAAGGGCGGGGTTAGACTGGGCTGTCACAGCCAATAAGCAGAGTCATACCATAATGGTCACATTCAGTTATAAGGTCTCCAAGTTTCATCAGCACAGAACATCCTTCAGATGCCCCAGAGCCAACTTCCTGTCCACACACTCACACACACACACACACACAGGCACAGACGGCCACTGACACCCACACCCACATGTGCATGCACACAGACACATGCACACACACATACACATACAAACGCAGATATGGAGGCGCACATACACACACCATGGTCATAAAAAAACATCTGATTAATTCTGACGAAATCAATTCACTGCACACATTCAAAGAAATTAAATTCTAACCCAATTCATTTTCAGTGATCTCTGACCATAAATGGCATCATGTCAAAGGCTTTCTGATTATTTTTCATAGTGTTGAGAAAGTACTGAGTGTTCTTCATAATAGTTTATAAATTAGACAAGTCAATATTAAAATGTAGTAGAGATTTGTAGTAAAGGAATAAAACTGGAACTGATACTTTATACTACAGGGTTTACATTTGAGAAGTATTAATATTTATTTGACTTATCAGGAGAAATCAAAAGAAAGATGTTTTCTTGTTTATTCACTGTAATACAATCATTTACACAGTATGTTACACAGGAGAAAACTTCACATGTTTAAATGGGTGATTTTACAGGCTGTAAATTCCAACATTTGCAGCAGTAAAAGCACATACACACACAAATGCACACACACACATACACACACACATACACACACAAATACACACAAATACACACACACAAATACACACACACACACACACATCCACACACACACACACATCCACACAGATACACACACACACATACACATACAAATACACACCCACACACACACATACACCCACAGACACACACATACACATACACACACAAATACACACCCACACACACATACACCCACAGACACACACACACACACATACACATACACACACAAATACACACCCACACACACACACACCCACAGACACACACACACATACACACACACCCACACACACAAATACAAACTCACAAACACAAATACACCCACAGACACACACACATACACCCACAGACACAAACCCACACACACACACACCCACAGACACACACACACACACACACAGACACACACACATACACCCACATGCACACACACAAATATGCACCCACACACACACACATACACCCACAGACACACGCACACACACACAAACATACACCCACATGCACACACACAAATACGCACCCACACACACACACACACACACCTGCATGCACACACACAAATACGCACCCACACACACATACACACACACACACACACAGACACACACATACACCCACGCACATGTGCAGGTCTGTGTGCATCATTTCTGTGTCTCTGTAAAACCAGACGACGACCCTCTTCTACAAGGTAGTCGGTGGTGTCAGGAAGTGCAATTAACGAACAAAGCAGAGAACACAGGAGCACTTCGCCTTCGCATTTGTTCCCTAATTGACTGAAAAATTCAAAATGGCTTAGTAGCAAAACGACTTTACGGTAGAATGACTTAGCGGCGGAAAATCTGATTTGGCACCATAAAGAACAACGCATCACAGGGGTCTCTGAACAGGCAACAGCACGCAAAGATTTAAAAGCAAGAACATTCATGTTTCTGAAGGTTGGGAAAATAACTTCTGGTTTCAGACATACCACTATGACAAGGCCTGTTAAGGCCCACAGGAGAGAGGTGACGGGCATGTGGGCTGGGCCCTGTGAAGGGAGATGCTGGAATTGAGAGTAGCCAGTAGAAAACTGTCAACGTGGCACATTTCTCTCTCTAAATGAGTTCCCACTGTGATACATTCATACATGCGATAGTTCTGATCGCTGTAGCACATAAAGAGGTTTTTAGGCAGTCACTATTGAACCTGTACGCTGCCTCTGGGAATAGTAATGATGTTCAAACGGCAGGATAGGGAGCAGAAGGAGAAAAGTGCCCTAAAAGACTTACTGTTGGAACCATCCGCTGACCCCAGAGCAACTTCATACAGGAAAGGGCCCTCAAAGACAGTAACTGTTGTAATCATCCACTGACCCCAGATCAGTTCCATACTGGAAACTAATGATGGAGGAGCCTGCAAGGCAGTCTTGATGATGAGCTTCTCTCACCTGTCTGCGCGTGTGCTAGTGAAGATCGATAAACACTTGTGTGTGCGTGTCTGTGTGCGCATATATGTGTGTGCTATTGTGTGTGTGTGTGTGTGTGTGTGTGTGTGTGTGTGTGTGTGTGCTGTACTGGTGTGGGAAACCATGTGTAAGCCCAGAAGGACATTACTTCCTTATCACACAAAACAAAGACAGAGTAGAGCAGGTTCTTACCACATTCTCCCTGTGAGCCAGCACACCTGCTGCTACAAGGCTGGACTTTACTGCCCATTTTCCTTACTTGTAATAATCATAAGTGAATACTTTAATATATTTAATACTTTTACACATATATTACATGTTTCTGCTCATATCTTTTTAGATGAAAGAATCCATAATAGTCCAATAAAGGAAAATAAATTGCCGTACATTTATGCAGACATACTAGTTGCAGTGAACTGGACCAAAAAGATCCAATTTTGCCTTTGTTAAAGCACGAGTGTTACTACATTGCTTTCCTTAATCAGACTGTGGAGCATATCGGAACTATGCAGAATGAGTAAAATAAAATCAGTGATGCATTATTTTTTAAAGTTAAGAACTTTTTTAGTCATAGTTCAAAGGTCAAAAATGGGCAATGCTGTGCAAGCCAGCATCGATAATGTAAAAACGACACTCTGTGGCCATTAATAACAGAAGCAGAACTCATGAATTCGACAGTTATCTTATCCTCGGGAGGCAGGAGATTCATCTTTTGGCTATCAGGAGTCCTGGCATATCCAGCAGAAGAGGTAGTGACTAGCACAAACTTGCTCCATGAAGCACTTTTTCACTAAGGATGTTTTCAGTGCTCATCTCAGTTTGGTGTATTCCCTCCGCCTGATGTCTCGCATGTATTCATCAATTCCCCCTCATCTGTCACTTGGATGTGCGGTTTCAGAGTGAGGAGAACGACTGGAGGCTAATAATTTCGCAGCGCGGGCCCCTCGCATCCCGCCGCGGTCTCGTGCGAGGGGAGGGTGCGTGGTGACATCCTTTCACGCAGTTACTTTTTCTTTAATCAATGGCACCGTGAGCCAGAGAAATATCTTCCGGAAGACAGAGGCGAGGTTCGTTATCAATCACGGCAAGCTTGTGATGGGACTAATTGATTAAGCCGCTACATCGCTGCACGTCGTTGCCAAGAACATACGTGAATAAAAAACCCGAAAAAACGAAGGAAGAGAAGAATGAGTGTGGAGGAGAGAAAAGGGGCAACACTCGGAGCTGTCCCCCGACTGAACCCGTCTCTGTGCTGCTCTGTCCCCCGACTGAACCCGTCTCTGTGCTGCTCTGTCCCCCGACTGAACACGTCTCTGTGCTGCTCTGTGCCCTAACTGAACACGTCTCTGTGCTGCTCTGTGCCCTAACTGAACACGTCTCTGTGCTGCTCTGTCCCCCGACTGAACCCGTCTCTGTGCTGCTCTGTGCCCTAACTGAACACGTCTCTGTGCTGCTCTGTGCCCCGATTGAACACGTCTCTGTGCTGCTCTGTGCCCCGATTGAACACGTCTCTTTGCTGCTCTGTGCCCCGACTGAACACGTCTCTGTGCTGCTCTGTCCCCCGGCTGAACACGTCTCTGTGCTGCTCTGTCCCCCGACTGAACCCGTCTCTGTGCTGCTCTGTGCCCTGACTGAACCCATCTCTGTGCTGCTCTGTCCCCCGACTGAACCCGTCTCTGTGCTGCTCTGTGCCCCGACTGAACCCATCTCTGTGCTGCTCTGTGCCCTGACTGAACACGTCTCTGTGCTGCTCTGTGCCCTGATTGAACGCGTCTCTCTGCTGCAGCCGTGTGGTTTTACTGCATACAAACAGCTCCTTCAGACGGCAGTGAGACTGCAACACTCAGGAAAGCGCCTTTCTAAAAACCCTATTGTACGGCCGACAAACAGTTCCATTCTTACACATCCTGGGGGAGGAGAGAGGAGACAATTCAGCAAATCAGCACGGAGCAACTATCCACCCCACCCCGCCAGACCGGCGATGGACCGTTTCCTATGTAATATCCTGCTATGGCCTGCTGTTTTGTTCCACATCTAAAGAAGCTGGCTTGCACAAACCAAGGCCGTGTCGCCTGCCAACCACATCCAGGCTGCTCACACACTCGGCGTAAAAAACTGCACTAATGGCTTTTTAACAGTTCGCTTAAATTGTGAACTTCAAGAGGCTTTAGCACTTTAAATCATTTATATCTGTCTTTTGAAGACAGTGACATCCAATTATTCAAATCACAACACTGAAAGACCCTCGCGTGCCTGTTGGCGCCTCTAACCTCCAAGCGATAGACGAGCAAACAGATCATCATTCTGACTCCAGACATCTCGCCCCTTGTTCCATCTGAAGCGCTGCTCGGCACGACGATCCAGCACACGTAACGCTCGGAGATGTGACCTTGAGCGGCAACAATGGTGCCAGTCACAGTGTGACAGTGTGATGAAGGGAGGAGGTGGAGGAGGACACACACACACACACACACACTCTACTAATGTGTTCTGCTCACATTGTGCAACTGTTAGACAATTCCAATACTCACTGCAAACCTTCAACCCGCACAAAACATACTTGCGTTACATGAACATACAGCGTTTTCAGCGGAAAATGTCATCCCGCTGCTGTCCTGAAAGCCCGTGCGAGTACCTGGGCGTCCAGGAGCAGGTGTCGCATCAGCGCCATGGACTGGCTGAGGGCGTCTCTCTCGCTGGGCAGGAAGGTCTCGTCGTGGCTCAGGGCTGAGGGCCTGGTCACCATAAAGTGGGCGATCTGGTCAGTCAGGCTGTTCAGAGACTGCACAGCTGCAGGACAAAGAAACACGGCGTTAATGACCAAATGACTCCCTGAATCAGACTCTCTCTCTCTCTCTCTCTCACTCTCTCTCTCCCTCGCTCACTCTGACTTAAACTCAATTCAATTCAATTCCACTCAGTTCATTTTATTTCAATTCAAAGTGCTTTAGAGACAAGTAATTTGGCATTTGCAAAGCTTGGGTTTACACACAGTGTATGAATGCACCAAAGAATAATAATTCAATAATAATATAACAATAATAATAATACAACAAAAATGTATAGCTTGTGAAAAGAAAATTAAGATGTCTTTAGTAATGAAATCCATATGGATGGAAAAAGAAACAAATCATTTTGAAAAAGTGTCATAAATAAATGATGCACAGTATCTTTCTCTGTCTCTCTCTTACTGAATCTCCTCCTAGGAGAGACCGTGCCAGCAGGTGAACGTGTTTTTTCTGCCACTTGGCTGAGACAAACACAGCCACGGTCTGAACGCCATGAAGCCCAGCTGCCTTGAGGAAGTGTTGTTAAGATGAGATACGACTGGTCCAAATTAAAACTGACATCATCCAACCACAGAACCGTATGACCCTAAGAGTTAATAACTGAGATGAATCTCGAACTGGCAGGTCTCTGCGCAGCTCACGGATGACGGTATGTTGTTTGCCATAGCGAAATGCCTTGCTTTATTAACCAGACTTTACACGTTTTCACTGGGAGACTCTTGAGTTTCTGATGTATGTTAATGACCAGGCTAAATTGAGGTACTGGACCAGAGATAATGATGCAGTAATGTCTCGAATCTATAAAGGACAAACTCAAGCAACTTGCATTAGGAGAGATATCCCAAGCTATCATTCTGTGCAAAAATGAGGCTTTGCCGTGGAAATTACCCAGATTAACTAACGCCCAGCGCTAGCAGATCATCACAGGCCATTTAAGCACGACTCCAGGACAGCAATCGTAACACAATGAAGACACTGTTGCTGTTGAAGCAACTTTCTACATGCCCATAATTCTATTCTCTGAACGCAGCCATTAGATGAACCATTAGAAGCAGGTGTGTGTGCTATCAGGGGCTGTGTGTGTGTGGCGTATGTGATCAGGGATGTGTGTGTGGAGTGTGTAGTGTCCAGCCTGGTTAACTCATGGCACACTGCACTGTGTGTCCAGCCTGGTTAACTCATAGTACACTGCACTGTGTGTCCAGCCTGGTTAACTCATAGTACA
>JAOXYF010000019.1:10679795-10701863 GCA_028565775.1 Sternarchorhynchus goeldii
GGGGGCTGATCCTGGGCTATGTCTCACTCTCCAGTCCTGCAGTCCTGGGGACAGCCTGAGGGGGCTGATCCTGGGCTATGTCTCACTCTCCAGTCCTGCAGTCCTGGGGACAGCCTGAGGGGGCTGATCCTGGGCTTTGTCAGTGCTTCAGCACTGGGCCTTAAATATACAAAAACCAAGCTCAGCAAAAAAGTCAAGCTTGTCTGTGTCAAGATACCAAATCAGTTTGACACAAATTACAGGGTATGAATGACACATTAAGACAAACACATTTAGACAATGTTTAAAAAAAAGGTCATAAATTCTGACTGTATCCTGGAGCTTTTGAAGTGTGCTACACCATCCTCATGATGCAAACAACTTTAAGTTGAGTTTGACTTGTTTTAGAATCACCTCCAGGTACATCAACCAAGTTTCACCTGTCCATAAACCACAATGTATTATATGCATAACCTCAGTTACCCATAGACTGCCAGCCTTACCACTCTGAAATGAAATAAGCGCATTAATCATTTCTGCCTATGATCAATTGCTTCTTTAGAATCTGAATTTGCTCTTTGCAGGAAACACAAACTGAATGGCTGTTCCTTTACTGAACACCAATTTGCTCAGCATCCAAACACAGATGCAACACAATTCTGAGGAAAATGTTTGTGAGTCTTATTAAATTATATCAGTTTCTGCATCAGTGCAGACTTTTTGTATTTATTTATTACGACTTAGACAAAGATCAGCTTGCACTTTTAGGTCATTCATGCAGAAATAGTTACAAAGCTAGAAGTGTTTGTCAGAGAAATTAAAAAGGAAAATGTTTAGACTAGTAAGAAACAGATTCATCACATGTTGCATCATGACACTTTTGATTACTCTGAATGAGACTAAATACATTTAAGAACTCTTTTATACCTCAATGAATTCATTTACTTATAAAAGGAGTACTTTAGTTAGACAGCAAGCAGTAATATCTATAACATACAACACTGGGAGAAGTGCAATGTTATGAAGATTTAGTTTGGTATATCATGTAAGTTGTAGTGGTAAATAGATGTTAATGTGTTTTGTGGAGTGTTGAAAATGTGCTGTTCTGTATAAATGTATTGTTGTGTAAAGTAAGTTCTACATGTAGTACATGTAAAGTATGTTTGTGTGCTACTGTAATTACAGTACTGTGAAGTATGTGTGCTGCTGCAATTACAGTACTGTGAAGTATTTTTTGTGCTATTGTAATTAAAGTACTGTGAAGTATGTTTGTGTGCTACTGTAATTACAGTACTGTGAAGTATTTTTTGTGCTATTGTAATTAAAGTACTGTGAAGCATGTTTGTGTGCTACTGTAATAACAGTCCTATGTCTAAGGACACTATTAGATTTGTTGGTTTAGCAATAGTATAATGTCCATATATTTCTCAGTCTCTTTATTAAGATGCAAACTGAAAATACATGAGACATGTACAGCAAAACAAAAACACAATTATAAAAAAAATGTCTTCTAGAGGCAAAAGTCTGTGTTTAGTATAACCTCTATTGGTAATAGACCTTTTTCACAGCAGTGATTTTTGACATGAATTTGTAAGACAAAAGTGTTAACAATGACATTAATTAGGGCTCGATTCTATTTAGCTTTCAGAAAGCCAGCTTTTACTCAAGTTTAAAGGGAGGCCACACTAAATGCTTGCGACTGTAGCCTATAAAAGCTGGGTTTTTTTCTTGATTTTAAATACTACATACAGATATATTTTATATATACATAACCACCTATATTTTGTGGTTGCACTTTAATAAAAAGACAATAATAATTATATATGGTCATTTTACCAGTGCTAAACCAACAAATCTAATGGCACCCTAAGACCTTTACACAGTACTGTATGTGTAAAGATGTTTTGTGGAGAGTGTACATGTGCTGTTGTAATTATGTATAAAGATATTCTGTGAAATGTATATATCTATATAAGAAACTGTTGTAGGATGCAAAACAAATTTCACAGGAATCTTACAATAAAGATTGTATCGTATCATAATGTATCATATCAAAATGTATCGTATCATAATGTATCATATCATAATGTATTGAATCATAATATATTGTATCAAAATATATTGCATCATAATGTATCGTATCATAATATATCAAAATGTATTGTATCATAATGTATGATATAATGTATATCATAATGTATCATATTAAAATGTATTGTATATCCTGTCATAATGTATAATATAATGTAATCTTTTTACACTACTGCATTTTATTTTTTTCAATTTATCTTTGAACTAAGCCATAATTAACTGACACAAAAATCATAATTTTTTTAAATTAACATAATTAAAAAAAATTTTTTTAAAGCAATAAAACATAAGCCCAAACTAGCGCCGCCACACAGTGCTGATTTTTATATCGGAAAGCCACCACTGTGGTAGCTGTTAGAGTTTTAAACTTACATCACTACTCAGAAGGCCTCTCCAGCTTCACTTCTGGCTTGCCGTAATTGCGTTGATAATTATTCAGCTATAACAGCATCCATTTTTGATAACGCTGCTGAGGACCTCGCCAGCCCCCTGCTATCAACAATAAAAGAGAGATAGGGAGGGAAGTTCGTTTCTCTCCCCTGCAGAATTCAAAGTATTTCGACAGGCTTAATCAAAATTCAAATGAGGGAAGAGAGGGAGAGGGGGAGTCCCTACATCAAGAAATGAAAAGTTTCTACCCAAGAACAGCTCAGAGCCCGTTTCCATGGCGACAAAGGAGCGCTCCTTTGCTCTGTAATCTGTGATTGTGTCACAGAAGGCTTTCTTCTTATTACTACATGTCTCTTTCTTACTGTACAGCCGGCAGCCGTAAACAATGGTGAAATGCTTTATTGCTTCAGCCTTGTTAAATCTCACCCAGGAGGCTTAATGGGAGCAGGTGGCCATTAAAAGCATCTACCAGAGATCAAAGCACTGTGGCCCTACACATTCAAAAACTCTACACACAAATAGGCAAATTAGGTAATCACAGGTAATCAGGCTTACATTTCAAAATATTTCCAATGTAACAAGCAACCACACTATGGAACAAACTAATGCATTCTGGTCGCCATCAAATATTCAAATTAGTCTAATCTACACTTTAATAATGTTTTTAATGTGGTGGAAAAAACTAACATTATATGGTGGGGAAATTGAAGAGGGAAAAGACATACTAATGAGGTATGAGTCAGGCAGAGTTTCTCTAATGAAGTAACATTTAGCAAATGTCAGCCATTCACCTCTGCAGATCTAATCCAAAGTAGGTCAAAGCAATGTGAAACAAGAATCTCACCTGCTGAAAATTACATCCCACATGTCAAATCTCATCTTAAGGTCAGGAAGAGTATATACCAAACTTTGCTACAAGTTTTTTTTTTACTGACCTGCTCTTCAAAGTAGATTAACCCCACTGAACAATGAGCATCAGTCTTTTCTCAGCTACCTCTTACGTCTCACACATGCCTTTGAACTCCTAGTGTCTTGCTTGTTCAGGGCAAATTGTACTTGCAATGGTTATCCTGAAAAAATATATATAGATACAATTTAATATGTAACTGATGAAAAACAACCCATGTAAGGAATGTGTAAGGAGATGTTCGGTTAGTTCATTTTGGCAAGACATTACAATCCTGGCAACACCTTTTGGAGAAGCTGAGACTGGTTAGTTGCAACATCCTCAAGAATGTTCTGGATCACCTCTCTGCACTTGTGTGTAAACTTCAAAGGAAGAATGAGAGGAATGAGAGGAACCAACCCTAAACCCTAACTCTAACCCCAAACTAACCCTAACCCAAACCCTAACTCTAACCCCAACCTAACCCTAACCCAAACCCTAACCCCAACCTAACCCTAACCCAAACCCTAACTCTAACCCCAACCCAAACCCTAAGTCTAACCCCAACCTAACCCTAACCCCAACCTAACCCATCTTCATGCCTGCATTGTTAAAAGCACAGATCTGAAAAGCAAAAACACATAGCCCAAAACACAACGCTGAATATAAACACATGATTTCAGTTAATGTTGGTTTTGTCTCTGGCTTTACAACCCAATGTATATTTTTCCTTACAGTTGAGATATATCTCTTGTGTCATCACTTCAATCCCCACCTCAACAGAGAGGAGTACTAAAAGCATTAATACTACTAAATGAGCAAATAATGAAAGGGGGGAAAATCTCTCTGTCAAAAGTGTATGATTACAGTTTTTTTGCACTTTTCCATATTAAGCACTCGAGTATAATAACACACTCAAAATGAATTTTACGAACAGAGCCAAAAGCCTGTGCTAAAAAACCCAGATTTACGATGAAGGAATTTGGTCAGGTTTTACGAAAGAATCAACACTGCCCCCTGCTGGTTCGAAACACCTAAAACATCAAAAATCCGGAACTGGAATCGGAAGCTGTTTTATTGGCCAAGTATGTAACACACAAAAGGAATCTGTCTGTGGCTCTCAGTGGCTCTTTTGGTGACTACATTCAATACAAAAACTACAGCAACAACATAAATTACTGCAACATCAAACAGTCAACAATTCTAGCACATTCCTGCATCTTATTCCACAGCGCTGCACACCAGTGAATGAAACTGTGTTAAAGCACAGTTATAAATACTGGAAATGTGAACATTACCAAACTGCATGGTGTAATAATATGTAAGAAGACTGCAAGCATTGGACAGATGCAAGAAGGACAGAAATGGCACAGGAGTTTTAGAGTAACAGATCAAAAGACATTTATATACATATATTCCGACTATGTACATCTCTACATCTTAAATGCATCTCAATTCGTATTTTTAATTGACTCAGACAATGTTATACATGCTATATTCAGTTCATGTTATACACGAGCAGGAAGACGTTTTGTTTGGTTCTTTAGCACACGGAGGCAGAAAGGCTACACTCTGAAGAAATCACAGGCATATTTAAACATGACCCTGTCCAAGTGAGAACTAGCTCCCTCTTCAGGTGAATTCACTGGTCGGTCTGCCATCTAGAGAGACGTCATACCCTACAGTTCCCAGTACCCTTATACTCCTCTGCTATGAACTGAAGCCTGTTGGAGGGGGTAAAAGAAAAAAAGACTTCACAGTTTCAACAGGCTGTGTTGATGAACGTCTCTGCAGCCTGGGTGGTAACCTGTCGCGTGGGTATAGCAGCAGATTGAGGCAGGTAGTAACTGTCATTTAGCCTCCGCATCGTCAAGCTAATTGACATTAAACAATGAGCAGGGAAGAGAATCAGCAGCACGTGTGATGAAGCGTGTAATGACAGGGCAGGTGTAGTGACGTGCACCCGCCCCTGCACCAGGCCTGTCCTAATGATGCCCGCCCCCTCGGGCAGCTCTTGGACACCTGGCGTCCGTATGCCAAGCCAAACACAAACATGTTTAAGCGCTCGCAGCTAAACACTCAGCGGTAAACAGCCAAAGAGACGACGCTTTCATTTCCTCGTTGCTGAATGCTGTCGAATGTTGTGTCGGTGGTCCTGAACGAGATTTGGTTGTGGAGGACCTCAGCACTGCACAGTTTAGCGGTTTAGCTGCTCCAAAACCTCATGCTTATGGACCAGTTACTGTGCACAACCAACAGAGGCAAACAGACATTTCTAAAGTAGTCGAGACTGAAGAACATTCTGCTAGTTTGTTCATTTTACGGTTCTAATTTCTTTTGTTGACTCAAGTATAATTCTTAGTACATTTTGCTAAATTACTTCATTATGTAGAATAAAAGTTCTTTGTCAACACAACCTACCAAGCCTAGAACATTCATTAATTTAATTTGTGCTTTTCCAATGTTCAACAAACTGAGAATATTTCACAGTTATTTTAGCAGTGTGCTTGTGAGGTAGGTCTTAGCCCGACGAATAAGTGCTATCTTGATTAGGGTTCAATTCCACAGTCAGAGGTTTTAGAGCAAAGCACACTGGAATTGTGAGAATCCGTTGAACATCTTTATTTCCGAAGCGGCAGACTTCCATCTGCATTCACAAAGCTGGCCTGTGGGTGAAAGTGCGTAGCGTGATGCCCTGTGTCAGAGAAAGCTGCACTGACCAAGGAGTTGCCTTCACTCCATTCTGAACAGCACGTTGAGCGGAGTGTGTCTGTCTGACGAGAGACACCAGGCACAGGAGAGGTCTTTCTGAACGCAGACGCCGCTCGTTAGAGACGTCCCCGGGGCTCTTCGCGGCTGACACGCCGTGCATCGATTTTTAATGCCTCAATGATGTGCCTTTGGAAAGGCGGCATTAAATGGAGAACCTGTGACAGGGTTCGAGCCAATTAGAGGTGTTTGTGTGTGAACAGCGGAGTCTGTTGCGCTCAGCCGACAAAAGTGGGTCAGCGGTTCTAACACCTCTGAAAAACAACGTAGCTTTTAAGAAACAGGACCAGGGGAGGAAATCTCATGTTCACTCTGAGGGTGAAATCATAATCCTAATTGGTGCTTCATACCGCTTGGTGTTATGCTAAAAAAACCCATTCTGGCCCAAAACGGCTTTGTCATAACAAATGACATCATTCAATGAAGGACCAACAGTTAACGCCTTGAAATTGAATTTTTACTCAAACAACAACAGATGCAGCAGGAAAATAATAGTGTAACTCCAATATGCATAAGGGAGCAAGTACAAGTTCCATGTGATTTAGAAAATATTTAATGAAAAATCCATGTACAGCGTCACATTTACAAGTGTAATTTCATTAAAATGGCATCATAGTTTTAAACCAACAAATGTTTCTCAGCTTACCAGCCTAAAACTTACAACCCTCATTATTATTACCCATTCCAGCAATTAATTGACATGTTATTCTACATATTATTGTTTATAGATAATAATAATAATATAAATCATTTATGAAGTCTCAGTTATTGCAATTATTGGACAGGTATATTCTTTTTGCACAGTCCTGCAATTACATCACCATTCAGTAATTATTGCAATTAAGTGCCACAGTTCTCAAAACAGTTCTCACACAGTTATCATTCTAGAACTGTTAACAGTGGCTCTACAGCACAGTCCCAATCTTCCTGAACGATCCTGTTTGAAACCTCCACACAGTTACATGAGCACAGACTCACAACTGGCCTGCTAGCTGTCGCGCAGCCCCTCACATACCGCACAACCTCATTTATTTAAATATCAACGGACTGGGAATAAGGATCAATTGATGTACTGGTTCACTTCTGTCACAGTTTCCTCCGTGTGCAACCAGAATCAAGCAGTTTGTATCAGCCCAACCAGAAGTGCTGAGGGCTTGGCACTCTGCTGCATGATGCATCACTCATAAGCACACAAAAAACCCAGAGCAGTCCACATTCATCTCTCTCAGTCTCTCGACCTCACCCAACACTCAGCGTGACTCTTCCTCTGTCAGACAGGATGAGGGAGAGGATGGCGTGTGGGGAACAGCTAAAAAACAGCTCAAGGGCAGTTAACTCAGATATCAGAACGAGGCTCGCAAAGAGGGAACAGACGCTGATGAAACGGAATTACGTCCCGGCAACCGTCCCTGTCACACAGTCCTCGGCTGGCCGACCATGCCACCGCGATACCGGTAATATTAAAGATAGAAAACTGTTTATTTTGTCTTTGATGACATAATAGTATCAGTGTTGTGATTGAAAAGTATTTCATTAAAAAGTATTTCCAAGCATCTGCTAAGTGAAGTCATGTACTGAGCACCGTAATCCTTGATGTATACTGATACTGCAATGACAAGGTTATTTTTCTCCAACACCATTATAATATAAAAATGCTGTGACAAGCCATGAAACTAGCACAGTGTAATCACGCTATATTTGCCTCCCGTGTGTCACAGTGTGACTAATTAAAACTGCAGTGATAAACTAGCTGTCAGCCTGTGTACTTTTTGTCTATGTTGACATGGTCATCACTTCTCGCCATGCAGCATCACATTAAATACAGTCGGCCTGTATTAGTCCTTCCCACCATCCTCTCCTTCATGGTCCATATGGAATGCGCTGCGTTTTAATGTTAGAGAAGTTAGGCCTTAAGTGCATAGTAAAAACTCCCAGTGGCATGAGCCTGTGTAATCCCCAGCTGTCTGATTTACCTGCCTTGGCAACGAAACCCCCTTCACATCGACAGGGAAACTTGGCCTGGGCTTCGCCTCCTCTTCCCAATCACAGCCGTGCCTGGAAGCGCTCCAAAGTGTGACTGAGCGCTAATGAGCTTTACTCTCTATCAAACTACGCCCGATAAAAGTGTTCACCGACAACCTGCATCTGCGCTCGCTCGCGAGCGAGCAGTGTCCCCGTTTTGCTTAATCTTACCTAAAATAAACATGTCGTTTGTCACCCCAGCCACCACCACCCCCCTCCACCCCCAACACTCATGCCTGTTTGCTAATCTCTGCCATTGTTCTGGCAGATGACAGAGTCTCCACCTTGAGCACAGGATGGAGGAAGCAGAGTTTAAACGCTAGGCTAGGGTTGACGGACAGGTCATATAATGCTTGTGCTTTCTTTTGAAACATATATGAGCAGATAGTTACAGTCTGGTATCTGTTTTTCCAGAAGTCTTGGGATTCACATATTTTTCTGGCTATTTGGAAAAGATCTGTTATAATGGCAACTCCTAGAAATTCCTGCTTCAGAGCAAGCGGCACTAATACACCAGCTGCGTTGCCTTCAGCTGGGATCACATGCTTCAGGTGGCACAGTGTGCTCCTTGGGAGCGAAAACATCAGTGGCCTTTCAGATCCTTTCCAGGATGTGTGTATGTGTGAATTCAAACCAGGAACAAACAAAGTCGTCTCCTGTCCTGGTCCATCTGATTTCGAAACATCTGGAGGATCCTGTGGCATTTTTTAAACGCAACAAGAACACGCAGACGCGCGTGGGTGAGCATGAGCAGAGTGGATTTACTGTGAGCAAAAGAGCCAAACGTTGAGCAGGAAAAGGTCAAAAAGCAGGAATACAAAAACTAGGCACAAAAGGATTATCCGAAAAGACAAAAGTCCAAAATACAGGCAGGGCTGAATGCACCAAAAGGGCCGTTCAAAGAAACTTCTTGGCGTGCTTTTCGGATGTAGGCAATACCTCACCCTGAATAAGAAGTAAACACAGGCTGATATGAACAGGTTAATTCAGAACAGGTGCAATGAGTCAGTATTCAGAAGATGCTGATCTCCTGTGGCTTCCTGGTACATCATGGGAAGTGGAGTTGTGTGTAGCAGGGCCGGAGGGTAGCATGACACAAATACGCATATTCATCACCTTCCAACACATTATAACCTTATCTGTAGATTAAGAAATGAGATGAATATGGGTGTTTTAATTAGTGGTACCATTCCTTCCTAACAAACCATATACAACAGACAAATAATGGGTCCATGTAAAATACAACAGGTCCATACATATTACGTATCCAAAATTATGAATACTAAATTCATGTTCCTGTGAATAAACCATGATAATTAACCCTAAAAATCCCTAGATCCCTAATAATCCATAGATTTTCTGATGGCACTGTTACTTTAAATATACTGTTTAGGAATAGAAATCTGTCAGGTGGAGAGTGTGAACAGGACAGAAGAGTGTCAGGAGTTCAAGATTATAAACCCTGGTAATTTTCTATACACTGCTATTTTTAGTCTACTGCTTAGAAACAGAAATTTGTCGGTAAATTACTCAGAAATAGAGCATTTTGCAGAATGGATAGAATCCATCTTCTTATGAATTTAGAAAAGAATGAGAAGATGTTTTTTAATCCCAGGACGATTAGCGATCGAAGGTCTGTGATTACTGTATTAATAATAAAACCGAAACTTAACTCTCTTCTTATAAGAACCTCGGAGTTTACACTGACAATAACACTCACTTGAAACACTCATGAAATTCTAAATTTCAGAGTCTATTAGTTGGAAGCACAAGCCAATTTCCCCACTGGGGACCAAAAAAAAAAGTTATCTTAACCTCACGTCCTCAATTCACCCGGGTTCTTCCAGGATACGTGAGTTGTTTGTGATGAACACAGAAACGCCGCTGGGCTCCAGATGATGTCTGGTGTCACACCATTAGAGCTCAACAAACGTGCAGCACTTTAATATTCATGCTGCAGACACCGAACCCAGATGGGAGTGCGATGTGTGGATCAAAACGACAGATTCCAACGGTTGCTTCAACTGAACAGCCTCTTTGTTGGGAAGAAACAGAAGACTTCACAAAAAGCAATAACGCCTGTTTATTTAGCTGGGGCATATGGTTCTCCAACCAACAAACAGGCCAATCCGTGGTGGGAAAAGCCACAGAGTGCACACTTTTTAAAAGGTTAACTCCAAATATAGCCTGACTGCAGAGCTGCTATAGAGTCTCATTTTACGATGCAAGTTTAAGGTAGGCCCATATATTACTCAGTAATTACTATCCTGCTGCGTTTCTCGTTTGGATCCAAAATGGAAAGTCGTTAAATACAAATTTCTTATGCAGCGCATCAGGGCCACTATTCTCACATCCCTTTATACTGAGTGCATATATTATTGATTATATGATGGACATGTAGTATTGACTATATTATGTAGGCCTTTAAATAAGATTGATTATATCAATTACAGAATATTGACTGTGCAAGGAAGACCAGGATTGATGCATTTGACTGGTAGGTTTTAAAAGGGCAAAGACTAGAAGTGTACTGAGTGGAAAAGGGTAAAAATACTCTACGGGAAGAGATCAGTGCAGTCACCCAGATCAGACGTTATGAAAACCTGCTTGGGTGCCAAAGCATGAACGAAACCTAATCTTGAAACTCCCAGGCTGTCTGACTGCAAGCTCCCTGCAATATAAAATGCACTACAAGATGTATTGTAGTAAGAAGAGTAGCAAATTACAATCACATTCATTTGCAGAAATTCAGAGGGGTGTGAAATTGGTGCTGTTGTAACAAGTTTTAAGAGAGATTTAGAGAGAGAGAGAGAGAGAGAGAGAGAGAGAGAGAGAGCGTGCAAATTTACTTCACTGATCATGAATCTCTCACTTCCAGGCATCCAACCACAGTCAAAAGATTCAGTGCTATTTCACTCTGGAGCAAAGCAAGATGGTTTTAGGAGAGAACATCTTAAACCAGGACTACAACAGAACAAGAAGCCATTGTGAGTGTGATGGTGTAATTTGCAATAATTACACCTTGGTAACTGTAATGAACTCAGGCTTCCTCTGAAGTTCCAGGATAACAAGAGTTTGACAATGCAGTCCATGCAACAGACCTCCAACGCTAATTCTGGATTAGCCTTATTAAATATTAATAAGTCATTGGATTAAAAAATATCTATAGATATTTTTATATCTAGGCAAAATTACCAATGTAATTTTGGCAAACTTTAGCCACAAATAAAGCTTTAAAAAATGCAAGTTCATCTGAAGTGTTTTTTGTTGTTGTTGTTGTTGATGATGATAATAAATTTGCATAAAGGAAGTCCCATCAGTGTCCTGTTATAATGCTGCCAGCTGTCACACGTGTCAGCACCAGGCAGGAAAGGTCTCACGCCACACGGGCATGTGGGCACAGATATCAAAAACTAATTTCCGACTTAATAAAATAACTCTCTAGCTCAACATAAGCAATGTGCAGAATTTCACTCCAACCTTATCATAAACATGCCTGGTTTTTATGCTCAAGGTAAACAGCATTTGGCAAAATACTTTCAGGGTAGCATATTATATAGAGGGGATGAATTGAAAATCCTACTTGAAAATCGTGCTTGAATAAAATCCCTGGTGCGGCTCTGCAGAGAGAGGGTTCACAGACCTCGGTTCATGCGTAGGACTTCGCATCACCTGTTCCATCATGGATTACCCACAGAGCAGTTCAGGTCTGACACATACTCGAATGCAAAATGGGAAATTTAAACATAATCCTCCATAACCCTTCCTTAAAATTCATTGAAATTGCCCAATCAAGACATTCTGCCCTCAAGCCAGGGTCTGTCAACATGTTCGACTGTTTAGCAAGAGTGGAGTTTCTACCAATTAGGATTAAACGCCTTTAATTCTTTTCTGCGTGGAACAGTGGTGGCTGTAGTAGATCAGAGAAGAACAGCCAGTCAGTCCTGCACTCCAGCATGTTGCAAATAACATCTGAACCTCTGTGCTTTTCAAATAAAATAATGGAAAACAGGCTTAACAACCTGTTAGAAAGCAAAGCCAAGTATCTGATGATGGTTAAAATCCAATACGGGAGACTTAGACCTGCAAATCTCTTCAGCTCACCCTGATAGAGCGATCAGAAGCATAATGAAGGTACACCCATCAGACACAGTCAATAACGATCTGAATGTAAACTTGTCCATAGAAAGTCTGCTTGTGTCTGATTAACACAGCAAGCAGAATCAGTTATCTCATCGCTAAGCTAACTCGCATTGATAATGGCATCAGTTGAGGACATGGAAAGAGACTCTTGGCTTATATGTCGGGAGAAAAAGCGCTATGATGTTTCACGTCAGCAGTTTTCGAATGCAGTTGAAGATATCGCTCAAAAACTCAGGAATGCTAGCTAGTAAACTAAGCAGCATCAATTAATCCTGTGCTTGCTATCTTCTTCTGTTACTGCTACACATGTAATATGTAATCGTTACATAATTTTCAAAGTGTATATTAGCATGTTATTATGTACAGTACATAGCGAATGGAAAAAAATGTCACCTCAGTATAATCCCATCTGAATATTCAGATTTTATGCAAATGTAAAATGATATGCTTCTTGATTTCCTTGGCTTTAACCTAGTTTAGATAATCACTAGAGTGTGAATGTTTATAGGTACTGAGAGACCACAGCTCAGGATATTCAACCAAATGTTACGTGCTCTGGTCTCACAACAAGTTCTCCTCGCTCCCCATTTCTCCTGGATGTATGAATCCTATTTTGTCCAGGTTTGTTTGTTTATGTGTCACTGCACTGGCAGTTGACTTGCGAAACATTCTGAAACAACTGTCAACACTCGAACGCTGGTGTTTGTCAGGGAATGCTAGGGTAGGAGTGTTCGGGCTTTTAACAGTAGATTTGTCAGACTCCACTACCCAAGGGCTATGGTGCAGCGCTGTTTCTGCCTTCCCTGCTTTATTGAAGGAGGAGCTGAGACCTGATGGAATAAAGCCGAATACTTTCAATGAGGTTCCGTGACCAGCCACTCTACCTCACTCTAAAGCCTAAATTAGAAGCACTCAGTTTGCAGAACAGGCAAGGAAGGGTGCATGTGGGCATGTGATGATTCTCACTGTGAAGAACCCCTCTGACCTTCTCCATGGCAACGTAAGACATTTTACCACTTCACTACTGCTGTACTAGCCCAGCTGTTTCAGGACTTTTAACATCCTTTAAATACACATTACCATCGGGGCATCTGTGGCAAGGACCACCATCACTAATAGGAACCATTCAGGGGTCAAAATGTCTTATACTTTGACTACACAGAGATCCCCCAACCTACCCAGAAGGTGGGTTTAAAACATTTAATTAAACAAGGTTAGAAAAGGGCACTGGTTTCTATAAGAAGGGTTATACACATT
Source organism: Sternarchorhynchus goeldii (assembly GCA_028565775.1). NCBI lineage: Eukaryota > Metazoa > Chordata > Actinopteri > Gymnotiformes > Apteronotidae > Sternarchorhynchus > Sternarchorhynchus goeldii. The sequence continues at coordinate 10,693,333 of JAOXYF010000019.1, forward strand.
ACCAAGATTTAGCCTAACAGTGTTTGTGGTTTAATTAGCAAGCTGTCTTAGCAACAGAAATGTGTTAGGGGTGGGGAGGGAGGGGGGCGGCAGTGTTGAAAATCAAATCCTAACATACACACACACACACCTTTTCAGTAATATCAGTTAAAATTACACATATGTAAGTGTGTCTGTGTGTTTTCAGAAGTCGCTAAAGTAATTGCAAACTTTTTTCTAGAGCGCTACTTATTTTCCCAGTTCTGCTCAGGCAGCTCGATCTTGAACCGAGTCAAAACCTGCAGGCCGCCGAAGCGAGTCAGAACCAACAGCGCAGAGTCCTGTGTTATCAGCGACAACTGAGACTGTATGTGCAAACACACACACACACACACAAACAAGCACATGCACATCAACAGCAGAAACACAACCCTCTTGGATCTAAAACTCTCTCATGCATATCTGTTAAAGCACATGAGCAAGAGACATTAAAGCTTCACCTCTGAAACACACCAATATCTTCGCGTGGCAGTTTGTTTATTTATTTACTTGGTGATTCCGGAGCATAATTTTTCAAAACATATTTAGAGTTTTGCTGGCAAATCCCAGCACAAATTGCTTTGATCAGTGCTGAAAGTGAAAAAGCAACTAATGCAAAAATGAACGGACATCCCGCTCGCAGATTTTTTTTTTTACATTTCTGTACCAAAATATCAATAAATAAATACATAAATAAATTTTGTAAAAGCGGAGGGGAACTCCTGTTTTTATAACAGTATAACGAAAATTTTCCGGGGGAGGAAAAAATGTCGGCATTCGGAGTGAAAGACAGATCAAAATGTTTCCACAATATAACGACGTTCCGGAAGATTCATAATGGCTGTGCATGGCAGGACGCAGCAGTGCAGTAGCTCCCCTCTCTCTAATGCATATTTCAGCGCCGTTCAAACGGAGACGCGCAGACTCCGCCGCCGTGGAGACGTCTCGTCTCCACTTCAAAACACACGCACTTTTAGTAAAGAGGCTTTCTGCACTCCAAAGCCACATGCTGAATATTAAACACGACGCTCAGGCGCTAATACATTCCTGCATTCCAACCCAGGGAGCTAAGCTAATGGGCTCACAGACAGGGCCAAGCAAAGGGCATCATTTATAAAAGTCCCCGTTAGCCCTGCCAAGGGAGGCAGAGGGCAGAGCTGTTTTCATCGATCCCACAACCAGAATCTCTCCAGAAATGCAGTGGTATCACTGTACTTGGAATATATCTGCCAGAAGTGTAATACTGAAGTACAAAAGGGAAAAAAACAAACAAACATCCAAGACGAACTAATATTCAATGCTGGCTGGTTTTTGCTGACTAAACAAACCAAATGGAGCAGTCAGGACTATGGATGAGAGTGTGTGTGATGAGTGTGTGTGTGATGAGTGTGTGTGAGATGAGTGTGTGTGAGATGAGTGTGTGTGAGCTGGGAGCTGATGTGTCGTGTGGTAAATGGATCTCTTTTTGAACAGATAAGCTGTTTAGCACGCTGCTCCATTTCATAGGAGGCGCTCCGTGAAAGAACATTACAGGCACGTGCTGGTGTCCGGATTCGCTCGCCCAGAATGAGGAGGTAGACCAGAAAAAAAGATCCCAACCTCCATGTTTACAAATGATATTGATGGGCTTGAGCCCTCAAAAACAGGTCCAGAGCCAGTCCTCCCTGGTGAACCGGCTACACTGAGCCGTAGCTGATACTGAGGCTTGGCTGCAGGTTATTTCTGGAATGTCTTTACTGTTACGTCAGCTATAGGTCCTTGAGCAGGTGACTGCAAAGGAAACTGTGGGATGTGAGACTCATTCAAGTGGAACAGGGAAAAATCTGGGCATTTTCTGTGACTTAGACGATAACGAATAACTGTGTAAAAAAAAAAAAAAATTCTCAGATTAGTTACTGCCCCATTAATGAACTATCTGACTAGAATTCATCACTAGCAAATCAACATATTGGCGGCGTGTTTATGTTTTATGGGAGATATAATCCCGCTCAATATTTTCGAGCTGCGTCATTTCACATCAAGTGTTGGTCATGCTGATATAAGCTCTAATCGCTCCACATGCCTCGTTCTCAGAGGCGTTCGAATTTGCCAGGGCTTGGGACATAAGCTTAGAAGAGTGAAACCGCAGGACTATTTCAGTCCGCTTTCAAGAACAGCTCCCTTGTGCAAAGTGGCAACAAAAAACAATATCACAAGCACAAATGCCATATATGAGAAGTTCTGATGTGATTTACTAATACTACTCACTGGGCTACAAGAGACCATTTCTGTCTAATGTAACAAACAGTGCTTAAGAGATCGATGTTTTCTTTTTGAGACTCTCACTCTATGTCAGGGAATCTTTAACACCTTAATTAAACACAAGAAGAAAGAAGCAACGAGGTCCTTTTGTGTACCTCTGGATTCATTCCATCATGAATCAACCGCTGACTGAGGGTGAGAAACTGTTACAGTGCACATGAAACTCCCCCAGTCCTCATCTCCTAGTTAGAATATTCACTCTGTCCATAAGCTTACCCACGAGGACTAGCTCTCGCCTGCCTGGGGAATGAGAAAGATTCAGGTTGTGTTGTGTGAATATTGAGAGATCATTGGGAAAGAGGTTCACCAACACCTCTCACCAGAAAGCAGCTTTTCCCACTGATGTAAGTCTTCTCAGAGCAAAGAGGAAAAGGCTCCGTTTGCTTCTGACAACCTGCTTAATCAACAAATGGCATGAAGACTCACACGGCAGGAGAGATCAGAGCAAGCCATGTGAAATAAGCGGAGACAGAAGACCCACAGCGGGACGTTCTGCAGCGAGTGGCGGCGAGTGGCAGCGAGTGGCGGTGAGAGGCGGCGTGTGGCTCTGTGCCTGCGCGTGTCAGCCCCATGGGTCACAGGTACTCACTGGCTTGCATCAGCTGTCCCTGGCGGCCAAACACCTGCGAGAAGGTGGCGGGGCTGCAGGTGAGCGTGTCGTCCATGGCGGGGACGTCCCACGGGAAGAGAGCGGACGGCTAGCTGAGCTCAGCCTGCGGGGAGCAGGTGGGGGGAGAGGACAGAGGGACGCTGCCCTTCAGTCGCTACCGAGCCAAGAAGACGAGGTACAGCGGATCCTCGGACCCGGTACGGGGAGATGGCTACTGCCTCGCTACAGCCGGCCACCGTACAGCGTCTGCTGATCAGGACAAGAGGAACCAATGCGCACACACAACATAGTGAGTGTGTATGTATGGGTGCGGGTTTGCCAGAACAGATGTGAGAATATGCGTATTTGTGTGTGTGTGTGTGTGAGAGAGAGAGAGAGAGAGAGAGAGAGCCTTGCCTGTTAAAGCTGCTCCTCTTCAGAAGCTCATCTCAATCCAGGGTTCCGTCTCACCGAAGGCTCGTCTCTCTGCAGCTTCGTCCTGGATCCCAGAGGTGGGTGTGAGGTTGCAGGAGCTCCACGCAGGTGTCGGTGTGTATCGCACTGAGTGGCCGCTGAGGGAGGGTCCCGCAGGCTTGGGCGGCCGCACTCGTATACACTGCTACGCCGTATGTTGTGCTCTGATCTGAGGAGAGTGCCCTCCTCTCTCCTCTCTCTGCTCTGCCACACCCCTCCCTTCCCCTCTCCCGTCCTCTCTCTCGCTCTCTCCCTCCCTCTCTCTTCCCCTGCTGTGGTTAAACAGTAAGCCCCCCTCCCCTCACTCTCTCACCAACTCCATGATCCATCTCAAAAGGAAAGAGCGCTGCAGGGAAACATATTTCTGCAACTCTAAGCTCTTCTACCATTGCTTCCCCTGCAGAGGCTGAGGTGGAAAAAAAATAGCAATTTTGAAACTCACCCAAAGGCTCTAACAGGAAAAGACTCAAAAAGGTTGCATATTTGAAATGCAATATACTTTAAACAAATTCTATACCTATTTCTATACCTATAAATAATGAAAAGAGGCACTGTGTGCACACAGGCCCAGCCTTTCAGCAAGTTTACGGTGTTCATACAGAGAACATGTCAGATGCAGGTCAGATGCAAACATGCAGGAGATCTTTGCGTCTACAGTTTGACGTACAATTTTAAGACGAAGCAGAACTCGTTTCAGGACTCATTCGCACTAGTGTTAAGAGGCGTTCGGTAAATTAAGAGGTGTGTGATGAATTAAGTGTTCTGTAAATTAAGAGGTGTGTGATGAATTAAGTGTTCGATAAATTAAGAGGTGTGTGATGAATTAAGTGTTTGATAAATTAAGAGGTGTGTGATGAATTAAGTGTTTGATAAATTAAGAGGTGTGTGAAGAATTAAGTGTTTGATCAATTAAGAGGTGTGTGATGAATTAAGTGTTTGATCAATTAAGAGGTGTGTGATGAATTAAGGGTGTTTGGTAAATTAAGAGGTGTGTGATGAATTAAGTGTTTGATAAATTAAGAGGTGTGTGATGAATTAAGTGTTTGATCACTTAAGAGGTGTGTGATGAATTAAGGGTGTTTGGTAAATTAAGAGATGTTTATTGTTTTCCTGAGCAGCCCTCCACTCTCTACTGCATTCCTCTCATGACTCTGGGCAGGAAATAAATCCAGTTACCAACAAACTTCCTCGTTAGTCAAACTTTCCAAAGGAAGTGCTCTTTCTTTGGCTGCGCACCTACCTACTGACCTCTCCAGCGTGACTACTGGACTCTGGAGGCATTGAACGTCCTCGCTACATCCTCCTGTTTGTAAGAACTCAGGACTTGATGCTCACAACTGCAGCACACATAAAGTTCGCTTGCTGGCTTCACCCAGAGAACTGAAGCTCGCTCTAAGTGCCTTTGGTTCACACCAGGACAGCCATCTATCGTCACTCAGAGGGTAGAGAGTGCAATTCAACTTTATCTTTCCTGTTTCACCCTCTGTATCAGCAAAAGTCTCTCGACAAGTCAGGAGTGGTGACATGAACTGCAGGGAGTCTTGCGAGTTTAGCAGCTTTTCAACTGACAGGCAAAAGCGAGCGTCAGGCACCTGGAGCCCGCAGGAATTAATTCCCTTCTCTGTAGCTGAGAGTTTGCTCGAATCAAATTCTCTTTGAACATGAAGCAGGGAGACATGTAGAGAACAAGCTGTCATCTGTTCAGGCGAGAGCCACTCCTCCCATTCAGTGAGGAACCTTCTCCTCTATTCAGATGAAGAGAATTTATTGTGTCGCCACCTTCACGCTTCTTTCTTCATTTCTGTTTTTAAGGAGCAGACGGGTGCTGGATAACGAACATCTCAACACCAAGATTTATGTGACCAATAATTATTTATAGCAAAAGCAAGAGAGATTTATGGAGACGTATGAATGATGCGTTACTATTGTACAGTGACCTCTAGGCTACTATGTGGACATTGAAACAGCATAGACCCACTGCATGAGGCTGGAGGATCATTTCAAAACAGAAATGCACTACAGATAAAGCCTTGACTTCTAGTAGCCTTTGAGTGCAGAGTCAACCCAGATTATGAGTTAGAAGATTATCAAAAGGGACTACAGCGCTAGTTTGCATGTACGTGCTGTGCATACGTGAGCAAATTCTGGCCATGCTTCTGTGTTCGAGCTAATTTATTGCTGAGCTGAGGTCCATGGAATTGTGTTCTTATTAATAGAAACGGGGCACCTTGCACGACAGTCGGGATTAAATGTGGTAATATTTCACACAGACAGGCAGGGCCTGGCATCACACACCTCCTGTTTGCACACACGACCCAGAGGAACCATAAAGCCCACTGCTGACCCACCCAGGTTCCATAAACAACAGGACTATGGCGTGGGGGAAGACATAAACACGGCGCACAACCCCCTCTGCATAAAGACCAGTCTGCTGGAACACCCACACCACCCCCCACCCTCCATACACCAACAACCCCAAAGTCAATATTCCATTCTTTATTTGAATGTTGTCAGGACAGTCCAAATCACTGCAGCATTCTTCTCTCCTGTATAGATATGGCAGACAAGGGTCTGACAGAACAGCTGTATTCGTTCATTCATACTGAGGGAATTTTGCTGGATGTCTATATACGAGAGATTGCGTCAGGTTCTGCAAAACACCGGTCTGCCTGTGTTTTTTTAGACCTTGTTCACAAAAACATCAGCTCCACCAGAGATCCGTAGCCATCGGTCCGCAGGTCTACAACCTAGCTCACAGAAACTCTCAGAACATTTCCTTCCGCAAAGAAGGGACGGAGCTCCATGCCAGTTCCTGTGACGGATCATCGGCAGGGAGAAAGAGGCACCATCTGCTGGTGCCTGCAGACATCCAGCCTCTCGACTCGGCGGGATCACACCAGCTTGAAGAGTGAACGGTCGACATCAAAATCGTTTATGGAATCAGCTGCTGTTGCACATGAAAAAACACTTTGCCTCATTTGATCGATATGCTTTTCTAAAACTGCATCAGAAAATGTCAATCTATCCATCAATCTAGACAAAGAGAGAGAGAGAGCACAAAACCGAGCGAGTGAACCCCACTGGCCAGCATAACACAAAGGCTGGTCTCCTCTGATGGAGATCTTACTGGATCCAAGACTTCTTTCATTATTTCTTTGATGTTAGATGTGAATGGCAATGGTTACTATCACAACAAAAACACAATCAGGAATTTAATCAATTGCAAGAAAAAACAATAGGCTGTAAAGCTGAAGTTAAATGACACCAAGTATCACAAAAGCCCCTCTCAGAATACCCAGGGTATTTTCCCCCTCCCCCTTCATTTTCTTTATATGAATTCCAGCTTCATCTGAGGAGTGGGACTTCAGATGACGGGGATCTTGTGCCTCAGATTAATAACCATAACTGCATGCAGCGATATCCATCTATAACAGTGGGCCTTCAGATCAGCCTCTGCTTGGTTTATTACACATGCTGGTCTCGTTTGCATACACTGTGCATCAAAGCATTATCATTTTAATCACTATATGACATCATAAAAACACCAGCACTTTACTCAATCTGCCACTTTCATACATTTTCCCCTCCCGTTTTTCCACTCAGTTGGAATTGACTGCAGTGTCAAAGTAACACTGCATAGACTAAATCTTCTGTAAGGGCAGTAAGCCATTTCTTACCCTCTTTGGTATAAACAATGTAAAGTGTTTATACCTGATTTAAGGTCACATCGAAATGGCAATTAGATGCAAACCCAAATATACATAAACCTCCAGTAAATCACAACAGTGATCTAATCCCTCTTACAAGACACGTGACCATAACGTTAACAGAAAACAAATCAGAGCCATGGGCTGAACGTGCTTGTTCCAGCAGCTGCAGAGAGAGAACGTTATCGGCGAGGGAGGTTCGACGTAATTAGCTTTTGTTTTATTCTGCTTGATTTCAGAAACATCCGTACGGAGCAAGACGGAGGCGGACCAGGAGAGACACACACCACACTTGCGCAGAGCTGCGTGGTGCAGGGGGCAGGCCTGAGTGGAGCCTGATTTACTGTAGGTGCTTATTTGCTGATCATTCTCAAGGGCGTCTGTGAAGGGTTTACAGCAGGCCTGTCAGGCTTCAGGAGTGCAGCAGGAAGAGCACTGCAGACTTTGCGCGCCTTCTGTGTTTCGATTCAGGCCATTAGCCGTTTAGCACGTCCTCCGTGGGCAAAGCCGACCAGCTTGAAGGAAGGAAACACATTGCAACTGGTGACACACTGGTACTGCACACCTTGTGTACCGCGTTGATGATCAGAAATTAACAACACAACTGACAATTAAAAACCACCCCCAAAATCCACAGCATTAACATCAGGTTGCAAATATAAATGTCAGTCTGAGAAGACAGACTAAACAGAAAGGAATAAACCAGCATGTGTACAAGGCCTTGGGGGAGTTACACTCTCCAGCCCTCTCCACGCATCACAGTGATGCACTGGAAAGTTGCAAAGCAGTTGAGACTGGAAGCATCCTTACTCCACATCTACTTACCTGCCCCATGGTGGAGGCCCTCAATCTCAAACAGCATCACACAGGCTACAAAGGAACCCAGTCTTATTCCACAGGTGTCCACTAGACTCGGATATAGCACATATCTGACGGTGGCAAAAGACTGAAGGCTCATCTAGACCAAGGGTTAGAACCTGGGCCTCAAAGGTGAGAAACATGTGCTCTGACCACTTGAACCAAAGAGCCAGCTCTCTGGCATTGCAGAAAGAGCACCAATTTCACTTTACAAGTGACAGCCTCGTCACACCACCCACTCCTTTGAGAAGTGACGGCCTCCGTCACACTGACAGACTCGTGCAAGGATCAAACTGCCACATGTGTGTACACTAGTCCAATTATGTTGTGCTCACTGGAGGGTCAGAGCATCTGGCATTGTAAGCCTCTGCGAATCCGACAGAGAAACCTAGATTTACAGGTCATCAGTAGACATCCTTAGTAAAGAGACTTTCAGTGACTGAAACAAAGGCACAAAGGCTGTTGTCCTCCAGATACCAATATCCTCTACCATCCCATGGGCTTTGGTAGGATGGAGGCTATACTATAAAGCTCTCAGGTCACAACATGGTGGGGGTCTGTGGAGTAGGGGCTATGTGTATCAG
>JAOXYF010000019.1:10702654-10714581 GCA_028565775.1 Sternarchorhynchus goeldii
CCGATCTCGAGATAGCGAGATATTACTCCGCCTGTCTATAATAATAACAGCCTCTTTTCAGCCAAACTGGATAGAAGTAGCATGGGTCCAGGGAAAAAAGAAAACACTTTTTTAATGCTATAAACAAAAGTAAATGTACATTAAGCCTCCCCGCTTAGACGGAACTGTTTTGAAAGAAGAAATTAACCAAAGCAATAGCATTTAAGCTATCGTGCTAGTTAACTAGTTACGCTTTCAGCTGCTTTAGGATCGGGTATAGGCCTATAAATAGCTAACCGGGTAGGTTATGTATGATCGAAAAAAACAATATGTATCTAGCTAAAATGTTAATTAGTTAATGCAAAACCTATAACTTAAATACGTAACCTACCTTTGTTAGCTGATTAACTAGCTACACTGTTGATTGCAGATATGCTTCAGGTGTTAACCAATGTAAGGTAAATTTCAGTCCTTTATTTCACTTATTTGAAGCATATTTTGAATTTTTTGTCAGCCTCCTGGCACCTCACCGTATTTGTGTTACTGTGAGCAAATTCATTTATGTGTATTATCTAGCTTATACATCCAATCTCAGTCAGACTAAGTTACCTAATTTAACATTAACCCGAACCACCTAAATGTATTATTATTTAAAGTAACCACTAGTTGTCTAGGCAAAGTCCGAGACAGTCACACAATTGACAAATGCAGTTGTAAATTGTAAACAGTCTACAACTGCACGCTTTACATACAAATGCAACATTTCATTTTTCTCCAGGTTTACCGCCTGGTAGATATCAGTCACGTGTGCGTGGACGGACGAGGAAATACCGATTTTGTTGACAGTTCATTGAACTCTGAGGGATATAGTCCCTTTAGATACTTCATCAATGAAACCGAAGAGCATGTGAGCACATTTTAGCAAATAATGCAAGTTTTCTTCCTCTCTGTGCAACACTTATGGTTACATCTTTGAATGCTAAAACAAGATACCTAAAATCACATACCTCTTACTATCATCTTCAAGGGGAACAGTGACAATGTACGTAATCTAGTACTAAAGTATCATTTGTGTATATATACACTTCACTTTCAGTGCAAGTATTCTAGTACTAAAGTATCATTTCTGTGTATATATACACTTCACTTCACAATCTTGACTCCACTACTACCAATCCACTCTACCAATGAATTATACTTCTCATAATAAAGTAAAAGGCAGTTGCTTCAACAAAATCATTCGTCAAATGGAAATTCACCCAATTTAAGTAAAAAATACTAATCCTTTATCTTGCGCATGTTTTACTTTTGATAGTCCGTTACATTTTTAAATTTGGAATTACACATTGTTAAATCCAACAGGCATTACATTAAATCATTTTAATTTTTATTCAAATATAGGTTTTGTGTACTTCTGCCAAATCTAGTTGCCCATTACAGTGATAGAAATGCTGTATTTTAGTACAGGTTTAGTAGAAATGTATTTGAAACTGCTGTAAATACGAAGTGAATTCCATTAGTTCTGCATGTATGGTAGTAATATAACATCTCAAACACAAAGGGAAGTGTGAATTCTTCTTGATGCAAAGTTAACAGATTCTGAATAGCATATAAAACTTCACATTTTACAATAAATACATGTAAAAAAAACCCCACTTTTGCCATATGAATGCAAGCACAAGGACACCTGTTGAACTGTTGTAGCAGTTTTGAATAGTCTACACACTTTTCTTTAATAAGTAGTGAAGAACCAACGGAGAAAATCCATTCAACTTCATGAACTTCAGCATGCAATACTGCAGTTATAACCATGGGTAATACGCAGTTAGTAACTTCTGTCTTATATGTAAAAATCACACACACACGGTACAGCATTTAATTAATACATCATTTGCTACTTTTAACTATTTTATTTGGTGACAAATTTACATATGTACATATAAAATATGTACAAGTCATGTTAACACACGACTTAATACCCATGAGAAGATAATGAACTAAATACCAAGATCAGTTTGAATATTTGAGTAACCATGCCCATTCCTATTGTAGGCTAGGCATATGCAACATGAATAAATGAACAAACTCCCAGAAATATGTAAAATATAAACCCCATACGCCTCCTGTTCAGTGGAATTTGTCTTCAAATTTCAGAAACAACAAATTATCTGCACTGATCTTATGCATCACTATAGCACTTGGTCTACCCTTATATAACACGCCATTGTGGCTGCACAACTTATAAATGGTAGAAGAAAACGCATTTACAAAAGCTTCATGTCAAAACGGAACACAATCCCTGTTTTTGCAACCAAAACTACTCATGAATTGGTTAAAAGCAAATTAGCTTAATAATGTGGGGAAATGGTCAGAATGAGTCAAGCAGACAGTTGCATAACTTGAGTCATAATGGCACTACCTTAATGTCCTCACATGTTAGAAGGGTAGCAGAAGATTCCTTATTCTCAGTTCAAACAGCGTTTTCACTCACTCATATTTAGTGTTTTAATGGTCAGCAGTCCCACTGTACCTACTTTGAATTATAAAATGCACTGAACCCCCCCCATGGCTTAAGGGTCGGCTGAGTCAGGCAGGATAGAATTTCACATTCATACAGAACACAATTATTGCCCACTCACTAATGACTGTATCAAACAGCTTGTTTCATTACCGGGTTCAAAAGAAAAGAAAAATCACGAACACAAACCTCTGAATGCGAGAGAGCTTCATTTGAACAAATATTGCATTCCATATGGTGCATCACATTAAATTATCCATACGTTCACCCACCACCACCACTTGCATCAGAAAAGGCAGGCAGGACAAAATAAGAGTATTGACAACAGGGTCAGTCTAGCCATACTGTATTCATAGCACATGCAGTAAGAGACTTGAATTCTAAAATTTCACAGAACACAAAAGGCCATTTAAAAAAAAAAAAACCAAAAAACAAAAAACCCCAACAAAAAACAAAAAAAGTTGCGATAACAACTGATAAATGATTGCCTTTTTGCAATACAATCGGCCATCATTCTTAACGGAACAGCTGGGCCATTTTTCATAAATCAAGTAATATTATTTTTAATACAGATACATTTACAGGCATCATAATCTACAGTCCTTGAAGTTTTTGTTTTTTTTCCTTTCCTTTTTTTCTATATAGGAGGGTTGCACATCCAACTAAGGCTCATTTCCAAAAGTGCATTAAGAACATGCTTCTGTCAGCCAAACTGAAGCATTTAAGGAGAAGTAAGGCTCCTGATTTCTCAGTATATTTAATCAGTCCAATAAATCAATTCAACATGATGAAGTTCACAAGGTCTCTGGCTTGGAGTTTTACTACTTCCAGTGAGCTTTACCTGGCTAACTTCAACAGGTATTCCTGCATGGATGAAAAAGGGGGAGGGGGGTGCATAAAAATGTTAACCACATGCACTATAAGGCATTTGCACTGTCCAACAATTACTGAGGAACATGTCCTACCATTTACTCCCCTGGTCCAGGATCAGTGTTCGCAGGGTCTTCAGTCCCACCAGGCCCCACAGAGGTGGCCATTTGGAGGCTACGAGTTACTGGGCCGCCCACTCTCTCCCGCACCCTCACGGAAAAGCGCTCCTCTTTCTTGGACTGCACCTGAGATTTCATCTCCGCCTCTTTCTTGGGAGCCGCGTCTTTACCCGCGCGTGGTGCTTTTGGAGCAGGCCGTGCGGCAGGCTCCTCCGTGGGCTCCGTGGGCTCCGTGGGCGAGGGGGTCGGAGTCTGCCTGCTCCTCTTTCTACCCTTCTTGCTTTTGTGGACCGCGTTGTCCATGCTGGAGGCAGGCCTCTTGCCACGTACCCGAGACGCTCCCGCCTTACCTCGGCTTGCCGCGACATCGCTTTCCGGCGGGTCTGAGCTCCGGGCCCTCGTTTTCCCCAGCGGCTTCGTGGACGGACCCGTTCCAGCCTCCTGTTTGATTTCGGCGTCTGCGGCGCGACTGCGGAGGTTCATGTTTTTGTCCTGAGGCGTCAGAGTTCCTTTCTTTTTCTTAGCAACAGGTTTCCGAGGGCAACTGGACGCGATGTGCTTTGTGAGGCTGGCAGGGTATGTAAATTCTCGACTGCAGTAGGGACACACATGGACATCCGGAACTTCATCCTTGACTTGCGCATTGGTTTTCCTTACCGAAACAGCAGCCTTGTTCTTCTGGGATATCGCCTTCTGGACGAGCTGGTTTTTCTTCTTTTTCAAAGCAGTCATTTTCATCTTGGACGGCATCTCCTGGTTGAAGTTGAGTCTCTTGGGTTGACCCATCCTACGGAAGGCATTCTGTCCTGTGCTGGTGGCCGTTACTGCCGAGTGCCGCATGACACCGTTTAGGGGTTGCTTCACTATCTGCCTGAGAGGAATGGGGTTCTTCTTGGGAGTGTATCGCTTCTTATCGCTTGCATTGGCACAAGCCAGAATGTGTTTGTGGAGCTCGGGCATGTTGTCGAAGCTGTTGCCGCACTTGGTGCACCTGATCGCTGTGCTGAACGTCTGAGGGATGTTGTGGGTGGTGAAGTTTGTTGCAGAGGCCACCGATCCAGCAGGTGTTCGGTTATGGTAAGGGAACGGGGGAGGCTTGAAACTGGGGTAGTGCTGATTGATGCCAAGGCGCACATCCGGACCTTTGGGCTTGCCAGCCTCTGAGGCCATAATCTTTATTGTAGTGTACAGCTCCTCTGTGGGGTCTTCTTGCCCAGTGGTATCATCACTGGCTTCCTTTTTAACTTCACTGCTATTATTTACTCCAGAATAATCCAGGGAGACTTGGTGTACAGCTGCGTCCGGAGTCGAGCATGCAGAATTCTTCTCCATTTCCATCTGAGCTGGATCCGTGTAATTCTGAGGCCGGAGCTTGCCGTTTTCAACTGCAGTGTGAGTGCAGTTCTGGCCAGGGTGCAAGTCGCTCTGGTGCTGCTGGAGGTTGCAAAGGAAAGCAAACTCTTTGGAACAGACGGAACAAACATAAATTCGCCCGACACCGTGGAGAGAGGAGCGATGCTCCAACAAGGCCGATGCGTTTTCAAATAACTGCACGCAGAACTCGCACTTGAAAGGCCGTTCAGCAGCGTGATCTATAATATGGCTGCTAAGTTCCTTAATAGATTCAAAAGGCTCCTCACAGACATTACACACAAAGCTCTTCGTAAAGGTCTCCTGATCTGACATCTCCGCCGCATCAGGAGTATTTGCTGGAGCTCTGGATAAGGCGGATGAGGATATGCCATCAGTGCCAGGCAGGATTTCAACTGTCTTTTTAATTGTTACAGGTTCATCAACACCTGTGCCCTTACCAGCTAATAGCCCTATACAAGACGACTGAGAATCTACCACTAAATTGTGAGGAGAAAGAGAGAGTGTTTCTGCATTAGGATACAAGTGTGCTGGAGAGTGAGAGGGTTGTGGTGTTTGTCCCAGCTCAGTTTTAATATTGAGGTCTTGAGGCAAAGTTCCATTAAACGAAGTACTATGGCTGGTGTTGGAGTCAATTCTCCTTTCATAGGAAGAAGCTGCAATATTTGCATTTTTTAGTAAATGAAGCTTAGAATCAGAGTTTGAGCCCTTAAGTAGTGTTTCGGCTTCAGATTCTGAAACTGAATCTGCTTTACAATGTATTTTTACATCCTGAGGACTTAAAGGCAGTGCATCAGTTGTAGGGTGTAAGTCTTCAGCTGTTTGGTCCAAGTCATCATCGTTCAAAGATAAAGCATCACTGCATGTTTCAGTTACAATAGGGGACCCTGGCGTTTCCTCCACCACATGGTCAACAGGTTTGGGGGACAATTTAGGAAAAGAACAGTCTGGAGCAAGGGGTGGAGGGGAAGGGACAGAAGGCAGAACAGGAGGTGGAGGTGTGGAAGAGGCCTGGCTGGAGGCGGACGGGGAGGAAGGATTCATGATCACAGGGGTCAGGGAAGGCGGGGAGGACGATTCACAGGGAGGTGGTTCTGAATTAGAACACGGACTAGAGGGGGAGGCGCTCACTGCGCTACCCGGAGACAAGTGGCCGTCTGGGCTTCCGAGGCTAGGACATCCCTCCTCTGCAGAGGTGCTCAAGCCAGCGTATTCATTCATTAAGACTTTCTCCAACATGCTGGTGTTGGGTTTCTTTCTCTTGACATGCGTCTGTAACGATGTGCTTGCTTTTGTTTCGTGTTCGGCTGCGCTTTTATGGTGCATGCTTAAATCCAGCACAGACTCTCCAGGCCCTTTGCTTACGTCTCCCTCTCTTTTAGTAACAGCACTGGAAAGGTCAAGAGGCTGCTGATTGCAAGAATTGCCTCCACTTATCGAGGCTGGCCAGTCCTTTCTAGGGGGACTCATGGAGTCTCGCTGATCTTTGCTGGATATGCTCCAGGACTGGCTCAAACTATGGCTTTCAACCTTTGGCACCTTGAGGGTTAGTGAATCCCCCGTTTCAGGGTTGGAGCTCTCAGAGGAGCTGCTTTGCGCGGGTGTGGGAGGAGAGCCAGTCCTTCTTTTAAATCTCCCTTGAGCAGCAGGCAAGGAGGTTATGGAAAGTGGGGTAGTTAATCTACGGCTATCTGCTATTCCAGCCACGGAAGATTTCTGACTGTCCTGGGCCTGCAGAAGCTGTTTCAATTTAGGGGAAAGATAAACCGTTTTCTCCTTCTGAAAGGTCAACGCCTCTGTGGACTGGGGGAAGACATTGCTTACTAATAAAGGTGATTGGGAAGAAGAAGAAGATGATGATGCAGTAGATGAAGATGATGACACAGACTCCATTTTCACAGCAGGAAGAAGTGGTGGGGTAGAAGTTCTCCTTTTAGAAGCTGACTGAGCAGTGATGGAAAGGTCTTTCATAGGGCCAGGCCGCGTTTCAACTTTAAGAACCTGATTTATTTGATTGGGATTTAAGATGACTGCATCGAGACCAAACAGCGCAGCTGCGTTCGAGTCTACCTCTATCACTTCACACCCGCTGTCTGAGCTCGTGGACAGGATCTTCCCGTCAATGTAAAGGCTGAGGTTCTCCGAGATGTTCTTGGAGATGTCGACCATGCCTTCCTCTCGTTCACCCTCGTCCTCCGTGTCTACGCTGGGTACGTAAGTGGGTGGTGGGCTGGAGTTCGGCGATGCCGCTCCGAGGGCTGCGGAGTGGTCTTGCTCCACCTGCATGGTCGATCTGTCCTGCAAGAGAATTCCTTTCCTCCGAACACCTTTCGGCATGAGATGGCGTTCATGAATCCTGCGCTGATGTCTGCGCATGTTGGTGTGGCTGCCGAAGGCCTTGTTGCAGTATTTGCAAGGATGCAGTTCTTTTGACTCCCCGTTCTCATCCGAAACAAAAGGCGGGTCAGACTCCGCCCCCATTTCTTTAGTGGGCGTGTCAGAGCCTGGCTGCGGGGGACCATTCTGCAAACTCATAACATTGTGACACGGAGAGCTCACGCCCTCAGAGGTAGGAGAATCGTTGAGCCCAGAAGTAGTGAGGAGGAACGCTGTTCCAGCCAGCGACCCCGGCCTTTTCAGGCCTTTGCTCCCACTCTCGTGCCGCCTTTCGTGCCTGCGCCGGCCTACCTGAGAGCCAAAGGACTTGGAGCAGTACCTGCATTTGAAGGTGTGCGTCTGGTGGTTTGCCATAGTATGGATGTGAGTGTGGCGCTCCAAGCCTTGTTTGGTGGAGAAATGGCGTTCGCAGTGCTGACAAGGGTGGCTGTCACCCTGTGCGTCGTCATCGAGATCCGGATCGCCCTCTGCATCCAACTCGGGGAACACCAGCGAGGACTCGGCTTCACGCAAAGTACTTTCACCACCTTCCTTGACGGGGCTTTCAGGAGCCAACTGTGGGTCAGAGTGTTCATTGCTCTTCTCAAGCTCCACCTCAACGGGGCATGCAGGGCTGTCATGTGGGCGGAGCAACTGCAGTTCTCCTTGATCTACCTCCTCTGCACCCTTCTGCTCCTTCACTGCTGTCGCAGCCGGCGTGGAGTCCTTGGTCTCTGTGGAGGTTGAGTAATAAGCACATTTCTCCTGAGCCGGCTCTGAAGACGCAGAGGGTCTCTCTTCCTCTATGCTCACCCCTTACAGAACAACAACAAAAAAAAACAATTTTACTTTTGTGATGACAGAAGCCTGAAATGTACCAGGTTTAATACATATTTGTTTGCTAAATGCAGGTCCAGAAAGAAGAAAATCATCTTCAGAAACTGACTCCAAAGTAACCAACCTTCCTTTATGTCGCACATCTCAGTGACTGTGGGTTTAGCCGCACTCGATGGCTTATGCCCAGATAATCTTCCCAAACCAGCCTGTCGAGCTTTTTCCAACAGCTTCTTTCTTGCTGTACAGGAAACACTTAGGATCACTTTCAGTAAAGAACAATCATTTTCACTATGGAAAGCACAGTGAGACCAGGCAAACATTCATAATAATCTAAGTGAAAGGAATCCAGTGCAATGTAACGCCTTGAAAGCACAGTTCCAACACATTCTGAATTACAAAACGCATATTCTGCTTGGGGGGCATCCAGAACCTCCAACTCTGCATTTGACCCAATAAAACACAGAGGGTAAAACAAAGAAGGCCTCTGCCTGAATACTGATGCATGTTACTGGCACAGTCACACCTGCAAGACAGACGACAAAAGAATGTCATGACCTGTTTTCTCTCCGTCTCTCTCTCTCTCTCTCTCTCTCCCTCAAAGCAACTAAACCCGCCTAACTGCTGTGACATTAGAGGAGTGTGAGACAAACATCTAATCTTCTCTTCATATTGTGACAAAAGAAAAAGTCCAACACAAACATTCAAAATTCAACTCATTTAACTACAAGTATCCTTTTGTTAAAAAAAAAAAAAATCTAGCTCAAGGGCATTCTAATATAGACATATGCTTCCTTCAAGGATTTCACTCACAAAATGTGTCAAGAAAACAGAACCAGCTGCTATCAGCTGGTGTCGCTCTGACAAGGTCATCTGTCAGCATCCTATACAAAGCCTGATTCATAAAACAGAAAAGCAAGCTCCCAACTCAGTCATCTGACTACACTTGTTAAAATGTCCACTGTGCTGCCTACATATTCTGCATCTTCAAGAAGATTATAATCTAGTTTCATCCAAATTTTCATTTCTCCACCAAATAACTAAAAAAAATAAATAAATAAAATAAACTATACACACTATGCATTTGGCACTCGTTATCCATCATAAATATATACCCCTCCGCCCCCAGCTAATTTCAATTCACTTACTCTAATCAAGGTACCTTATATGACTCACCTAACAAGATTTTTTTCCGCTATCAATAATACACCAATATAACTGGAGCCTTTAACTTCGGATGAAGCAAAGTTCAGGGCATCCAAAACCAACAATATCGAACAGCTCCCAAATCTCTCATCGCTGACACAAACCATAACACCATACAGGGATTTAGGACTATTCCCATGTCTTGTTCTGTATAAAGTCTGTGAACAAAGAGCCTTGTGAATATACAGTTCGAGCCTAGGTTTGATCTTCCCAAAGTTGGGGACAACCTTTACAATATGAGCCAAACAGTTCAGTTTTAGCACTGTGCACGTTGTGTGATGTGTTCTAGCTATGATATTGCTACCTGTAGCGTTGGAGGGGGGGAGGGAACACATTTAATTTTCACTGTGCAGAAACAATACTTCTGTCTCAGAAAATGAGCGCATTGCGATCGCGGAAGCGATAATTGTTTCAGTGACATTAGCACCTAGCCGCTTAGCTACATATGCCTAGCAAGCAAGCCTGCAGCTTCGAGGACAACTCAACTGGTGGTGGTTGCTCCATTTCACCGTTTCTCTCTTCTTTTTGATAACTAGCTAGCAAACAATGATAACAGGACACATCACGTCGTGCTATTTGCGGTCAACTGTAGTGAACAAGCAACTTAATGTAAACCTTCCCTTTACACACGTCTATCTAGCCAGTGTCCTTTTCCCTAGCATGCTCATAGTTACGTCTGGCATGTAAGCTACAGTACCCAAGATAGCCGTCGCAGTTTGACACAAGTAACAGTTTTGCTTAGTTAAATCACCGAACTTTTGTTAACTTGACCAAAACCCGACTTGGTTATCCCCGCTCGTCCCCAACGGCTTACTCAATGTGGCGTTTATCTTTGTACTCGAAAGCAGTTCACTTGTTGCTTAATCTTATCACACCATTAGCTGTGGATTTCAAACCCCCGAAGTAAATTTGAGCTACCCTGAACTGCACGATCACATCCACGGTGAGCGAGGAATCGGCACGCCGCGACAAGAGACGACGAAGGAAATTACAGTACAGCTAACTAGCCTCATTAGCTTTTCTTATTCCAGATAGCCAACTAAAGGACGGGAGAGAGGTTGTTGTACATAATAAACGAAACCGATTTATTTAGCTAGCTAGAATGGTCATTTTGCTAACGATATCATATCCAAATTGCTGACGAAAGGTCATTCACTGTTCTGACAAGTAACTTAGCTAGCTTAGCTAGCCTAGCTAGAAATCAGTCCCTAGCTGAATCAACCAACAGATTATGTGTATCAAAGTTTCTTGTAGTACAGGTGAAGCCCGCCCGTTATTTATTCGCACAATAAGTTCATCTCGCTCAGGTAACACCATCGGGTGCATCCAACTATGCGATTAGCTTGCCAGGTAACCTAGCTTGCTCCCTCGCTTACTGACGTTAGCGACTTCTCAATTGCAACTGTTTATAGAAGTGCATATATTTTTGCTTCGCTTTGTTTTTGCACTCTGTCGTACAGAAGCCCGTTTTCTCTGACGCGGTGTATATATCTTACCTCGCTTTGCTCTCGGCGAATTTTTCTTGTTCAAGTTGCTGGCCCTTTCTTCCTCTAATGCAGCTGCTATCTCAGGGTTGTCTTCCCCATTGTACCATACCAGCAATTCTTCATCTGGCCCGATTGGCTGCAGGAACCGATGTTGTCGAGAAGGACCAATTGTATGTGAGCTTATTGGTTAGCGGAGGGAAACACTATATAGGCCTTGACGCACTGACAAGCGTTTACTATTAAGAGCTTATATTAGCTACAAAGCAGTCTCGCAAACAGATAAATGTCTTTTTACATTATGAGACGTTTGAACATTATAAATTCTCGTCTTCAGGTGCAGTGACTAGCAGATCTAAAAGTAAACTGCATGTTGAGGATTATATAATAAACCAACTTCAGACGACTGTAAACTTAATCAATGAATATTAGCTGTTTTAATGGACAGTCCCCTCCCCTTACTTCGTAAACTCCCTAAAATGCAAAAAACAAATCTGTAGTGTAGAAAAATGTCGTCAAATTTAATGCACAGTATTAATTAGTGTAAGGTAGTCCATTTAAGGGTTCCTACCCTCAGCACTTTGTAGTAAATAGCTCTGTTGATTTCGAGGGGAAACAGGTTCTGCTCTTGAGACGAGCGTGCCCAGTTCACGTAACGCAACCAGTTTCCCTTCATGGGATCAGTGGCATCCACACACATCCATCCTCTGGTTGGGAAATACACCTAAAATGTACATCAGATTGTTCTGAACACTTAAAAAGCAGAGCGTTTGTAGCTGTAATATATTTCTTTAGGACAATGAGCCAACAAACTACAATTGTTTTTTGCCATAAAATGAGTATTACATGTCTTTAGAACACTACTGTAGAGATGCTGTGTTCTTTGATGGCGAAGGCTGATTAAGGAAAATCTGATATGGAGCTGGGTTGAGACCTTGTGTCTTATCCCACGATATACCACCAATAAAGAGCATAAACATATTAGCCAATAACAATGACGCATGGGCTAATTTTTCCCTGACAGCTCACTCCTGCTCATACCAATCCAGACTATAAAACAGTTAGAAAAGTGGAAACTAATTTATATATAAAAGTAGGTTATATATAAAATGCAAAAAGTCACACTGCATTTTATATATTTGTATCAAGAATGTAATTTTCATCAGCCCC
>JAOXYF010000019.1:10728266-10742586 GCA_028565775.1 Sternarchorhynchus goeldii
ACACACACACACACACACACACACACACACACACACACACACACACACACACACACACACACACACACACACGGATGTGTATAAAACAATAAAATGGTGAACATTAAAACTGTTACACAGCTGTACCATGGAAGGGAAACAATGCAAGTCTGTACTGTCATCAGATAACACAGATGTGAAGGGCAGGCAGACAGAGAGGGGCAGTTACCTGTCATGGTGCTGCTCGCACTGCTCATCGGGGGCATGTGGGGGTAGCCGGGAGGACCCATCATAGACGACATGCTCTGTCTCGTGTCCATGTACATGTTTCCTGCAGAAAAACAACATTTTTTAAAAGCTAACAAAAATGTCACTGCCATTACCCTCAAAAGGAGTGACAAATGTTCGACAAACAGCTATACTTTCTTCTCTTAAAGGTTAGTGGACAAGATAAGTCTTGTTCATGTTTTAGAGACAGTTTGCCCAAGGGGTACACTGTTTAGAGTAGCACTAGACTGAGGGTGTGTCCAGGAGCAGGTGCAGAAGGTTCAGATGCAGTCTCTCATTAGAGCTGCAGGGGGCGCACCTGTATTGATGTGCTGGCTGGGCTTGCTGGGGTGCATGGAGCCGTGACACACGGGCGTCTGCACTGCCCCCTGTGGCTGGATGACCCCGGTGCGGGCAAAGAACTGGTTGATTGAGGAGCAGAGGTCAGCGATCTGGGTCGGCTCCAGGGACCAGTTGTTGAGCTCGGCCTGTCTCATGCTCTCCCTCAGTCCTAGACAAGAAAGACAAGTGTGAAGCATCAACACAAGACGAGACACCAAGCAAACCATCACAAGGCCGCCGCAGTCTATTCGGCCTACCAGCGGGGACCTACGGCAGCCGGCGGGGACCATTCCGCCGTTCCAGTTTTCACTCTACTTGCTACGTAAACAACTTGCAGTATTTAGGCTCTTTGTGCAAAATAAACATTAAATGCCACGAGGTGGTCGAACGTGTTTTTATCCTTATTAAAATGATTTAATTTCACAAGTAACCTTTTCTTGTGATATCTAATTAAACTGTACTTTGTAATTTTATAACAACTGGATAAAGCCGTTGACCTACAGAGCACAACAGTGTGAAGTAATTAAACTTTTACAAAGGCAACGCTCTGTATTCAAAGAGCTGAGCAATGGTTTATATATGATGAATTTCTTTTTTGATGTACATTTGCTTATAACATTTTTAATCAAACACCATTCGCTGCAGCTGTTTAAGCTTCTCTTTCATTTCCTTTCATAATCCCAGGCACATGCAGATCTGCCAGCCGTCGTGCTGAAGCGAAGCGGTGAGAAACGCCCATACATCCACATGTCTGACAGACTCACGTACTGCACGGATGCACGTCCTAGCCTGTTCCAGCTTAGTTCAGCTTTATTTGAGCAGCCCCCTTTTTACAAGACGCATCATCACAAAACAGCTCCACTTTCTGGGAATCTGACTCGTGTTTTGCTCCAGACAGAGCTGTGTGTGTGTGTGTGTGTGTGTATGTATGTGTGTTTTAAATAACACTCCAGCAGTTCTAAGAGAGCAGTTGCAGGCTGAAAGCATGTCATGAGCAGCAGAGAACCAGGGCAACCTACAAAACAGGATGCCCTTTAAAAACAACAACAACAACAACAACAACGACAACAACGACGACGACGACGACGACAAAGAAGATGACAAAACAAAAATGTGAAAAAGAACGAAAGCGAAGTCCTAATACCAGTACCTTGAAAGGGAGAAAGGTCCACATCAGTCCAGTTGTAGCTGCTAGCAATGCGACAACTTTCTTTCAGTGCATCCAGGTTGGGGTACCAGTCGCTGGGCAGACCTGTGGAGGAGCACGGCAGATGGGGGTGAACTCGGGCACTGAACGAATGCGCCGGCTCATGG
This sequence comes from Sternarchorhynchus goeldii, assembly GCA_028565775.1. NCBI lineage: Eukaryota > Metazoa > Chordata > Actinopteri > Gymnotiformes > Apteronotidae > Sternarchorhynchus > Sternarchorhynchus goeldii. The sequence continues at coordinate 10,730,169 of JAOXYF010000019.1, forward strand.
GGGCTTCGCAGGACGCGTTCTCCGGTCTTGCCAGCAGGGGGAACCAGAGGCCTCTGCTACAGCACACTCTGCAGAGTGTGAACTGTACCGTAGTTGCTTTGTTCTCATTAAAGCAAAGACTATAAATCAGACAGAGATTTACTATCCAGTGCCCCAAAGCTGCCATCCAGTTTTTAATCTAAATCAAACGACTATCAGAACAAGCCTGAATACTAGAGACGGTGTGGGAGACGCGCGTGTTGAGGAGGATGCAGTACAAGGAGGAGGAGGAGGAGGGGGGGAAAGATTAACAGAAGAAAAAGGGCAGCTAGAGTAGAGCTGAACACTTACCGGTGCTGCAGGGCATCTGTTGCTGGCCTGGATGGGGCTGGTGGGAGAGGCTCTGGTGCTGGGGCTGGCTGGAGTGCGGAGTGTGCTGGCTGTGTTGGCTGTGTTGGGGGTGCTGTGTGTGTTGGCTGTGGGCCTGGTGTTGGGAGGGGTGCTGCCCGTGTGCTGTGTGAGGGTGCTGGGCGTGGGCGTGCGGGCCGTGCTGGGGCAGGTGCTGCCCGTGCGAGGGGTGAGACAGGGGCACCTGGCTGCCACTGTTGGGGATGCTGTTGGGGTGTGAAGGAGTGAGGCTGCTCTGGTTGGTGTGGGGGTGGGTGCTGATGGCGCTGCTCGGGGAGTGCTGGTAGGAACAGGACGTGTGGCTCTGCTGGGATGATTCCGATGGCATGCCCATCAGACCTGCAGACACACACATGCACACAGACACACACGTGCACGCACCCAGTTAGCATTTAGCATGCATTTACCATAGTGCCACTTTCCGACTCACTCCTCAACAATGAAAACTCAGCTTCTGTCTATTAAACAGAACCAAACCAGCTGCTTGTTCCTAGCCTCATGTAAGCTGCATAACTAACTACGTGTATGTATATATATGTGTGTGTGTGTGTGGCAGTGGAGCAGCGGGCACGCCCAGGCCAGCGGGCAGGCGGTGAGTCAGCTTTGCTGCTCCTGCACTCTGCTTCCGTCTCCAGGCGTGTGTGTGTGTGTGTGTGTGTGTGTGTGTGTGGTGTGTGTGTATCACTGCGGCGGTGCCTAGGGTTGCGCCAGAGGATCGCCTGCACCCACGTCCAGCCGTGGACGCGGCGTGTGTGCGCGCGCGTGTGTGTGTGTGTGTGTGCGCGCGCGCGGGACCGTGGTGTACGTGTCCGAGTGCACGGAGTGGTGTGTGGCACGTGTACATCTGCATGGCAGGATGCCCCAGTGCTGCCACTCTACAGCTATTCCAGTGGAGTGCTTTTAGAAGCGTCTCCAGGGCCTGCAGCACTGCAATCACCAGAGAACACTCAGCGGCGGGGTGACACGGGTGCATCTCTTATCAGCAGAGAAAACCCATTGTCCAAGCGCACAGAGTACAGAAAGCAATTAGCAGGCAGGCCCCCAGAATAATAATGCCAGCTCATTACCTATTATCAAAGCCAGTGAATTAGCTCCATGTCTCCAGCGCAGGGGTGTGAAATCCTCTCTCCAGCTTACTGGTGTGCTTTAATTGCACGAGCTTGTCTGACTAAGAGATTTCATTTTTTATTTATTTATTTATTTGTGTAAAAAGGTAACAGCTTTCAGCTAATGAAACCTAGATGACAGATTAAAGGAAAAGACCACTCCAAAGACTCTGGTGTGGAGAGACAGCAGGTGGTGAGTGTGAGGGGGGAGGGGGGGAGGGGTGGAGGGGTTGGTCTGCACCCCAGGCGGTTGCTGGAGGGCTTTCTGAACGTCCCTCAATCACAGCACAAACCAAAGGGTTTTAAAACCACTCAGAAGCCTTTGTGCTACCACACTGAGGCGGGAACTGCACTGCCACCAGCTGAGGGCAAAAATTCCTATCTTTCAAGCAGACCGCAGAGTTCATTTTCATTACACAACCTAGACTCCCCCCGACTCCCCTAACTGCCCCCCACCCCACCCGCCTCCGTACCCACAACCCGGGAAATGACTCTGGACAAAAAAACAAAAAACAAAAAGGGAATGTAGATGGAGAATCTGGTAAATAACAAGTTTGTATCTCCTCTTCCAAGCATGTGCAAACATAGAAGGTAGTGGCCCTTTAACGTCACTGTCTGAGAGGGCATAAGGTGGGTTCCTGTGGTGAGCTCCTAGCCCTTTCCCCATGGTGTGGGGAAGCGCTGTGTGCTGCGAGGACTCACCCTGCTGGCTGAAGGACTGCTCAAACACAGACTTGTATAGGCTGCGAAATGAGGCACTGAGATCTTCGAAGTCGGAGAAGAGGAGCTGCTTGTCCCTGTCGGGGATGCTGTACTGGGCCTGCGGAGGCTGCTGGAGACTCAGGGCCTGGGACACGGGCTCCGGGTGACTCGACACCTGAGGGCCAGACAGGCAGGAGGGGGGAGAGAGGGGAGAGAGATTAGCAACAAGCGGTGAAACAAGGCCCAGCTAAAGGGTGGGCGGCATGTCTGGCGGGACTAAACCACGGCCCTCGGGAAGAGCGACAGGACCTCGGCGGGGCCTCCGCTCGCCAGACTCCTGCAGCGGGACTCAGAGGGGGAGAACTGAAGCAGGACTGGCACTGCACAAGCCAGACTGGGTACTAATTACAACAGAGCGCACCCTATCCTGGGCAACATCGGATTTACTAATCTTAGTTTACTACAAGATCTTGACACACTTGCTTACCAGGAGCATCAAGGCCCCAGCAACCAAGCCAGATGCAACTTATTTAAGAGCAAAATCAATAACTGAACGAAAACTTTGCCGACTATGCAGCTCAACTGTCCTACTAATAGCAAAGACAACTTATGAGAAATATACTCAGTTACATATTTTCAGTAAGTTTTTTTTGCTTGTTTCTGCTAGTGTACACGGATATAGTTAAGAAAAGATTGGTAACTAAGGAATAAGGGTATAATGGAGATATTAATTTTCTCGCTCTATGTAGACACCACAGTAATGAAAACTACTGCTCCTAAATCCTTCATTGTAGAGCGAGCGGTTATTCAGAGTTACGGCGTTCACGTGTGTGCGCGCGAGTGTAATCGCTCCCTGGGGCTACGTCTTCACCGGTCTATTAAGATACTTCTGTGCAGCACAAAAGAGGAACTCTCTGGTTGGTAGTGGAGACGCCTCGCCCGTCCCGATGGGGAGATTCCCGGCAGCAGCTCCCAGAGCAGCAGCAGCAGCAGCTAGCTCAGTTAGCGCACGACCGCGGCGCTGGAGATGGCAGGAGAGGAGGCCGAGTCGTCAGCGGCCGATCCGATCCGCATAAAGGCAGCAGGGCGCAGGTAGGGGTCGCGTTTAGGTGTCTGAGCGCGAGTGGGGTTACAGCCGGGCCGGAAACATGCAAATTAAAACAACGTAAGGGTGCAAGGAGGAGGGTAAACCCAAACCTAAACCCAAACCCAGGCAAGACGTGTGGCAAACGTAACCAGGTTCAGTGAGAACGGGGTGAATGAATGAATAAGTTGGGTGAGAGAGGAGAGAGAGAGAGAGAAAGGGAGAGAGAGAGAAATAAAGAGAGAAAGAGAAAGAAAGAGAGCGAGAGGAATAAAGAGAGAAGTAAAGAGGGGAGTGAGCACGGCCTGGCTGCTGTGTCTGTGCTGGATCGATGGTTCAAGCCTAGAGGCAAGGCTGTGTAGGGCTTTGGGGGCCCACAGTAAAGGCGTGGGTGTCTCTGGTGGGAGGACTTCAGAAACGGCCCCTCGCTTCAGCCCGGCCCGCCAGTGTTCACGCTGCCTTTCATTCCCTTAATCCCAGCGGCGGCCGGGCACAAGCACGCGCCCGCCCGCCCCGCTGCGGAGAGCCCGCGGTCGGCTGCGCGGAGAGACCCTTTGGCTTCCGCCGGGCGCGAGTTTGGAAACGCGAATGCTTTCCTGCGACGGGAAGCCTGGATTTTTCACACCAGTTTTGGAGCGAAGACGAGATGCTGCCGTGTTGGGGAGTTTGGCAGAGGGAGGGAGCGAGGGAGATGTGGCAGGGAGCTTGAACGGAGGGGAGGAGAGCAGTGGGTAGGAGCTGGGAGGGAAGAACCAGTGGTAGAGAGCTGGCTGGGAGGGAGGGAGGGAGGGAGGGAGGGTATAGTGTGTGTGTGTGTGTGTGTGTGTGTGTGTGTGTGAGAACACGGCTGCGCCGTACCGGTGTGTAGCTGTGTACGCTGCTGCCCACGCTGTTCAGATTGACAGAGGCCAGACTCTGGTCAGACAAGCTGTTATTAAGGCTGCTTCTAGGACTGTCACTCCCATCCTGGTCGGGGTTGTACAACGCCACCTAAAGAGACAACGAACACCATCTCCACCATCATCATCATCATCATCCCACAGAGAAGATACCATAGAGGAAGCCAACATGAACCACAGCAAAAATAAATGAAAATCCACAAGCCAACAGGAACTTTTGGTTCCTGAGGTCAACCGCGTGGATCTACCCCACTTGTACCAACACTCCAAGCTGTTACATCACCTTTACAGTGTTTCAGCACGGGTGTGTGGAGAGCGTTAGGGTTGTGTAGTGTGAGGTAGTGGGAGGTCGCTCTCCAGCCCGTGTCGGAGGTATCGGCTGGGCGGACACAATGACCTTCTCGCCCCAGATCCTGAACACAGTGCACTTGGCTAGCAGTAAACGTACCCCATTCGAAGAGTAATAACCAGTTATCATCAGAAAAGCTTTCGTGCACATATGTGCTGCTGAAGAGGGTGGGGGTGCTGGGGATAAATAAGGCATTTGGAGGGCTGATATGTAAATGAACATAATGAGATCCTCAGAGGATAAGGACGAGAAGCTTCCCGCTGCAGGACACGATGAATGGAGCTGCAGAGACGCTGGAGGTGCAACGGTGCACGTCACACCCGCTGCATGTCCTGCTAGTCCCAGCAGCGCTCTGCTAAAAAACCACCCCGAGAGAGAGAGAGAGAGAGAGAGAGAGAGAGAAGGAGGAAGAGAGAATGTGTGTGTGTGTGTGAGAGGGAGGGAGGGAGAGAATGCCATGAAGTAGCCACTGGCTATAGCACAGCACTACCTGGGTGGAGGTGTAGATGGGTGGAGGTGTAGATGGGTGGGTGTCTGAGTGTGGTGGGGAAGACACTGGTGCAGTGCGTGTGTGTATAGACAGTGGAGCAGTGTGTAAGTGCAAGTGCTTGACTCCCACACAGCTGGTTCCTGTAATGGTACTGTCAGCAGCAGGGACAAGGAAAAAGATGGAGATTTCAGGTGTTTTTTGGTTCAGGCAAATGGACTGCAAAGAAAGGGGGGTGAAATTAAAGAGAGAAGAGAGAGAGAGTGGGAGGGAGGGAGAGAAAGAAGGGGAGGGCAAAATAAAAAAAACAAAACCCCCCCCCCCAAAAAACCCCCAAACAAACAAACAAAAAAAAAACGTCATCGTCTTTTACAGAGAATTATCATCCAGGCAGAAAGAATACTTCCCGATCCTATTATTCTTCCATCAAAAGGAGAGCATAATAGATCCAGACTGCATGGGATAAAGGAGGCGGAGATGAGGGCCTGATTTGCATAGCCACCCCCCCCCCCTCCGTGTGGCCCATGCTCCAGTGTTCATTAAAGTGGCTAGCCCACAGAGTCAGAGCTGACCAGGCGCCACGGCAGCAACGAGCGCTTCAACCGCGCGGAAAAACGTTCAGTCACAATCAAACGCAGCACGCCACACAAGTGCAACCGCTATAAACGTTATGAGTAATTAAGTCATAAAAAGGGGCCTTTTGCCGTGAGCTCTAAGCCATCACGGTCTATTTTCGCTCCCCGTTCCCCGTAAAGAACTCCCTGAAAAAAAGAAAACCCATGTGCTCCTGAGGCTCCAGAAGCATCCAAGCCGCTCTGGCGAGGCGCGGCACACCCAGGTCACGGGAAGAGCGCGGTGCGAGAGAGGAAGGGGCGAACAAATCCATTACAAATAGTCCTGAGCCTCTGCAGGTGGAAGAGCAACAGCAAGCCTATATTTAGCCCTGAATTAAAGTCAGAAGCCAGCGGTATCTTTTACACAGCTGCATAATCTGCAGCAAGAGACGCGGATTATGAAATCAAAGAGACCTCGGCGCAGGTGACTCAGCCAACGGCACGTGCTGGAGAGAAGATTCTCCTTGTCTGGGGTTTTGAAAGACGATGGGGAAACAGACGGGCGTGTGCACGGGAAACATCTAAACAGAAGGTGGCACATTTCTCACGCTTTCTACCGGCTGCTGTTCTTCCTTTACTGTCAGAAAATTAATTTAACTGATTGTGTTTTCATCGTCACTACTACCTAATTAATTTGAGATATTATATGGATCTTTATTATACAGACTTATGTGCGTTACATTTTACACTTGTTGCTTCAGAGTTAGAGAGGGTACTGAGTGTCTGGGGCAGAGCGAGAGAGGGAACTGACTGTCCCTGACACGCTGAGCAGTGCTTCCAGAGACTTGCGCCTGTAGGCGGGAACACTGGAGAAAGGGAATTCCTGTGGTTTGGCATGGAGTTGGGAGAGGGGCGTGGCCTGCTACATGTACAGGCCTCTCTGAGAAGCTGCATTGCTCGGACGCTGGCTGGTTTTCCACTCTGAATGCGGCTCGTTAGGCTCAACTTTCACGGCGTGTTTACAGCAGAAGGGGAGGAGCCAGAGAGAGCAGCGGGGGGTGGGGAGACAGACAGACAGAGAGAGAGAGAGAGAGAGAGAGAGAGAGAGAGAGAGAGAGAGAGAGAGAAGCTGGGAGCGCATGCAGCTCCTTGCCCGTGGCTCTCTCAACTCCCCATGCAGGTGGAGCAGCTAACGCCATGCGCCCAAGATAACGGCTTCAATTAGGCCCTGGGGCTTTTGTCAAAATGTGAGAGCCGAAAGTTCTTTGAAGGAATGCAGAAGCAGGTTCAGTCTTAAATGGATAAAGTCTAAGTGGTAATGGGAATTATTATCATTCATCAACAGATACATTGACTGAAGATATGGTTTGTTGTACAGGTATAATGCACAGACACTGCAATAGTCCACATGGTCAGAAACCAGGAACAAAAGAGGAAAGAACAGTAAGAACATGGATTGCGGTTTCTGACGCCTCAGCTGCAGAAAGGAACAAACATCCAGTACCGGTTCCTGCAGTTCCAGAAACAGAAGTTGTATGAAGCACTGCTTAGTGAAGCACTTCCTATTAAATAAACTACCGTCCACAATCGCTCAACGAATGCACACACATACACGCACCCCAAGCCATCCACCCACACACACACACACCCATGCACACAAAATCTACCCTCGGTCCTGTGCCAGAACGCCATGGTTAATATAAAATCCTGTGGGTTTACAGGCTAGAGCAGATTAATAGCCGCCCGCTGCTCACCACTGTAAAAGCCCTCTAGAGAGAGCAGAGCAGGCCAAGGCAGGCGGCAAGGAAAGGGCTTGAGGTTAAAAGGCCCATTTAAACGACAGAGTGCTGCGCTCTGGATGCCGTGGTGCAGCTCTCTGAGGCTAAGGTGAGGTAGGTGCCAGGCAGTGTACCGCCATGGTGCTCCACCTGCGATGCAGAATGATGGAGCATCAGCCCGAACACCGGCCCCCCAGCAACAGCACGCCTCTCATACAATACCCACCAAAATAAAAGTCCACCGACCCGCGTAGAGAGGGTGGACGCAGGGAGCTTGGTGTACAGACAGCACTTAATTCTGTGTGGTAGAAACGCACAGTGCTCAAGTGAAAGTAAATTACATTTCACCCTTTAAATATAACAAGGACTGCAGTTTCGCTCAATGAACAGTTTCAAAAAAATGTAGACATTTCAATATAATTAGTTCAGAGTTAAAAACAAAAACAAAAACGCAAACAATGTCCAAGTGTCCGTGATTCACCGTTAGCACCACCCTTGACAGGCTGGGGTGAGACTCAGTGGACTTAGCTGGCAAGTGGCAAACACAAGAGCTGGAGAAACCCCTCCCCACCATAACTGCTCAGAGCTGCACCTGCCCTGCACTGAGAGCTGCAGCAGACTGACGGCTACCTTGTTAGTCACAGTGTTGATTGCCAACGTAGGAGAGGCACTTCCTGAGATGATGCAGTCCATTCCCAGAGACTCTGACTCCAGGCTGTAGGGTGTGGAAGCCTGCAGAGAAACCAGATCTTACAATTAAAATTCACAAGCAGCTGGAGAGGGGGAGAGAAGGGAGGGGGGTGGTGGGTGGTGTTTGGGTGGTAGTGGTGGTGGTGGGGACACACGTCGCTTTACCGGCGAGATGAGTCTGAGCTCTCCGTGGAAAACGGAGGCGTACAGGCCAAGAAGACGCAGCAATCTGCGGTACGTTTGATTACTAGATGCTCGAGGGGATTTGATACTACCTTGGTGAATTCAATTCACGACAAGTGCACACACAGATAAAAATAAATAAATAAAACAAATAAAACTCAGTAAAGGGGGGAGGGGGGGGGGCACAAGTGCATATGAATAACAACAAGAGAGCAACACCTTTATTTAGGTCAAAACTGGAAGCACTGTGAGGAGATGAGCAGAGAGAAGGCTCCCCATACACACTCCCCTCTTGCTGAGGGAGATAACTTGAGCATGTCTGTCTCGCAAAACTGCTTATTATAAGAGGATTGCCTGGCAACAATACGATTTTTAATTCATGATAAACATAAATGAGATTTTACTAAGTCACAATTTTAAATGTCAGAGACTTTCTTAAAGAGAGACGGCAGGAAGGAATAGACAGTGTGTGTGTGCATAAACACTAATTAAGCATGTATGCTTTGCACACGTGTCCACGCACACATGTGCACACACACACACGCACACGCACACACACACACACACACACACACACACACACACACACACAGAGAGAATGAGAATTTCACTCATTTTCCCTGCACCATTGTTTAAGATAGAGACGAAGTGTAATTGGAAGTTTTTGATAGGAATAATGGAAGTACGAGAGTGAATGGACAAGGCCTCTCTCTCGCTGTGCGGTGTGTGTGTGTGTGTGTGTTGCCTGAGGGCAGAGCAGTGTGGGGAATGACTGATCCTCTTACTGAAGCCCACAGCTCTGCATTTTTAACAGCCCCACTGAGGATGCCCCTGTCTGACCACACACCAAACCGCCCCCAGTGCCTAATCACACAGACACACACAGACCCACATTCCCTTGACTGTGTGCCATAAGACTGAGCTGCACTCTTTCTAAACTATGCAAGGTTTCCTCTCGCTGCACCCTGCTGTCAGTACTTCGATGCCGCCTCCCCACTACAGACGCAGACACCCCCCCCCCCCAAGTTCCTATCCGCATACACAGAGATGGACAAAATGATGCAAGAAGCCTCTAAAGCAGGTCAACCTGGAAACGGCCCTCCGAGGGCGGCCGAACGCCGCTCGTCTGCCTGCGCCACTCATAAATAATGGAGGCGAAAAGACTCCGGCTGAAAATACCCCGCACAGAACCTCGCCATTAATTGATGTTTGCTAAAAACGAGAAGAAGACTGCGCTATGAAATGGGTGCTGCAACTGCCTGCGGCTTAGTTTATTAATAAGCCAGACCCCCCCCCCCCTCTACAAGATGAGCCAAAACCAGAGAGTGGCAGTTATAGAAAAAGAAAGTCGCTAGAATCCAAAATAGCAAACCTGTGTGTGTGTGTGTGTGTGTGTGTGTGTGTGTGTGTGTGTGTGAAGCAGAGTCTCAGACAGTGCTCTGATGAGCTGAATGGAGATGCAACCAATTCTTGCCTGACTGATATGAAAAGACTATAAAATCTTCACACACGTTTGTGGAGTTTAGAAAAGGTGAGGAGCAGCCAGGAGTTGTTAGAGAAGAAGTCAGCTGGGCACAGGGGGTAAAAATAAAAAGCATTTTCCAGACCTGCACTCTATACTTTCAAACACACAGTGGAGACAAACCTCTGTAATCTTCCGTTAGCCGTTTTAGCTGCTTCCTCGTTTAAAACTGCATGTTCACTAATGCCACAAACAGCACTGACTACAGTTTTCCTCTCTGTTCATTGACCATACAAATACAACATAAAAGCTAAATAAAACCTGTGCATGTGTTCGCCGGGGATCCCTCTCTAGGTCTTCCTTAAGGAGGGGGTAACGGCGCCCTCTGGACAGCACCTCGGTACTGCGACCTGTGGCCGTGTTCAGCTGGACGCTGGGAGGCGCGGCCTGCGTCCCGGACTTTGCTCACTTTCAGCCACTGCCTAATGACCTGGGTTTGGCTGAGGAATGCGTGCAAGTCTGAAAACTGGCCACCAGGGGGTCCCATACCTCACTCTGTCTCTGTGTGCGTCTCTCTCTACCACTCTCACATGCACACTCAGACAGACATGCACACACCCCCTCACCCGCTCTCCAGACCGAGGCCTCTTCTTGGGCCGTGTGGGCAACGTGTCCTCCTTTGGATTTGTGTCTATCGCCCAGTACGAACCCTGTAAACAAGAACAAAAAGACGTAGCATCAAAGCCCAAACCACGTCAGAGAACAGGAACCACAGTGTGAAATAGCAAATATTCGAAAAAGCCTCGCTCACAAACTTTTATAAACAAAGTTCACAAAGGAAAGTTTTCACCAAGAAAGATGATCCTCAGAGAGGTTTAGCTGTATTTGCGACTGACTCACACACACACACACACACACACACACACACACACACACACAGTGGAGGAGCAGAACTTGAGGAACAGGGCTCTGGGTTGGGTTGTCTTCTCCTCGAGTGTTGTCCATCATGTGTAGTTTTCAGCTCATCAAAGTTTCAGTGAGCTCATTTGTAAGCCCATCATGTCAGGAAGACATTCATGGAGCTGCATGTCTTGAGTGGAGAGAAGACTCTCCCTCTCTCCTCCTCCTCTCGTTCTCCTCTCCCCCCCCACCTCCTGCCCTTCCCTCTGAGCCTTGGCAGACGCAGGTAAAATTCTGTGGTCCACATGAAGCCCCCCCCCTTGCTGGCCTGGGCGTTATTGATTGGTCCAGCTGAGGGACAGACATGGAGGTGTTGGGTTGCTGGTCAGGTCTGTTCTCAGATAATCAGGCAGAGAACAGCACACCTCGGTTATACGGCTACCGCTATCCAAACCCCCTTATACCCTGAGTGAATAATTTATCTTTGCATGCCTCCCATTTAATTTATTTTTCAATAGTCCTGCTCATCCCTCAAGCCAAAGGCAACTACAGCTCAAAAAGCTGGTCAAAAAGAAATCTCTCAGCCATCCCCAGGCCTGGGTTTTGTTTTTAAATATTTCATATTACATGTGATAAAATCTCAATCGTCATGAGATGGCAAGACCTCTGAAAGAACTTTTGTAGTTTGCAGAATTTACCTTTATAAAATTAAAGAGTGTTCAACAAAATATCGCTATCCAATAAAGCAGAACAGTTTAGGGGGGCCTGCACAGATGCTGTCCAGCTGAGGAGATCAGAGTTGCGGGGCCTTGGGAACCAGTGTTCCCAGTGCAACCAGCTCGTTATCGTTGGTTTAACACTCGATCACTACTGGACTTTGTTATCGAGATGCAATGACTGTTTAGAGCAAAAAAGTAAAATGTGCGTGGAAGTCCTGAGGAGTTTTACGACGCGTCTCCTTAAAACTCCCCCCGAAGACGAAGCAAAAGTGCCACTCGGCTCGGCGAAACGGAGGACAATAATGAACGGCCATCAGTAACGGCGAACTAAGCAATGAGTCATCCAGACGTGAGAACATCCCTGGTCAGACGCGGTCGAGTTTGCAGCGGTCAGCCAATGTCACAAACAGCCATGGCAAAGCAGCATCACACCCAGTGCGCTGATTAAACATTCAGTGAACTCATCACTACTGAGGCGGTCATCACCACAACACCATTAGACGGCTGCAGCTAGCGAAGGGAAAAATAACGACAAAAAAAAAAAACCCGCGTCTTAACTTGGACTGAGATACCAGGTGAAAGAGGCACAAACCTATGACAAATTATCCTGAAATTTGGGGGTCGGCCTTTCTAATGAAACGAGTCACCACTGGTAATACCACAGGCAGGTGATGAAGTGCTACTTTATGGTAAACACATCAGAGGTGTACAGATCCTCCACAAACCATTTACGCGACACTGAGGGATGACCTCATCAGTCACTCCTAATACCCGTTTCAGGATCACCTCTGCAGCTGTCGCTCCCGGGGAGACAAATCTCCGCCATATCGCTACGTGGTTCGCCGCCGCCGCCGTCGCCTGAACGGCGCGGAAAGCGTAATCAGCTCGAGTTCTGAAGGGCGGCTCAAGGTGAGTGAGAACGACGGCGCCAGCGTCTCGGTTTAAACGAGATCCGCTCCCTCGCTCTGGTGAAGGGATGCCGGCTGGCGAGCATTTCTGTTCATTAGTTGACAAATCTTAAAGCAAAAAGCCCATGGGAGAGGAGTTTCTGCCTACTTTAACTCTATCCCCGGGGGGGGGGGGGGGGGAGACGACAACACACCCACACGGAGAAAGTG
>JAOXYF010000019.1:10790546-10815190 GCA_028565775.1 Sternarchorhynchus goeldii
CACCACTCTCAGTGTCAGTTATATCTTTTTAAAAGCTCCTCCAGTTCCATAGTGTTTCATTGGCTGCATTATGGGGTTTTCTGAATCATACTCGCAGAGTCATACCCCTCGAGAAAGACATTTAGAACAATTTACTGACTTACAAAAAAAAAAAAAAGAACAAGAACAGAGTTCTTTAGACTTGTTGGGAAATGCAGACTAGAGAGCCTGCAGGAGACAGCGGTTGCATGGTCCAGCTGAGCAAGCAGTGCCTCACCCCTCAACACCATGTAGGCTAAACAGCAAAATGCAAGAAAATCAAGAAAAGACAACGAAAAAAAAAAACCAATAAGTTGATCCTTGAGTCTGTTTACAGCTTGCATCATCAAGCGTTTTTGGTAATCAGGTCACATTCAGGTTTCACTTGACCACATTAAAAGCCAGGTGTAAACACCCAAGATGCATAGCAATCGGATTGCTCAAACCACATTCAGAGGTGGTCAGAGACAGATCTTGACTGAATTTAATAGGAGTGTAAACAGAAAGCATCTTCGATTTCCGCATACAATTACACAAGTGGAAACACATCTGCTGGATGACTGCAGAAATTACAGCTGCTGCCAGACGAGGCCTTCTGTGGAAAGGCAGACGACAAATTTATTGGGGTTAACTATGAATTTAACCAACAACTCATCAAGTAGCTAGCCTAGCTAATGGTAAACATTAATTGCAACATCATGTTATCAGTTAGTGACAGCATCAGCATCTACTTAGGCGATTTGCTGATTTAATTTCATGTTAAGCCCATTTATGTGGTTCACACTACCAAAAAGAAACCAACCAACCGTAAAATTGGCTGACCACTTTTCGGTAATAATAATAATAAAAAATAATACCAAAAATGTCACAAAAATGTTTTTTCTAGAGATTATATATATGTCTTTTCATCTGCTTCTCTCAGTTAGCAGAGAGAAAGAGAAAGAACTTTCTGTCCATCACAGAGCTGGTTCTCTTGGGGGGACTTGCCCAATGAGGGGCTCATTTGTAGGGCTACAGCAAGGTACTTTGCTGCCTCCTGTATACAATTTCTGCCCATATTTGACGGCATACAAACACTTCTAATACCCCATGAGGAACCGTGTCAACAGTAGGTATCAGGAAGTAAAACGGAAACAGTATGTGGGTTGGTGTATTTTTTACGCGGGAAAGTAAGATCTGATCTCATGTGGTCACGCTGGGAGCCCCTTTTAGTGTAAAATGTAATCTGGCAAAAGTAAATTCAATCCGGATATGAAAACACCTGATAATGCAAGGCTGTAAAAAGACAAATTCTGCGGCAAGCTTCTGTCTGCATGGTCACAGAATCCCACCGGGCCAGAGAAAGAGCCAGAAAATCCTGTGTTACAAGGGTGTACATTTTGTTTCGATAATGTGATGGACGAATGAGAATGAGTCACTACGCTTAAAGAAAAAATTTTTTTTACAAGTCACGGATGTTTTTTGCATATTTATCAGTCTGCAAAAACAAAATGGGAAAAAAAAGGGAAAAAGGACAGGGTTGTGTTGACTGCTGGTCTTAATATTAGTAAGCTCGCTATTTCTCGTAAGAACATACATCTCTTCCATTTCTAAATGATAACATCCTTAGGTCTGTTCTTTTCAGAGGCAAATAGGTTTATTAACCAGGGGCTCATAATAAATGTCCTCAGCTCTGACTTTCATATACCGTAGATTAAAGCAAGAAGCACTGGGACACTCACAGCCCTCCAACAGCAACAAGGGCGCCTGACTGAAATTGCGCTACACAGGGTCCAGATAACTGGCCATCTTTTGCAGGTGATTATGGCTACGTCTCTTTCAGAGGTGCCTTTCTAACTTCGGCCGAGTGTGCAGTAAGCCGGAGTAATTAAAACAGATATCAAATGGTATTAAGACAGCTTGATTATCATAACTTAAGCTGTGTAAGCTTAGCAAAATCCTCTCGAGGCAGTCAGCCAGACGGTCTCTGCTGAATGAGAGAGGCCATGTACTGCCCTGAGAGACCGCTGCTCTGCAGAAACAGTGACAAACTGATCATATAACCATCAAGAGACTGGAAAAGAAACCGTTCAAAACTGAATCAATTTCAACTTACATTTTGAATAGAATATTAATTCTGTCAATTCGGGAAAGTCACCAGGGCAGGGCTACCCACTTATAATTGCTCACAAACTTCACTTAGGCCTACAGAAAATGAAAGGCGGCGTAGTCAAATAAAATTTCCAGCAGTCATACTGAGAGCAATGACGGTACAATACGGTGTGTCCCCAAAAGTGTTCTGGGAATGTCTGATGTAAAGTGTGTCACGCACAGTCAAAGTGGCAACGTGGTCTGGGTAATGAAAGTCAGTCGTGGTGCATGCAAACGCACCAAAACCACACACACACACACACACACACACACACACACACAGAGAGAGAGGGGAGGGGGAGAGGGAGAGAGCACTGCTGCTGATCAGAAGGCAGGATTACACTTTAAGGAAAGTCTTACAAATACAACCTCGTATGTGCATCTTATACGTTCTGTTGAAACTCCCTGTAGACAGCAAAACTGCCTTGGGCCACATTTAATTGAATATTTTAATATTCAAACTGATCTAAGCACTTGTAAACTTAAGGCGTGTCCGTGGGTATTTGACAATTAAAAATGCTCATAAGTAGCAAAAGATATTAAACTGTAACATGCAAAAAAGGTAAAAAGCACATTTTAGTTAAGCCCAGGCTGTAGAACATGTAAACTGATGAGCCGCTGTTTCAGGTCCTGAATGGTTCAAAGGTGATTGTTTCTAATCCTGCTTCAGTCATAAATTCCTAGATTTCAGTTAACACATTATATTTATATGAATTTCCCAGCCAAGGAATAATGTAAAGTGGAACATGCCCTGCAGTTTAATTCAGCATTAAAGTCCATATACCATCAGCAACCATGCCAAGTACTGGCACGGCATAAATACCGCAACCTAGCACAGCATAAATACCCTAACCTGGCACCAGCTACAAAAGCATTTTCTTTATTACTTTGCTGCACTTGTAATTACATGATATAGAATAATAACATATTTAATTACATAGCAATAGAGGTACACTCTGCTCTAGTTGTGAAAGATGAAGCTATTTTTAGAATTTGCTGTCAGCCAAAGACTTCCCCTTTCATTCCACTCCATAGATCATTGGCTTTTATAAAACACCCCTTTCAGTGTGTATTAGCTTACAACCTACTGCAGAGCACTGCAAGCTAAGCATTCTCCCCCGTTTTGATATACTACTGTGTCTGTGCAATTATGAGACAATTATATTAAAACAAAACCATTAGACGAATACTTAAAGCTATAGCTACATATTTCAGATGCCTATAGACCACCTTTAGGCTTTATGTTTAGTCTTAACATCAGCTGCTGATACAAGAATGTTACTAGAACAAGAGGTTTCTGCGATTGCCTCGTTTAATCTTATTGTCTGATAATTTCCCATGCTTGGGAATCTGATCTATAGGCCTGGTCCACAAATTGATATCCAAACAGGATTTCGCGTACTAAGGACTGCAATTAAGACGAGAAATCTAGGTTTGCTACAGGTTTACTGAAAAGTAACATCTGAATAGTCAAGTAGGGCTGAAGTTATACATTTAAAAATTCACAATACATGGCAATAATTTTATATTTATTTATATATTAAATTTATACAAATGTATGTTTCTGTTAAGTACTAGATACAAAGTTAAAACGCATGTCTAAATGGTTAAAAAAATGTATGGCAAAAAAGATCTGATAAGTATTAACCAATTGATACATTTTACTAGAGCCAGTAGTTATATGAGGACTACAATCTGCTATTTACATACAAGAATATTTAGTCAAACTGAGCAGAATCTGCAAGATGGCTGTGTAGAGGCTTTTCTTTTAATTACTATTATTTTTAAAACGATTATACTCTTTGAAAAGTGCAATACAAATAAAGTTCACTCACTTGTGTCCTTCATTCACACCGAGAAAAGCAACACTTCTTGACACTTTAATATGAGAAATTCAGTTATCCTTATAATTAACAAATCAGAAACTCAAACGCAGCAGTACTAAAAAAAAGGAATACCATTCAATACAATCTCGGGTTCACGAGCATGTACATTAATAACAATACTACTAATAATAATAACAACAACAATAATAATGTTTTAGAATCTGTGCTATAATACAGCATCTGAGAAAGTTCTTGGTGCATGGAGAGACTGGAGGAGTTGTGTCAGTATATCTCTGCATTAATAAAACATGAAAGCCTGGTTCTTGTGTGGGTCCATGTACCTCTTCCTGGGCAGGGGAGATGGTGGAGGGAGAAGTGGAAAAACTCCAAACCACTGCTGCATTCCCTACATTCACCCATATCTAGTGAGGCACTTTTTAAAAATTCATTAATTTACAGCAAAAATAGATTAAAGCACCCAGCTGAGCAAAACTCAAAATTTGGCTCCTGAATGACATTAATAATAAAGCAGCTCCCAAAAGCCCAGGGGGCCTCGCCTGAAGAAACTGTGCTGGCTCCATTTCACCTACAGCATCTTGAGAATAATTTATTTTTAATAAAGACTAAAATAATATTTAAAATGTTATTTATGGATCTAGTTAAAAGACACAATGAGCAAAATACAATTAAAAGAAAGCAAAGCATAATATGTACCATAGTTCTTTTTCTCCCCTCCATGAACAGTTATTTGTAATCATGCTCAAACCTTGTCAGTCTATTACCATGTGAGCACAGACTCGCAGCTGTGAAACCAGTTACTGGGGGCCAAAAAATGCCTAGAACTGCAGTTTACTGTAATTGGTCGGGTCAGTTCTAAATGAGGTTCACTTAAGCGCAATTATCCCCCTCTGATCCTTCACATACATAGACTTCTTTAACACAGAAGAATGGGCTCACACAATACGACTGTGAACAAGATTCAAATTGGAATCATGGAAGCCTTTCCAAGAGATGAATGGGTTCATAGCTCATCTACATTCTAGTTATGCGTAGCATTGCTAATGAAGACTGAGCTACTCTGGTCTCCCTCACACAATAGAGAGCTTAATATCGGGATTAAAGCAGAACTTGTAACAAAAGTTCTATGTAGAGCCTTATATACCACCAAAACAAGCAAGCTGGGCATCATAAAACCCGTTTAAAAACCAAGATAGAGGCAGTAGAGGAGGGGAGGCGGTAGGAGTGGAAGATGAATGATAAGTATTAGCCTGAAATAAAGCCTGAAGAAAAATATAACCGAGGGCTGCATTTTAGGCTTCCAGAGCCCAACATTCCTGCATTATCAACCTCCATATTCTGCCATCCAGCAAGCAGCACCCAGCGCGGACTAATGAGAACCACTGAGAATGCATTAGCATATTAAAAGTACAGTATATTGAATCATGCACTTGGGTAACAGATTTAACTAAGTTTCAAGTCTTTCCACTGTCTGCAATGCAGAGGTATAGCCTACTGTCTCCAGTAAAGCTTTTTATGGCCAGCAGTTCAGGACGAGTCCAACTGGACATGTTCCTGGGCAAAGCTCTCCCTGGATATTCTTAACTATGCATCAATATCTGGAACTTCCAAGTCAGCAGAGTCCGTGCACAAAAGATTTCTACTGTGTGTGGGGGGGGGGGGGAGAGAAAAGTTTCATTACACTAATACACAACATTTTTAGATATAGGTATTTTTAAAAAAAAAAAAAAAGGTTATCACATATAAAGTGACTAGTCATTTTGTCCCTGAATCATGAATTAAGTCTTTAAAATTCAGCTCATATTTTCTGAATGTGATGAATCATAGAAATTTACATGGTTCTGGGCAATTTTGGAAACATGCACATGAATGCATTCATGTGCAAGTTGCTGTTAAGTACAACTGATAATATGCATCATATTTCCTCTCAAAATACCCACAATTACCATTCTTATTATGCAGCCCCAGCAATTAGTTAAATCACCAGACTAGCACTTGGTGAGAACCTGATCAACCATAAGCATTAACAAAGAACACAGGTCTGTTGTGACTACATGTTCAACACAAGTTAATAACCTACATCGCCAATTCTTTAAAATACAAACAAGACAACCAACACCAACATCCACTACAATGCAAAACGATGCGCTGGATGATGCAGGAATATCGCTGTTCTACTTCAACACGTCACTGAAGCAAACTGTAGAGGCCTGACTTGCAATGTCCAAGAAATGGTGCTTTCACCTAGCATGGAGCCCATTAACCAACAGGGGTCTGATAACTCCATCTCACGGACAGCCATTTGAATAATCACTTCAACAAGGGGAAATATTAAAAAACCCCTCAGTGAGACAGAGCTGGGCAAAGGGCCACTGCTGAATCTGAAATAAGCAATTGTTATGCAAAAGGTGTAGTGCTGTCTCTTACTCGTCCACGCAAGTCTTCAAAATCCGTGCACACCTTGCGTTTAATTCAGTGTCAATATGGGGCATTCAATATAGCAGAAATTCATCTGACTGTCTTATTAAAAACTTAAGCAGACCGTCCAACGGCCTACCTGTTAAATCTAGGCAAAAAAAAAAAAAAGAGAGAGAGAGGAAAATAGCACATGCAACTTACACATAAGGGAAAACACGTTTGTGCTTGTGCCAAAGCAAAACAACAACAAACGTATGGTAGGACAGGTTCATCAATCAACTTAGATATATAGATAAATGGATAGATAGACAAACAAATAAATAAAAAAACAACCCAGGGGGAGAGAGGTACTTTGTACTCAACCCTCAAAAACCTCATTTTATATTGCGTGACATCTGACAAACCTCTACATGTTAGGCAATAAATAAATAAATAAATAAATAAATAAATAAATAAAAAACATAGCATGCTAAAAACACAATGACAAAGCATCAAAGCAAAAGCCTGAAGAGGATCTAGCTATATGATGCCAACCCATCTGGTGTCTAGCCTATGGCATCGTTTAGCAAGGATGGAGTAAAGTGGCAGGAATGCAAAATGCCAGCAGTTTCCAGGTAAGTTCAAGCTAAGTGGCAGGATGCCCACTGTGAACCCTTTGGGCATGTGGGATAGCAGACTATACGAAACTGCCACAAAGGCTTTCTAACATCCTGACATGGGAATGATTACTGTTATCACGCAAGAGATGCCTTATAGGACCCATTTTGTACCATTTAACCAAAATAACAGCTGTGAGACAAAGAGAAAGATGCTCAAAGATCAGTTATGTCTACTAAAAGGTGTTAGGAATTAAACCCTTATCAAATAGCCTTTCAAATGCCAAATTGTAAATACAAATTAGTGGAGTGGGTGCAGCTCAGTAATTCAATAGAATCACAGGACTGGAATACATGTCATAATTCATAATTTGTAGCAGGATTTCTATGATGTTAGCAGTGAGTTCATGCTATACATGAAACTTCTTTTATTAAAATCAAAGCTAATTTAACTCATTGTTTAATATTGAGAAATTATTTAAAGTACTAATTCATATGGCCAATAGACTGAAAGCATATCCTTTGTCAAAATAATATTTCAGACTACAACTTGGTCTACTTTGTAAAGTTCCAATTTTACAACTCAACACATTTCCTAATGCACAGAGATCCCAACAGAACAAGACAACAGTTTCAACATAGGAACTACCAGGCGTGTTCTGACAAGTAAATGATGGTTCAATCATTTTCTGTATTCTGAGAGTCTACAACCCAAAGACAAACAAGTCTGGTGCTAACTTGAATCTAGTAGACACTGCTGCATTAATGTTCACTGGGGAACCTAGATCTCACTGCCAGCTCAGATACTTTCGATACAGTGCGTGATCATGAAGAACACTAATAGCACACAATTCGTAAAGATGCCTAACGAGTCTAACGTACAACATCGTGTGACCAGTGAAACTGGCAGTATATTCTGTAAAGGGAAAATCCCTTCATTGTCCTGAAAAATAACACTGACAGGCGGCAGGCACTTCATAGAGCAGCTCGCGGGAAAAGTATTCTAGCAGACGCAGTAAATAATGCAGCATTAAACAGTGACGCGTACTACAACACGGAGGACTCGGCGTTTGACTAAAATCCATGTGTTCACGCACACCGGTGGCGCAGATATTTGTCGAAAACCTACCGATTCCAAAGTTCGCAGAAACAAAGTACCTGGTCAAGTGGCCAATCAAAGCTTTCAACAGATGCATTAGGGCACGTATCCTCAGAACTACCAGTTAAAGATAATTTAAGCGCCAAATCCGATTAGATTAGCTTGCTAGCATTTCTGCCTGTCAAACTCAAAACAAAACCCCCGCTGACAATGATTTCCGAATCTACATCATAACTTGCTTATTATTATCTAAACTAACAAAGCAGGCACGTTATAACATGTAACTACTATGAGTGTTTTGTTATGATTTTTTTTAACATGCGTAGTTATGATTTTGCTAAGCTATAAGTGATCTTGACTTTTTAGTTGCTGTCGCTATAAAGGTAGCCAGCTATGGCTGATTGATGCAGGTATCTAGCTAGTTAGCCAGTTGGCTAGCTATATTAGTACGCTGTTGGTCATGCAATTGCTTCCTGACAGAACACAGCTAAGGTTATTTCTGAACTAAATACCAATATGGCCTTAACCTCATACCTAAGGTTAGCTACTAAGTTACTGGTTGGCTGGACGGAGTTGTTCATTTGCAACCAATGGCTCGCAAAAATGACCTATACTGTCTCGCTTGACAGCTATGGTTTCAAGTTTGGGGCGTCACGTCATCTACTTCAGATATGAAAGTTAGAGCAACAAGACGTGGCTGGCTAGCTCAGTTAAGTGTCTCACCACGAATTCGCTAGCGTTAGCTAAGTTAGCTACCAGCTAGCTAGCTAGTTAACGAACATCCAAACAGCTAACTAACGCTAGCTGACAACTGACTCGTTGCTAGCTAGCTAGTCACCAGTTCAAGTTCTGCACAACTGTCGAGTGCTTTCGGTGTCCCCATTTGCCCTGGCCGACATCAGCGTGCGTCTTAGGAAAGCAGGCCTGCGCGTTACAAGTCAATCCCCACAACTTCACTCTAGCACACCTCCCCGTGAAAGTCGTCCATTTCACGGGCCTGACTTCAACTTCAATCCACGTAGCTAGCTATAGCTAGCAAGCTAACGTTCGCTAGCTCACAACGTACCGCTCACTTACCCGGGTATTTCAGTGACGAATGCCCTGTTGAGCGAGGCAGTCCAGGTTAGTCAAAGTTAACTGTCCCCTCCCCTTCCTTTTCGATAAAAGCTCCCTCTCTTCCTCTTCTTGCTGTCTGAGTTTATCGTGGGTTAGAGACCCGCTGTCCCTTTACCGGTTTGTCCGTGGCGTCCCCTTTGCCTCTCCGCCTCTCCCGTCTCTCCTGCTCGTCTTTCTCTGGACAGCTTACATCCGGGCACTTGGGTTTGCTCCGCTCTGAAAAATCCGGAACTACTTTTGGGCTCCAGCCGCAGAACGACTCAGCAACCTTTTAATGTAGACAGGCAAAGTAAATAGTTCCATTGAGAACATACAGAACATACGTGAGAATAACAATACAATATAATTTATGTGTTATTTGTAATTTGCGTGCACTGTAATTAAGACAGAAAAAGTTTAGTTAGCTTTTATTTCTATACTTATAGTAATATTGTTGATTATATAAAATTTCAGATTACTTGATCGAACGTTTGCTGTGCAGCGCCTTATTGGAATTAAATTCCTTGCTGATATCTGACGTGTTTTGCCATACTACTAACAACGCTTACTGATTTTCGATTATTAATTGATTTTTTTCTTATCAATTTTAGGAGATTTCTCAATATAAATATGCATGCTACCTAACGTGACACTTCTTTGTAACACTTGCAATAGTTCAAAGAAATGTGAGCTCGTGGCGTACATTGTCAAAAACACTGGACATATTTGCAACTTACTATTTCCTGGAACAATAGTGCCCCCTATTATTTCGAAAGCAAAGCAGCTTGGCTTTTGCATCGAAGCGAAACGCTTATTTTACCTCCTACTGGCTGCATGGGGGGGGGGCGTGTCACAAAAAAACTGCTAGTTAACCATTGAGTCACACACGTGTTAACATTATATGTACAATTCCTTTTTTTAATGTCGAGGGCGTAGCTTCAATAAAAAATAACAAATGTTCGAAATGACTAGGACCACTAACAATTTATACACCTTCTTCCATGCTTATTTAAAAATAAATACGTCTAAGTATTTTACAGAATAGTGCCGAAACGTACAGTGAAATCTGACACAGCAACGTTAAGCTTCTCCATCTTTTCATAACACTTGAGCCCTGAATGATATGACGAACTCCACCACGCGGTGCTGAATGGTTGACAACCATATATATATATATATAGATAAACATATATATATATATATATGGATATATATTGAGTATAAAATATATAAAATTGAGTAAACGCAACTTTTTCAATGCTTTCTTCGCGTGGTGCGCAACGTAAAGTCTCCCATAACACACCCCGCACGACGGCCGCCTCTTTCCATAGAAATGAGAGGTAGAGCGAAAATCGCATCTCTTGCTACAAAAATGTATATATTATATTGTGTATTGTGTAAATATATTGTTTGTGTATTAAAATTAATTTTGCTTCCGACGTACGGTATGTCCTTTATTTTGTAAAAATACTGTGAAAATAGGGTAGTAGACACTCTTCACCATTTTAGACTTCTAATTTCCCTCCATTTAAATAAAATGCCAGTTTAACCAAACCTTTCTGCCGGGGCCACAACAATTATATGTATAGATTAGCTCCAACAATGTATTTTAATAAAAGAATTTTTATTTGCAATATCTCCACGTGGTTTTATTCATTAGAAAATTATTTAGAGTTATAAGCATGATAGAGTTTGATCTTATGTTTGCAAAAACATTTGACTATTCATGATTTTTCTGTTGGCGTCGGCATGAACTTGTATTTTGAACGTGTGCTGTGGCTCCTCACAGTCAACGAATCAGAACCGTCTAGCTCACGCATGTGTGGTCAATGAGAAAGCTATGTTCCGGGTCACCTTTCGAAAGGTTTATCGTTACTGTCTGCACCATTAAACCTCTTGTCAGTTTGTTGTGCTGTTCTGATAACCCAACATTGCACACAGTAAGGTTTTCAAATGTATTGTATACGTATTGCACTGTGAACATGTCCATCACACTAACTAGCTAGCGAACGTCATTCTATCCGGTTAGTAATAGCTAGCTAGCGTTAGCTGTAGTTTTGTTGTGGTTATAGGTCAGACCCTAGAGTTGAAAGACCCTGTTTGCGTTGACAAACCTACGAGCTGGTACCTATTAGTAGATATTACCTAGCATAACGAACGACAAAAAGGTGTTTCACAGTTTGCCCAAAGTTCCAAGCAGCTCGTTTGCTCTTATATAGGCTTTAACCCAGTCGTTGACTAATTCACTATACCTCTGGTTAAGTTCCGTGTTATTTCCCTATTAGAGTTTCTGTCTTGTGTTACAGTGAATGAAAGTATCACCCATACCAACGCTAGTTGTATTGATTCAGGTGTACACTATGGCGCATTCTGATCCTCCGACATCTGCTGCAGTGGATGGGCGGCTATGCGAAGAGTTTGCCGTGCCCTCTCACGTCGAGGAGGTCAAGAAACTGATGGCGACATTTGCGGCGCAGCACGGGGCTGCCGGTCGCAGGGTTGTGCTGATCACTTCGGGGGGCACCAAGGTCCCACTCGAGTCCCGAACTGTGCGCTTCCTGGACAACTTCAGCAGTGGCCGGCGAGGGGCCTCCTCGGCCGAGTATTTCCTTGACTCTGGGTATGCTGTCATCTTCCTGCACAGACACCGCTCCCTCTACCCATACACACGCCACTACGCTGGCATCAATCTGCTGGACAGTCTGATCTTTGAGCCGGGCATGGAGAACACGGGGCGGGTACTGGTGGATCAGAACCAACTGCTGAACATTGCAACGGTGCTCCAACGCTACCAGGCGGTGCAAGCCGCAGGGTTGCTGCTCCCAGTGGAGTTCAGTACCTTGTCGGAATACTTGCACCTACTCAAAGCTTCAGCACAGGCTCTCAGTTCAATAGGTAAGCACACCTCAACCCATTGCACTCGTTCATATTTATCCAGTGCAAATCCGAGGTGTCATGTACAGTGTTTGTGTTTTTCAGGCTCTAAAGCCATGTTTTATTTGGCGGCAGCAGTTTCTGATTTCTACATCCCGGCATCCGAAATGCCGGAGCATAAAATACAGTCCTCCAACGGACCTCTGCAGGTACAATAAGGAATAGTAACCCTACCTTTATTTTCACACCACTTTACCGTTTCACACTCTTCCAATTCTGACTTTAAAACGTAGCCTCTTTGCATTTCACAGATAAGTATGAAGATGGTTCCCAAGATTCTCTCCCCACTGGTGAAGGACTGGGCCCCAAAAGCTTTTGTAATTTCATTTAAGCTGGAAACGGATTCGTCCATCCTGCTGGAGCGAGCTCGTCGAGCCCTGGCCACCTACAAACACCAGGCCGTCGTGGCCAACGTCCTGGACACACGGCGGGGTTACGTGGTCGTTGTGACTGAGGACTCGCAGCATGAGCTGGTGCTCACAGACGAGGAAGCTCGAAAGGAGGTGGAAATTGAAGAGAAGATCATCAACAACTTGTCAGTTGCACACACTCAATTCATGAGCCAACAAGGATGAGAAATGTGCTGATTCTCATAACCTAAGATCTGTCTGTCTGTCAGTCCACTTAAAAGTGTCTGAGTTCTAGATAGTGTAAAATATCAGTTTCTAGATTGTTTGATTTACAACTAAAATAAATCCTGCCACCTCAGCAAGATGGCAGTGTTGGCTAGATTAACAAATCTAATGTGCTTTGATCTCTAAAACATTCCTAAGCATCTCTCCTATACGTTTCCCTTTGATGTTTAGACATTGCAGAGCTTTCACAGATTTCTATTTGTATGGCTTCAAAATTAGAATCTTTTGACTGATAGGCACAACTAAACAGACTGTGCTTAATTTTACTCTTTGTTAAATCATGTCAGTTTTACTGTTACAAATTATCAGAAAGGGAAGTCTTCAGGCCTGGATGTACAATTTAAAAAGTACCAAATGCCAAAGATGCATATAAACATGTGCTGCCTTTACTGTTAAACATAAATAAATTATATATAAATAATTTATTTATGTTTTTTTGTCACATCAGTTTGGACTTTCTGCAAAGTATTAAGTGTTACAAAAGAAATTCCACATATGTTCCATTGTATGTGATATTTGAACTTCGCAGCTCTAAGAATACAAAAACGTGGCCTCTTCCCACAAGTAAAGCTGGTTTTAACTCCATCAACATGATCAGTATCTCTAGAATGCTCATTTGAGTTTGATGCTCTTCTTAATTCCAGCACGAATACCAGAAAGTTCTCCACCGTATCTTGTCTCCTCGCGCCGCGCCTCCACAACCTGAAACAGAGATGGAGTTTGGAGATCCTACTTAGTGGGAGAAAATAAACAAATACACGATTTGACAGTCCTTGAGGAACCCATACCTGGCCCTTCCTTCGGATCTTGGCACGCCTGTACTTTTCTCTGTGCTTGACTCTAGGATTACGATCAATCTTCTTCCTCTTTGGAGTGAGTCCTTTATTCTTGGCCATCTTTTCAAGGAAGAAGATACGTTTCATCAACGTGTGAAAGTAAATAGTCAAGCTTGAAAAAATCGACAGTATGAAGCAAGGAGTTCTGGCCCAGCTATGGATTCCCATCGATTACTCTGACCAGTCCAATCTGAACATGGACATGAGTTTTTGGTTAAAGGGAAAGTACCCATCTAAAAACCATCAAAACATCTACAAAATTAGTGGCCCCTGAAGAATTTGAAAGTTTTCTGATGTGTATAAGTGACCATAGTAAAATCCTTTCTGCAAGCCATTTCTGTGTACCTGATAAGTAATGCCTCTTTTAGCATCCCCATCTTCTTCTGCCTCCTCTTCCTCCACTCCCTCCACCACCAACCTGAGAACGCAGTTACAGTAAGCTCTACAGCCCTTTCAGACCACACACAAGTGAGGAGCCGAGCTGTCAAACTCCTCTTACCCATCCATGTCCTTGGCTTTTCTCTTCAACTTCAGCCTCTCCTCGATGCCCCTGTAGAAGAGCAGCGCCGCTTCTTCATCCTCGTCGTCTTCCTCATCCGACTCACCCGCTTCCTCCGAGTCTCCCGTCTCTGGTACCTACGGCCAGACACGGAGGAGAACTCGAGACTCACGGCACTCAGGATTCCTGAAGGGAGCCGTCACCCTGGATGCCTGAATGATGCTGTTATATGGGAAAGCACCAGGTGTTTACCTTGCTCTTGTGAAGCTGTTTGCCGCTGGTTAATATTTTCACTGCTCTCTCTTGCTGGTCGCTGGAGAGCAGCTGGCGCAGCTGAGGAGCAAGGTTGGCATCAACAGCCCCTAGGTCATTTATTAACTGTAGAAACAAACAATTTTCATACACACACAGTCAATACTATGCCACAGAAATAGCGCTTGGAATAGTTGGGTTTTAATAAATGACAGGTTAATCAAAGAACTGCACTTACATTTCTGTAAGTCACCAGTCTCTCAATCACTGGGTGGTTATGTGCTGGAATACGTTTGGCTTTTAAAACCAAGTAAAAACTTATGTTTGTGCAGTAGCTGGTGGAAAAAAAATAGAGAATAAATGTAGCCTCTGCAAAGCTTTTAATGAACTGATGTAAATATACAAAGGACCAAGGGGACACTTACTTAAGGTAAAGCTGCTGCTTGTTGATGAGGTAGTTCGCCCCCTGGAGGAGGTAAGAGAGTGCAACCATAAAGCAGAAAGAAAAAGCCTGGCCTTTCTGGCTAGTAAGGAGAAATTACATTTGTTTCATGTATACAACCCACTGAGTTTGTCTAAGAAGATCTCACCTTTCCTGGTGGAATTTGGCCATCTTTTACCATCTGTACCAGGGGCTGTAGCTCATCTCTCATTTCTGTTAGCTAAACACCATAAAGGACGAGAACAAACGGGAC
Source organism: Sternarchorhynchus goeldii (assembly GCA_028565775.1). NCBI lineage: Eukaryota > Metazoa > Chordata > Actinopteri > Gymnotiformes > Apteronotidae > Sternarchorhynchus > Sternarchorhynchus goeldii. Next base: position 10,805,598 of record JAOXYF010000019.1, read on the forward strand.
AAGTGACTTTAGAAAGTTATGCAGGGCTTCATGAAGATGTGGTTTAGGAAAACAGAATGAAGGACTTCTTGGTGAATATGGTAAACTTGGCCAAACCCTTGCAACATGCCTTAGCCTTGAAGTCTTTAATGAGTTCCAGCAGCTCTGGAGACTCCTTCTTCAGCAGCCTGAGCTTCTGTTTCTGTGACATCGTCTTGAGGTCTTTAACAATCTTCTGTTCCTCTCCTTCATGCGTCTCAGTTTCAGCCTCCTCTGCAAATTCCTGAGAGACCACAGAAGTAAAATGGTATTACAGACAGACTGCATGATTAAATGCAGACTGAATCATTCACGGCTATGCACAGTCGATCAGTGCAGCCGAGACTGTTTAGTAATGCACCTGGATCAGATTTAGATCATAGTCTTCTTCACTCAGACTGGCTGCCAAACGACTCTGAATGTTCTTGGCTTCTTCCTCTTCTTCCTCATCCTCTGCCTCAAGCTCTTCCAACGACTTGCCCTCTGTCAACAAATGCAAAGGTAACACGGCAACATGTTCTGCATCAGAACACTATGACAACATTGAACTCATTTAATTTGCATTGTGTGTATGTGTAGAATAGTTTTGTTGTGTGTGTACTATGCATACTTCGAGTCGTATAATCAGAGTCATAGAACGTTCTCTTGTTGCTCCCCCAGGCCATGTCATTTGGAAGATCTATTAAAAATAGACAAGAAAGAAATGGAAAATACTACACAATTTATTTTACCAATAAAAAAGAATTACAACAATAATGGGAACAGAATAGATATTACAATTTCCCAACAGTAATATTAATATCACCCCCAAAGGATTACAGTAAATCACTAACTTACCATCATCTCTTTTTCCTTCGAGGTCACTCTCCATGTCAGTCTCCTCCTGTTCTTCATCACTGCTATCCTCTTCCTCTTCTTCATCAGAGTCTTGAAGCGTAAGAGGCATTACTTCTTCCTGAAAGAACCACAAATCACTGAAACAAGCCACTGAATGGCTATGCACTTAGTCAAACGTGACTTATTAATTACTAATTTAAAATAGTTACTTAATGAAACTAGTTAGTGAGATAACAAAACCTTATTGATTGGTTATTGAAGGTTACACAAATTTTCATCTAGTTACCTCACCATCTTCATCCACTTCTTCACTGTCCCTGAGAACTCCATGAGCCAAGAGATCCTAGAAATGGTCAATCAGAGGTAGATATCAGAAAAGATCCTAATTCAGATATCAGTGCCTGCTATAACATTGCACTCCCCAAGGCAGCAGCAACTCACCGAGATTCTTTTGCTGTGAAATTCATCTATTTTATCTTCCACATACTTTGATGATTTCTGATGACAAATCCATATATATAAATCATTAGTAACTATACATTAGATCAAAAATATTCCACAATAAAAGCAAAACATTGGCTAATGCACGAGTTTGTAGCTAATTACCTTATCTGGAATTTCTTCATCCTTAAAGCAGGCAGGATCATCACTGTCGTACGTTTCTGTCTTCGACTTTGGCTTTCGCACAATCCTCCTGAGCGGAACAACATAGTCAAGGGTCTGCGTTGTAATAAAGCATTCATAAACAAGAGCCCGCATATTGACGCTCCTCGCGTTAGCGAAGTCATTTTCTCATGTTATGTTTACAATATTTTATTTGGACACGATAGTGTTATAATATTACTGGAGTATGGTATGATTTAGCAGAAAGACGAGATCAGACGCTCTGACTGAATTCTGTTATTTGTATCGTCTTTCATCGGACTAAACGAAAGTCACATCTAAATCGGTAACTAGTCAGCGTTACATACCTCCTTGCTCGAACCATGCTAATATCACGTCCTTGCAATTGAAACTGACTTAAGTGGAATAAACGGGTTGGTACCAGTATCTGGATTGCAAACAAACGAGAGAAAGTTTGGCAAAATCAGGATCTTAGCCGGGATTTTAAAAAATCACCCGCACGAGTATACCAACACGCGTTTACACGAAAGCAATGGATTATTTCCGGTTCTTGCAGTCAAACGTCAAAATAAAAGTTGCAAACGAAATAAATAGGCCTGCTGTATGATTATTTTAATACATATTCTATGAGATACAAATAAATTGCAATAAATGTTTCATAAATATACAATAAAATATTAATTAGAAGTTGAATTTTGCGTTAGAAAATGTCTACTTTAATAACACTGGTCAAGAATAATTTTATTTCCTGTAAAATAAACCTGCTTTTTATATTTTTATCACGCTGAATCCATATGTTTTTTTCAGAATTTCTCTAAAACCCATATTTTTTTGTTCCAGAGTGCTCATATGCCATGTACTGTATTGAAAGTGGATTCCCTCTGTGTTGGCACATACTGCTGCATACTGAATAGAAATGTTCCTAAATCCAAATATAGGCGAAACTCATGCATACACTTTATAAGTACGCTTGCACACATTTTAAGTGAACTAACAGCCTTATTTATGAATGTCATATATAATTAATATATTAATGTCAAATTTAATTACGCCGTCACCTAACAGATTGTATTCAGAGTTCAACGTAAAAAGTACTATAAAGTCCTATTTTAGTTTCTGAAGCAAAAAAACTTAATTATTATTATTTTTGGCCAGTGTAATGAATGAACCGATGAAGGACTTTTTGAATGTACAGCTTAGGACAAAAGTTTACAATCGAGCCATTAAAGTGCGCTTGACCCTAATGGGCGTGGCTCCAGGGCCACGCCTACAGAGCTGTGCATTAGCGTGCGTGCGCCATTGCTGATTGCTTTACGCACAGAAATGATTCTGCAGGCAGTGGAAGAAACCTGAAGTAGAGGAGGTCCAAAACGTCCCATCGTTTGTTAGTAAAAAAAGATCTGTTAAGGCAGATATTTTCGGTAAGGATATGCAGAGTACAGCAATTCACAGAATGTGTTCAGTATAGTTGGACACAACATTGACGCCATTTGCAAATTGAACTGAATTTGAAAATGTCCGATGTTGGTAGGGCTATTGTAGCTAGCTAGCTAGCTAGCAGCTAGGTTAACAGATTTGTTCCCAAATAGGTCACATCCTGTTTGATATATTTAACACGTTATTGCTTTATGTGAAATGCATTAGCTCATATATGATATTATCTTTTGCGTGTTTTAGTCATTTGCTACAGGGATAAAACCACGAGCTTCTTAGCTAGATAACTTTCGCAGTAATGGTAGCTGTTGTTGAAGTGCATTGACTGCTCTTGGCAAGACTGCGCCATTTTGTCATCTTGGTTGGTAGCTACAGTCTGAATGGCTGCTCGCTCCGCCCTGTGATCTTTCTTATAAAGTTTCGCTTAGTGAAAGCTTTATTATTTGCAAAGCTGACACTGCTATTCGTTTGATTGTTTTTGCCCCCCGCATTCTACAACTGTTCTGTTAAATTTGTGTGTTTGCATTGTTCTGGACGGCTCAGCGAGTCAAATGCTTCCCACAGCTAAACAATGCATTCGCCTTTTGGTCTCGGTCTCCTCTATCACCATCTATGTGATGTTTTCGATGCAGTTTTATTCGTTCTAGTGTCTAATTCGGTCTGTTTTTGATTGTGTGGCCAACTGATTTGTTCTAACTTATGGTGAAAAATGGACTGCCGGTTTACTTATTTTGATGTTTGATGGATGTTTGACTGGTTAGTGCTAGTATTATACAGCTAAGGTAAATATGAGACGAGCGAATTCAGATTTAATTTAGGTGGTTTGTCTTTCCTTAGAGCCTGAGTATTCATGCAAGGTGTTCACCCCACTTATTTTTAGTTTGAGATAAAGGAGCACATTGGTTTAGTCTTTGGCTGATTTGTTTTTTATGAGGGTTCTGAAAAAATAGAAGTTTCACTTCGAATTCATTTGATAACTGATCCATGTGTAACTGAAAGTTGATAAATTGCTCACTGTTCACCTCGATGTAGATCTTGACCCCTATTTAAATTTTGTTTTTAAGTTTTGAGGTGTTGAAGTACTTGAGGTGGTGTTTTCCTCAGGGAGAGGTTACCTTTACACCAGTGCAAGCTGCTTAATTGTAGCTATTTACTTGCACACAAGTCCACACTAATCTGAAATTTGAAAAGAACTACATTGCCACATTTTGAGCAGGCTGAATTAGTGTGTGTGGGGTGTGTGTGTTTGAGTACTTAGCTGTGTACAGTTTCATAGTGTATTTAAGTACTTATGTTAAGGTTACCACATTGGTTTGCATAGCTAGACAGTTAAATACAGTAGGTGTCATGTCAAATTTCTTCACTATATATATTTATATTTATTAGGCCTGGACAAAGTAATTCTGAGACTACACACTAGTACCTTAAAAACCATTAAGGTTTTCTTATGTGTGTTTATTGGCCATCTGATATTGGAAATTCTCCTGTCTGACTGGTTTATTTTTTTTAATACCTCATGCATGAATGTTTATGCTGGTTCAACATGTGATTCGACATGATATGCATGCATTTTAAGATGAGTTTCAAAACTAAGCTTTGGCTTTTGCAGCTGTCCAAACCTCTGCTGTGAATGCTTGGTGATTCAAATGATTGCTGAATCTGACCAAAGTGTACTAAAAGCTGGAATGGACTGGTGCTGAATGGAATACAACTGGATGCATTCTGGGCGTTCCTGGTCGCCTTGCTGTTTACATTGATGTTTTTGCCTTCATTTATTCTTTTATTACAGTCAAGAGTTGATTTTAAATGCTTGCCGTCAAGATTGGCTTGGGTTTCGCCCGCAACTAATAACGAACCACCACTAATTGTACAGGTAAGCATTTGTGTAGCATTTAGCTTAGGAGTCCCAACGCATTTTAGGTTAAGGGCTTTCTTGCACCTCAGTTTTTGGTTTGCTGAGTGATTTTTGGTTTTTCTCAAACTAGTTGAAGACCCTTATAAAACTACCACTGAGTATTATGTAATGTTGTTCAGTATGTTGTTTATATGATCACCATATCATCTTCACACGTTTTTTTTTGGGGGGGGGGGGGTGTCTGAAAGGAATTTAAGTCTAGGAATGCATCTTGAGTTGACTTTTATCCAGGGAAATGTGGAATTTCAAGATGATTTCACTTCTAGCTGACTCAAATAAATGATCTAAGCTCTTATGTCCAGCCCGTCCTGTGTCATGGCGTTGGTTTGGGGAGTGTGGTTGTGGGAAACTGGCTTGTGTTTACACTGCTCACCAGTTGGGTTGGAAATAAAATGTATTGGTTTGATGCATTTAATGATTTTATTCTAAACGTACATGCAAAATGTGAAGAAGCTCTCATCTCAGACTTATGACTAAGACTGGTCTGTCTGGATATGCAAGTTATCTCAAAATATTTTGAAAGGGGGGCGGGATTATAATGGGGTGAATTTTTGATGCATAGTCAAGTGGTTTGCAGGTGAGTTTCAAAATTTGTAACCAAACAGTGAACTACACATACATTCATGATGTTTTGCAAAGCATTTTTAAACTGCTCAAACGGTATTTGAAGTTGTATGTAGAAGTCTATTGTGCTTCAGTTTCAGCCAGTTCATTTTATTTATGCGTTCAGTGGCCCAGAAACCCTCGTTTGTTGGTTAATGGCTTTGCCCATCAAGAGAAGTGCATTTGTTCTGCTGTTGTCATTATGTGATTGCTCAGATGCTTTGTTTACACCCTTCCATCCTTTCCATTTTTACTGCTCTGTTGTGGTTTGAGTCTTGCTTTTGTGTGTGACTGACTTGTGTCCTGTTAACCCTTCTTCTGCCATAGCCTGACGGTCGTTACCTTCTTTCATCTACAGGTGTGCGTTATAGCACCGCAGCATGGCTGTGGTCATCCGTTTGCAGGGTCTTCCCATTGTGGCAGGCACCATGGACATTCGCCATTTCTTCTCCGGACTGACCATCCCGGATGGTGGTGTGCATATTGTAGGGGGCGAACACGGCGAGGCGTTTATCGTGTTCGCCACAGACGAAGATGCCAGGCTTGGAATGATGCGCACGGGGGGCGCCATCAAGGGCTCCAAAGTGTCCCTTCTGCTTAGTAGCAAAACCGAGATGCAAAACATGATCGAGCTGAGTCGCAGGCGTTTCGAAACTGGTAGTGCAGAGGGGGCAACAGGAAATGGAAACAGGACCGGTCCACCCAGCAGCTCTGGGGCTAGTGGGCGGGCCAGCATGCCCACCCCTGCTCAAGGTTTTAGCAACACCACAGCAACCACGGCTACCACGGCGGTCTCAGCTAGTGAACCTGTAAGCAACAAAAGTGCAGCCACTTTTGCCTCTACCACCATGGGGAACATGCCTCCCAACTTTAATAATTTCAGTAGTCCCAGTCTTAGTATGGGCTCCACCATGACTACTGCAATGTCCTCTTTGAGCTCAGTACCTCCTCCTATACCACCATTACCCACAATGCCAGCCTTGCCACCCATGCCTCCCATGCCTGTTCCACCACCTGTGTCCACTTTGCCCCCAGTACCCACCGTTAATCCCATCACTTCAGTGCCTCCGGTACCCCCCATGGCACATATGCCACACCTCTCTGCTCTACCCCCTTTCAACCCAGGTGTTCCTCCACCTGTTGGCCCGGTGACCGGTGCGCTTGCAGCTTCAGGACCACCGCTGTCTCTTGGCAACCCGAATCCAATGTTCCTCAACCCTCTGAACCCACTGAATCCCCTCAGTATCCAAGCTCACTTAAAATCAGCAGTGACTAACCCAGACGAGTTGTACATACAACTTCAGGGTCTGCCCTTCACTACTTCAGAAATGGAAATCAGAGATTTTTTCCATGGGCTAGGGGTTGACTCTGTTAAGATACTCAGAGACAATATGGGCAGAAGCAATGGCAGGGCTTTAGTTAAGTTTTTTACCCCCCAAGACTCATTTGAAGCTCTAAAACGGAACACTGGGATGATAGGCCAAAGGTATGTAGAGATATCACCTTCCACAGAGAGACAATGGCGAGATGGGCAGGGATTGATCGCGGGTCAGGCGAAAGTCGGTAACGACTCTGAAGCCAATCGGCGCCATCGTGGAAGTGGTAGCTCAAGCTCCCCTTCCCTGAGAGAGCGCGCCAGGTCCCGTTCTCCTCATAAACAGGAGCTGTGTGTGTATTTGAAGGGGCTGCCATACGAAGCGGAGAACAAGCAGATATTCGAATTTTTCAAAAATCTGGACATTGTCGAAGACAGCATTTACATTGCATACGGTCCCAATGGAAGGGCCACAGGGGAGGGTTTTGTTGAGTTTAGAAATGAGATGGACTACAAAGCTGCCCTTGGATGCCACATGCAGTATATGGGTAGCCGGTTCATACAGGTGCACCCTATCACGAAGAAAAACATGTTTGAGAAGATAGATGCGATTCGCAAAAGGATGCAGGGATCTCAGGCAGATCAGAAGGGTAGCTCATCAGAAGGAGGAAAGGGTGCCAGAACTTGTGCTCACATAACAAACATCCCATATAATGTCTCGAAGAAAGATGTGCGGCTTTTTCTAGATGAGATCCAGTTGTTTGAGGACAGCCTCAAAGTGCTGGTTGATGGTAATGGGAATGGACTTGGGCAAGCTGTGGTGCAGTTCAAGTCTGAGGAAGAGGCTCTTAAAGCCGAGCGACTGCACAGGCAGAAGTTAAATGGCAGGGATGCTTTTGTACACTTGGTCACATTTGAGCAAATGAAGGAGGTTGAAAGAAACCCTCCTCCACAGGCAAAGAGAGGGCAGAAATCTCATGCTCAGGCCCAGGCTCAGGCTCAGGCTCAGGCCCAGGCCCAGCTACAAGCCCAAGCTCCACATGCTTTTCCTGGGATGACTGGAGAGGAGTTCAATTTCCTCCGCAATGCAGTGAACATTGGTAATGGCCCTCCGTTTGTCAACCCATTTGCCGCCCCAGGTGGTGGATTAGCTGGCCCGCCACCTCTGCCACCGTTAGGTACAGCTTTGGGCGATGTCTCGCTTCCAGTTCCTCCGCCAATGGTTGGAGGTCATTTGCCGGGGCCCATTCTGGAGCCTCCTGGTTTCCGTGCAGGTGGGAACAGTGCCCCTCCTGGATTTGTTGCCGCACCTGAGAGCTTAAGAGGCATGCCACCGTTTGACAACGGAACATCCAGGAAAGGTGCAGGTCAGAACCGTGTTGGGAACCAAGGTCGTTCTGGTGGCTCTCAACCTGGTTTTGGACCATCCTCTGAGAATCTTAGAGGATCGTCCAACAGTGGGCCGGCTAACCAGAGGCCCACCATTGTCAAAATCCAAAATATGCCTTTTACTGTGACGGTTGATGAAATATTAGATTTCTTTTATGGATATAAGGTGTTGCCTGGATCTGTATGCTTACAATTCAGCGAGAAGGGACTGCCCACGGGAGAAGCTATGGTTGCATTCGACTCGCACGATGAAGCAATGTCTGCTGTTATGGACCTGAACGATAGACCCATTGGGGCCAGGAAAGTAAAGATTACCATGGGATGAAAGAAATCAGGCTTTTTAAGTCACCTGTCCAGAAAGAAACTGTTCCCACTGCTGAGCTCTTACTATTGGCAGAGCTTGGTGGAGAACAGCAGATGTTATTTGGGGGAAGGGAGAGGGATTTCATTGGTGATTCTCTTTTTTTCGCTTTGAATGCAACATGCTCTATTTACAATTTGACTGATACAAAATCAGATTAAAAAGCACACACGTACTGACTCAGCATGACTTAGTTGTTGAAGAGGTTGGTTTATTGTTTTCTCTCTCTCTCTTTCTTCTTTCTCTTTCTCTGAAGTGTTTCATTAGAGGCTAACTATGAGAGTTGAGGTCTTGTAGCACAAGTTAATAGATCTTAAACACTTGGTTTGTGTGCAAGTTTTGGCTGTGCTGGAGTGTCTGGAGGAAAAAAGCCTTCTCCTTCTCAGATATTCTCTGATGATCTGTATCTAAGAGCAGTTTTTGAACAATTTGCACTTCTTTATGTGTGCTGTATAATGTGTGATGTGCTTTCTTCAATGGGGTAAACGCCCAGTGCTGCCATGCACAATGTGTCCAAGCAAGTCCAAATGTTTCCTACTGCTCAGTTTCAAATCCTCCGAACAGTAAATGCATGTAAATGTTTTGTCAATGTATGTTCCATTGCCCGTACGAGGTGTATTGGATGAAGTTTTTCCTGTGACGAGTCAAAAGATGTTAAACCAGTGCATCCATTTGATTCCACTGTAAACCGATCAAGCAGGACTCTTCAGTAAATGCGGCAATGTCACATTTTTGTATATGAAAGCTTTTCATTCTTCTCTTTACAATGTGTGCTGCATTTGTTTTGCTATGATACAGTAGCTTTGTTGCTTTTTTAAAGATGTTACCTCTAAGCAGTTTTTTTTCCTGATTATTTTGGTGTTTCCAGTCTTTATTTGCTGTTGTACATATTTTTCCAGCTCAACTATTTTGTCAAATAAAATGGCATTCCTGAACTGATGAATCTGCAAGGTATTGCATTTCTCTTTTCTTGTCATCCTTTTCTCCCTTTCAGACCACAAATGAACAAATAAAGTTTATTTTTTCTCTGCTGGCTTTCATGTTTCACATGTGTGATGCAGAAATGATGGGGGAACCAGCACACTGTTGAAACGGCT
>JAOXYF010000019.1:10815290-10831736 GCA_028565775.1 Sternarchorhynchus goeldii
CCCCCCCCCCCCCCCCCCCCCTTAGTTAAAGCAGCTGTAAAGATTTTGGAATTCCCAAGAGTCGGTCTCATTTAATGCCATGTGGTTCCTATCCTGAAGCTGCTGGGTAACTTCAGGATCTGTACTCTTGAGCTCAGCATAAACGTTCTATTTCTGAACCTCAAATTTAGTAACGCCTCTGTAGGCTGCTAAGCACTTTACTGCTTTGTTGTCCTCTGGGTTTTAGTCAAAAAGATATTCAGAAGTGTTGTTTTAAATGTTTAGTTTCACTACATTGAGGTTAAACATGCAGTATGGCTTGGGTGAGCTGAGCTCAGGCTTGGTCAAGTTTGTTTGGCTAAGGAAAGATCTTGTGTTCCACAGGAATTAGGCTATTGTGTCAGTACAGTGACTTCTGATCTGATGTGTGAAGTTTTGTTTCTCAGAGTATGAACAAAGCTGAGTCTTTGAGGTACTTTTACCTGCAATGTTTTGATTCCAAGCTATTTCTGGCAAAACATCTTGTGCTTTTTTGCTTTTTTTCCCCCATTTTTAAAAAAAAATCTCTTTTCAGTCTTATTCTTGGCACTAGTTATCATATACTCCTATTTACATTTTGTAGCAATAAAGGAAATTGGCATTGGTTTCCTTGTTCTGAAAAATCATTCTCAGCTGTGTTTGAAAGCTGCATCAAAATGGTAACTGATGTTACAGAAACATCAAACTGGCTTCCTGTAATGGATTTACTGGCCCAAGTGTGATTTGTTTCAGGAGGTATGTAATGTCTGATCTGAAAGATTTGGATGGCCATTTGACTGTTGGACCAATCCTAAAAGCCTAGCTTGAGTTACACTGGGTCAATAAGTTTGTATTCTCTTGTGTAAAGCTTTAGAGGACAGTGGAGTGTGCATTCATGAAGCATCTCAGAAGAGGTGTTTTATTCCAGGGTTAAATTCTTCCCTGCTGCTGCTTGTTGATGTGATGTAGAAATCAAGATGGAGGTGGATTTTTACGTGTTCTAGTGTTCCTATTCATTTGTGGATCGATTGTCTGATGTTTTGTCCTTTACCTTTTGATCACTGCATGGCTGAGCGCCCCCCCCCCCAAATGTTGATACTGAAGGTAAGTTTTAGGCGTTTGACCTAAATACTGCTAAAGGATTTCCATAATTATTTCTGCCTCTGGTTTTCAGTCCAATTTCATATCTGCACAAATGCCAGAGTGACGAGCAAGTTGAAATGTGTACACAGGCTTTTTTCTAAGGTGGCTTCTGTTGTTGAGAACTTCAAAGTGAGTTGAGTCTGAGTGGTCTTCACAGTAGGCCGTTTGCCTCTCCTTAAAACTAGTTATACTTTTCCCACTTGAAGTCTTTTGCTATGGCTTGTGTTATATTAGCTGTAACACTATGGCTAGTTCTCGTCTCTGAAGAGGCGAGACGTGTGAAAAAGAACGGTATTTTATTGCTGTAGATGCAATTTATCATGAACGTCTATTATGTAGTTGTTAAGCCTGCACAAATGAATGAGGATATGCCAATGCGGAGAGGTGAGGGCTCTGGGCCTGGTTAACAGTCTGCCGTGAGTGCTTTGCTTCAGCTGGTTGGAGATGCTGGCAGCCATCCCTGTGATTCATGCCAGTTTCGCTGTCACAAAAGGCATCTGGGCTAATCTATTGACTGCTACTCCATGCAACTAAGATCTCAATGACTGTCTTGAGGTGTTTCTTATTGCTAATTTTGGTGGTGTTAGAACTAAACAAGCACTTTATTGAGAAGTATTAAGACTACATAGCTCTTATGCAATGGGGTTGAAACTGAGTTAAAGATCAGTCAAGATGGTCGATCTGAGGCAAGGCTGTTCAGAGTGCCGATGTTATGGTATCTGCAAGGCTGGTGTTCATCACAGCAAGTTGGAGACTCACTGATTCTCAAGGGTCTTGTTTTTCAAATGCTTTTTGCCTTTTACATTCTTCCATTTTAAAATGTTATCACATGATTCCATGTTTTTATAGACTGTGCATTTCAGTGCTGTTGGACGCCTGGCTGCTGCTTTTTGTGGTTTTTGCTGAGGACTTTCTGTGGCACCAGCCCTCTTATGTTCTTTTAAAGCTATTATATACTCCCAAATCCTTGAATATGACATTAACGATGTAACCTATTGGTAAAATATCTGGAATTTCTGCTTTATTCTGAATGTGTCCGTTTGTACCCTTAATCACTGAACTTGAACGTTGGAGTTTGTGAAGGTTTTGAACCTTTCACTAACCATATATACATGCACACCAGTAATTCTGCATTGTATTGTGCTGGGGTATATGACTCATGGTAGTGCTGTTGTATTATTGAGAGCTGTTGGACCTGTTAGTTGTTTGTTTGGTTTCTTTTTTTGTGTGTGCTTGGTTTTTTTGGAAAGTTGAATGATGGTGCTGTGGTCAACCTGTGATTGCTTTAGATTGACTGTTGTCATGGTAACTGGGATTTGCCTGAACTGTTCCTTCACTGTAGATGTTCAAAATGCATTCAGAAGGGTTATCTGACATTGAGGGTTAACTGGTTAGTAATAGTCTCACCTAGGTGCAGAATTTACTTATTGTAGCCGAGTTGTTTTGTAGTTTGCTTTGAAACTTCTGTCAATATGCTTTCCCTAAAAACACTGCTGGTGATTCATTTAACCCGGTTTCTGCATTCGAGTTATACAGGTAGACTTAACTCCTCCACCTCGTCTCGCCCAGTGGTGTAAACGTGCTTAGAATAACTTCCTGCCTACACATATTTAAATTATTGCTGATTGTGGGTTTTGTCGAGTCAGGTATTTACATATTCGTAAGGATGTTCCGAACGTTACAGTTGACTGTTAACTAATGACTTTAGGGTTATTGGTAATATGTGGAGCTGATCATGCTGCTGATGCAGGCAACAGCAGTGTTTTACTTTATAGATCCGTGCAGGTCCGTAGTCTGTGGAATGTTGGTGTACCGGATTGTGACGCTACGCAGAGCGATAGGTAGGGAAGTGTGATTGATTGGTCTTTTATCCAATGGGTGCCTATTTCTACATGCCGTCCCAACCAATAACGCAAAGCGTCTTTTCAGGAACCCGTTGCCACACCTTCTAGTTTTAAGAGACTAGTCGTAGGACAGAGATACTTGCTAGCGATTTGCTACCGAGGAAACTTACTTGAGGAAATTGCTAAGGTTGGGTTCAGACTGTCTTAAATATCTGTACATTTTGGGATTTGTTGAATCGTTATGACTTGTTTTATTAGTAAACAGTTGCTTAACCATAACAGCTACGTACCTTTTAGCGTTTAGCTTGGTTGTTCTTTAAAACGTCTAAAATCAGATCTCGTCATACATGTAGCTAGCTAGTGCTAACTTAACAAGCTACTTTATGTTGTCGCAGTATGTAGCTAGCTTGATAGCACGGCTAGCTTGCGATTTAAGTTCGTGATTTTTCTTGATTTTGCAGTCTTTATTTAGACTTTTGTACCTAACTGTTTTGTTTAGAAGCCGTAGTAAGTTGTTGCGCCTGCAAGCTGGAATCGATGTACGGTTTCAAGCAAAGTGGGGATTAATTAGCAGTGCTCGGGTTTTGACGGCACGAATATTTGATTAAAGCATTCCGCTCGTGCAGATGTAGCAAGTGAACCCTGTGTGTGTTGGCTCGAACGGGAAGTGCGTGTGTTTTAAAGTGAACTGGGTAACTATCAGTGTTAACTAGCTAACTGAGACATGTTTGACAAGTTTGATAATTAGCTGCCCGAGTTCTTGCTAGACATTTTTGGGGTGTGGCAGTCATGTACTGATACTGCATCTTCGCGATACCCTTTTTGCGATAACTGAACATCAGATTTGGTCGTGTGCCAGAACTTTTTTTTTTTTTTTAACTGAGCAGGTTTTTGGAGTCTACACTATACAAATGTGTTCATATCCTAAGTAATTGCATCTGAATAGTAAAAGTGGAGTAAGAAACTTTAGGAATAAGACCAAAACGCATAAAAATTACTACATCGCATCCCTAGAATGTATGAGATATTACTTCTGTTCGTGATATTACTTAAGTCACGTACTTAATCCCAGCGGTGAAAGCTGCGCATGTTGTGAAAATTATTCGTGTGTGTGTGAGACACACACAGACAGTGAAAGTCTTGGCAATGTCGATGCTGGCTTATTACTTATCCTTCATTTACCTTGAGGACTTATTTCATACAGAGGAAGATGATGTGGTTTTTTTTGTTGTTTTTTTTTTTACTCTCCCACCCACCTAGATGGCAACCCAGTGTGTGACCAAGATCGAGCTTGCAATCTCCTGCAAAAGCCTCTTGGACAAAGATGTTGGCTCAAAGTCTGACCCTCTGTGTGTGCTCCTGCAGAGTACAGGCGGTGACCAGTGGACTGAGGTATGCAATGCTTTTGATGATTAAGGAATTGGGATAGGAAGGTCAATAAACACGTCACTAAATAGAAACTGATGTCCAGTGAAGACCTTGTTATAATTTAAAAGTAAGTCCTGTTCAGCAAACTTTGGAGGTGTTTTTCCCCCCTTTCTGTAGGTGGATCGAACTGAACGGGTGAAGAACTGCCAGGACCCAGAGTTCTCCAAAAGGCTGTGCATCAACTACTATTTCGAGAAGGTCCAGAAAGTTAAGCTCGCAGTCTATGACATCGACAACAAGTCTGTTGACCTGTCTGATGATGACTTCCTGGGAGGTTTTGAGTGCACCCTGGGCCAGGTAGGAATAGTTAAACACGAGGTGCTCGTGCATCTCCAAGGAACCTGCAAGAGCCCATAAGATGTAGTCTTTAGGAATCGCATTCTGTAGCAGCCAGAGCTACTTGTTCACTAACTCTTTCTGCTTGGCTGTGAGTTTCGTGGGCAACTGCTGACACTGATCTCAGATCAGCTGCACTTGTTCTACATGTACTTACATATGCACGTTCTGTTTTGTGCCACAGATTGTGGCAAGTAAGAAGATCACCAACCCCCTTCAGCTTAAGCAAGGCAAGCCAGCTGGGAAAGGCACAATCATGGTATGGTAGCTCTTATTCTTCATTTAATTGTCTTTGTTGATCATTAAATACTGTTATTAGGAAGATGGGTTGAGTACCTTCGGTTTAGCTAAGGTTTTGCTGCACTGTGGTCACTGTTTTACAGGCCCTGTGATCCTTAAGCACACTGCGGTAATCCTCATAAAACATTTGCATGCTTTAGTGTGCCATCTTGATCTCTAGGACAGGACGGGTTCTCTAAAGAGTCTTTGTAGCATGATGACTGTTGTTATCTTCATCCATGCGTCTATTGTATAGTGGTACAATTTGCCTACAGATGCCAAACTAAAGTGCACTGTAGAGTGAATGTGTGTTGAATCAAGTGTTGAGCATCTGTTTTGTTCTATCTTGGCACCACCTTAGTCTTGCATGCAGAACTCCTTCATTGTAGGGAATGCCTTTGATAAAGCAGTGTGGCATGTTTTATACGTGTTCTGTGCGTGTTGTGAGCCTTATTTTATTTTCCAGATAGTGGCAGAGGAGATTAAGGACAACAGGGCCATTGCGATGGAGGTGGAAGCGAAAAACCTCGACAAGAAGGTACAAGGGCTCTCATGTTTGACATGAGCGTGGACCGTGACCAGTGTGTCATCCAGCCCTGGGTCACGGAGCAGTGGGATTCGGTAACGTACTGACTTGCACCATTGGGCTTCCACTTATCACTGTGCTTCTGTAGGACTTGTTCGGCAAGTCAGATCCTTTTCTGGAATTCTTCAAGCAAGATGATGATGGCAAATGGCTGTTGGTACACAGGACAGAGGTGCAAATTTTTTGCTTGCTTATTCTTCTACATGTGCATAGATCCAGTAGTGACTACAGTCTGAATTTTGATGCTAGTGTTTTTGTTTTTCTTCTTCTTTCAGGTCATTAAGAACAATCTGAATCCATCCTGGAAAAAGTTTGTGGTTTCTCTGCATACTTTCTGCAGTGGAGACCTGAACAAGCCAGTGAAGGTATGGGCTATGCTTATTGGTATGGGGCTTAGGGGGTGAGGTGGAGGGTTCTAGGGGTTACCTATGGTCCTGTAGACATGCTCCCCCATTATGTGGGATGGGTATGGAGAACTACTGAGGAAGGTGGTAGCGGGTATGGGGTGATGGTGGTGTGGTGTAGGTGTTCATTATGAAAGCTGGGAATAGGACTCTGGGTATAAGGTCCTGGTATGGGTAGTGAGCATGGACACTGTAGCAGATACTGCAAGGAAACTGCTGCTAAGTTTGAAACCAATGTTTGTATTTAGAAAATGTAATATAGACTGTTCTATATACCAACACCACAGTTAGTGACGTCAACCATGCAGTTAAAAAAGAGGTGAAAGGTATGGTTGTGAATGTGAATGCTCGTTACAATGAATTTCAATAATCTGATGCATTTTTAGTTTCTGTGAAACTACGTACACTAATGTATGATAGTCTGTTAAGTGAATATTAATTTCGAGAAAAGTTGCCGGTATCATTGTTTTATTAACCTGCACTCGAATACAACTTGTTGTGCACGTGCCATAAGGTCAGTAATTTGTTTGTTAAACTGCTTGCATTGACCACCTCCAACAGCAGTAAGCCTGGTTGTAAAGCCACAACCTGTGTGTGTTGCCGCTATAGGTGGCTTGTTACGATAAGGATGAGGACACCAGCTCTGACCTTATAGGAGAGTTCACCTGCACCTCCGCCAAGCTACTGGAGGCCCAGGACCATGGGGTGAGCAGGGATCATCCTCACCACTCACTCCTAAATGTTCTCTTCTCTCACTCCCTCCTTCTCAGGTCCACTGCTTTGACTATGATAATGACGGCTCGCACGATCTGATTGGCGTTTTCCAAACTAACGTGTCCGAGCTTCTGAAAGCAGACAGTGGTTCTGTGGTGAGATCACCCACACAAACTGCATCCTTTTTTATTAGCCACTCCGGTGCTGTATTAACCATGTTCATGTTTTGAACTCGTCTGTGTGTTAGGCTGAATACGAGTGTATACATCCTGAGAAACAGAAGAAGAAAAAGAGCTATAAAAATTCTGGAACTGTCCGTGTTAAGTCTTGTAAAGTAAGTATTTGTTTTAGAATATACGCAACACTTTTAGTGTTTAAAAGTATTTGCTTTGTCTGCATGGATCATGTTTGTGCTCATATGGAGCAAAAAAGTTTCCAAAACTCTGAATTTAAATAAATATTCTAAACTGATCCGAGAAACTGATTAGTTTTGGTCTTATTAATAAAAAATGCAAAACATAACCATGTCGCCCCCCCCCCCGTCAGTGTTCAACCTGCACATTTGTTTACAGATTGAGACGCAGTACACATTCCTGGATTACGTGATGGGAGGTTGCCAGATTAATTTCACGGTAAGACGAGGCACGATCAGATGACTGGGTTGCTTGGAGAGCATGTGTCCATGTTGGGGAGTCACCGTGTTGTCTGGTTGATCTCTACAGGTGGGGATTGACTTCACTGGGTCCAATGGAGACCCTCGCTCCCCGGACTCTCTGCACTATCTCAACCCTAATGGAGTGAACCAGTACCTCTCTGCTGTCTGGTCTGTGGGTCAGGTCATCCAGGACTATGACACGTAAGGGCAGGGTTTTAGCCCTTGGATATATTGGCTTTTAGTCAGTTTTTATCAGCGCGGTCTTTGGGAATGGGTTCAAAAACCCTACTCGAAATTACTGTAGTACCACTAGGTGGCAGTATGGTTCTTTTTTTAATTTGCTTTTCTCTGATTTTCCCATCTCTTTCTGCTTCTTAATAGGGACAAGCTATTTCCTGCTTTTGGATTTGGTGCTCAGATCCCTCCGGATTTTCAGGTTGGATATGGGCCACTTATTTTTTTTTTAAATCGCTATCAGTCTTTCCATAAGGTCCCACCTTCAGCAAAATACACTGTCTTCCTCCAGGTGTCTCATGAGTTTGCTCTGAACGGCAAGCCCAGCAGTCCTTACTGCCAGGGTAAGACTTCTTAAAATTCATCTATTTCTTTGTCTTGAATTGGACGTATGAGCGTCTCAGCAACGAGTCCTTCCGTTCCTCCTCTTTCTGTGTCCTGCTGCAGGTGTGGAGGGCATCGTGCAGGCGTATCGTGCAATTCTGCCCCAGCTCCGCCTCTATGGCCCTACCAACTTCTCCCCCATCATCAACCACGTGGCACGCATCGCTGCCGGAGCTGTCCAGCAGCCGACTGCAGCGGTGAGTGCGCGCCTGGTATTCACCAATCCCCCGAGCCCCTGGCGGGCCCTGGCGCTCGGTAATGCCTCGGCCTGTAGGCGGCGCTGCTGATCGCGATGTGCAGATCGAGTCTGTATTCTGTTCACGTATGGGGCCCCGTGGTATTGCGACTTGGACCGACCCGCCTCGCTACATCTTCTGACCCGTATGCCGTTTTCTCCCTCCTGTCGAGCACAGCAGTACTTCGTGCTCCTGATCATCACGGACGGCGAGATCACAGACCTGGACCAGACCAAGCAGGCCATAGTGAACAGCTCCAAGCTGCCCATGTCCATCATTATTGTGGGTGTGGGCGAGGCCGATTTCAAGGCCATGGAAGTACTGGATGGGGACAATGGCGTCCTGAAATCTCTGACTGGAGAAGCCGTGGCCAGAGACATCGTTCAGTTCGTGCCTTTCAAAGACTTTCTCAACGTAGGTGCCCGTTTTGTTTCCAACAAAGTGGTGCCACTGATGCTGTTGAGCAACTTCAGCCATGTTTTATTTGTTGTTATTTGTTGGTTTTCGGTTGTATTAGCAGCTCAAATACATCACTTTACCCTCGAGTGCTTTTCCCCTCATTCACATTTATGCATTTCTCCTCTCCTCTCCTCTCCAGTCCCCAAAGGAGGCCCTGGCTCAGTGTGTTCTTGCGGAAGTGCCCAGTCAGCTGGTGTCGTACTTCAGGATGAGGGGTCTGAGCCCCGTTAATCCTCCTGCTCCACGGAAGTAGAGGCATGCTGCCCTGTCACGGAGCACCCCGTCCCTGTGGTGAAACTACACTGGGGTGGGATGGGGGAGTAGTTGCTCATTATGAAGACTACTTTTGTATAATTCAAGTTATGCATGCCATGACAATCTTTTGGCCATGTTTTTATCTGCTTGCTTTAGTTTTACACACTTGTACGTCTCTGCATTTTCACTGGGATCGCAGGGTTTTCTCCACAAACATAATAAAATAACATCCATGTGAAGGGAACATCACTGAGACCAAGGGGAAAATTATCTTCAGTGAACTGTTTTTGGTTTTGTTTTGGTTGGTTGGTTGGTTCTTGCTGTTGACTTCCACCTGCATATTTACAATGCTAGGCTAAAAATATCTGCTACGTTCATAGATGAACCTGTGTAACATCAAAACCAAATGTCAGCCACAAATCATAACGCACATGTAAGTTAACACTGCTGTTAACTTACCATTTTGACCTTTGGGGTATTTTAAAGTTTTGTATACATGTGGATGCATGTTCTGCATGCCTCTGCATACCTTTTATGCTCTCGCATTAATGAAATCACATTTTTCAGCATTTGAGCTACACGACAAAAACCTTTTACAACTATAATGCTTTTGAGAAACTGGGCTGTATTCAAAGCAGGCATTCTAGTGTGGCTTTTTATATTGGTGGTTTTAAATGCTCACACATCAGTGAATGGGTTTGGGGTCCAGAAGATAATCAACATGCTAAGCCTTGTGCTGCTAATTGGAGCAAATGTAAAATGTTTTCACCTATTGCCACACCCCCTACCCCACTATGTACCACTGTACCATTTAAGTGTCTGTTAATTAGTTATTTTCTGCATTTTGCAGTTGGCTGACTGTGGGTGGCAATTACAGTATTGCATTTAGCCATAAGCCATGCTCACCATGACATTTCTGAAAGGGACTTTAGAATGAGTGCTCTAAAGAGGTTTCTCATTGGTGCATGCCAAGACCACTCTGACCAATCACATAGCGTTGTATTGAATGTAATGAATGTTCTGTTACAGAACATTAGATATCCCAGTCATTGTGCCACTCAAAATATTTTTGTTCTCAATTGAGCAGCCAAACATCAATGAAATGTAACTCAAGGATGCAATGCGGTTTTATATTAGCACTTTCTGAATTGTTTGTGACCTTGGAGCAAAACTCTCAGCTGCTTTGCTGCGTAGAAGTAAAGTTTTGTTTAGATTCGACAGTTACGCTCTGCCCTGTGATGGGAGACTTCATATAGCCACTTTGTGCCATTAGACAATGCTGTGTAATCTTTGTGTTTTGTTTAATTGATATTTTAGCAAGATATTAATGTGTCTAAGTTTCAGGTCAATGACAAGTTTTTTGACAAAAAGGTTTGCTGAAAATGTTTTTAAAAAGATTTTAATTAAAGTTTGCTCTTGGGAACACAATTCAGACAAGCTTGTTATGAAGTTGAGGTTATACTACTTGTTTTCTTTTTGTCTTGCTGGATATTGGAATGCAAAGTCTATGATTGTGCCAGATATGATGTTTGTACTTTGTTGTGCCTTATGGATTAATCACATGCCTTCAAAGCCTGAACACAATGGGCTAGATTCATAAAACTTGACTATCCACTCTACTCCAAAATGTGAGATGTGGTATTTAACTCTTATTCATTAAGTTACTATGTGCCTGAAAGCCAATACACATGTAAATGAGGCCATACATATTTAAAAACCCACAGAGCCATGACTAGATGACCCTAGTTCTGGTACTAAAAACTCCCAGCAACACTGCAACTGCATGGTTGTATGAGCTGATTATAGTACTTCTATGGCAGAGCAGGAAAGATCTCATCAGTCTTTATCTGTATCTAGTTTCTTCCTCCACCCGAATTTGCGTTTTGTGTGGCTAAAGTTTATCATGCTCAAGTCTCCATGCTCTGTGTTCTGCTATTGTAGTAATGTTTTATGCTCACTCCAATCAGACCAAAATGTCTTAAATCTGTTGCCTAAATAAGTGCAGAATTGTGTTGATAAATTTCATGCCTGACGAACATTGTTTAGGGGGGAGGGGGATCATTCAATCCATTTTCTTAGCAGAGCATTTACTGACTCAGGTTCAGGGTGGGTTGGTTGGTTGTTTTGTAGATCAGTGTTCTGTTGTGAATCACTTGCATGCAAATTAGGTTGGCAGCAGGTCCATATTTATGAACAAGGAACCTTGATGCGGCACCATTTGTTATAACGTCGTGTTAAATCTGGCAGTAGGTTTTATGAATTTGGCCCAATATATTTACACTTGAAACAATCACATGAAACATTTTGGGACCATCACGTATTGATATTAGAGAGACCCATTTCCTTCCAGTGATGACGGCATCACATGGCCAACTTCTGTGGGGTTTTTTTGTTTTGTTTTCTCTTTCCATGTCATTGTTTACACACCAGTACTTCAAAACCAAGTCCTTTGCTGAGTGCGATGTTCATTTTGTTTGCCAATAGCCCTTGATTTTGGTAATTTTTTTTGTTTTGATTTTCTACAGAAAACATGCAAATAAATTGGAATATGTTGACCTTGTTTGTGTGTCCAGTTACCCTTTTCCTTAATCATTGACTGACTTGGTTTTTAACATTTTTAATTACACTGGTTGTTTTATACCGTGCAAAAAAAGGTTTTATGTATCCAAATATTAGTTTCTCCATCACCCGAAGCTTTATTTTGTCCCAGTAAAGCCACACATTATAATAAGGAAAAGTGTTGCCAAGGAAGTGGTGCTCAAATGCTAGCGAGCAATTCCACAGCACTTGAATGTTCCTGTCAGATACATACAAAAAAAATCATACACTTGTACATTTTAGCAGGAAGTTTCCATATAATTTAAGTGTAAAATGTCTTATTCCTGAAAACGTAGTACATTTATAAATTTAACTGTATGGTAACTTAAACTGAATGGTAGAATACTAAAAACACATTTTGAGCTTAAGAGCTGTAAGGTCCACCTCTTTCAGATTTAGGAAAATTTTGTCCAGTGTAATTTGCTTAAAACAGTAACTGCCTCTTGGTCAGCTGAATGGCTGGAAATCGCTCCAGATTGTCGAGAAAAGTTCAGTAGTATGTTTATTTTACACACGTAGCCTCAGATCTTCCTCCTTGCTGAATTACCATGAGCAAATAGTGGGAGGTGAAAGCAAACTGAGTGTGTCTTCGTTTGCGCTGCGCTCCTACGCATTTCCTCAGGGTCAGCAGACCGACACTCACTGACGTTCAGAGGCCCTGGACCGTCCAGCCATTGGCCAGAGCGAACATAGCTGTTCCCGGAGAAAGGCGCGAGTTTCCTAAAGCAGCATGTTCACCAGCAGGACACCGAGGTAAACGGAGGTTATTCAGGACTCTGGAAAGAAGACCTGCACAAGTCGGTGAAACATGTCTATTAGTGTTTATCTGAAGAAGATTTCTAACCTTCCTGGGAAATATGACAGGAAGGTGGAGTTGTCGTTTAGAGGTAAAGCATTTATTACATAAATGTTCATCTGATGTGTGTGTTTTACTTTTAATAAAAAAAATATACAATAAGTGGGTGTTGACTGGTGGAAATGAATATTTAAACAAAGAGGCTTCCCATCACTCCAGCTTTGATGAAGATGGTGATCAGGAAGGGCATGCTCATATTCTCATTTCCTTGCACACAATGATGTGTATTTATATTTCCATCAACAATATTCCCTCACCAGCAACTTACCAGAAAACCCTACTCCACTCACTAGGTCCTTAACCAGGCACACCTGTCTCACAGGTGTCCAGTAACCCAAGTGGAGCACGCGATGTCCATTTTCTACTTCGTTAATCACTTGTCAGTTTATAGGAACTTGTTTGCGTGGTGGTCCGTTCTCAATGGCATTAACGTGGTAGTGGTGTAGGAGCATGGACTGCATTGGTTTGAGCTCTACAGCAGTACTGCTGGAGTTTATTTATACATCTCAGTTTCAGAGTTAGGCTGAGAATGGTCTGCCATTCAAAAATATCCAACAGTAACTACTGAGTGATAAATTGCAGGATGGCTAAAAAAAATGTGAGATATCAACAGATGGGGTAAAGTTTCCACAATGTAGTGCTAATTAATAAATGGTTGTAATGTAATGTAGGGACAGTAGTATGTTCTTTTGAGGTATGGCCTTTACATTGCCCTGTTTCATATAATTGTTTTTAAAATGATTTGTATTTCCCAGATTTTACACACAAAACCAAGATTCTTCAGTGTGAAAACATTGCCATCTTCAACGAGGTAATAACCTGCACACCTCAAACAGCTCAAGGCTGTGAAACTGTAGGTTAGCCTAATATTAATGTAGTTTTAAAGGGTTTGTCACCATAGTAACTTTTGTGCTTTGGCTACATAAAGGTGAAAAGGCGCATATAGGTTTACAAAGTCATCATAAGGAAAGAGAACAAGAAAAACGCTTGTAGCAGTTCAGTCAGCTGATTTTTCTGAAGGCCAAACATCCATGTATTTGTGATTATCTCACCACGTGTCTACAGAATTAAGACCATAAAATACCACCAAATTCTGGCTCTTCATATCTCCTGTTGAAAAATCAGAAACCAGGAAGACTGTAGTGGGTCAAAGTGCAGTGTGAGCTGGAAGGCTGTCCTCCCTGCTTCAAACTGCATTTTTTTAAATGGTTTCACTGTTTGGCTACTAACAGGGAGGAGATGTGGTTTCTGCTCCTCACACAAACCACTCCCTCAGTGTGCAGCCACTCCCGGCGTCATCGAGCGGTACCATAGCATACGCACCCCGCGGCCGCTCGAGGGAGGAGTGTCCCCCTGCTGCCTGCCCCTGGAGTTAACCTTTAACTTGTGCTAACAAATACTGAGACTTTATGAGGATAACAGAGGCCTGTGCTTTTACAGACCAGTCAGTCATATTATTTGCAAATAACATGACTAGTTTCTCAGACACTTTGCTGCCAAAGAGAGAAAAATACAGTGTTAATGGGGATGGGGGATTAAGTGTTTTCACGCTGGTTATGTCTAGTGGCGCAAGTATTTTTAAGCATACATGGATAAGATTTGAGCTGATGTCATAGCAGTAGAAAGGCCACATGCTTCTTACATGCTGAGTGTTAATATATATATATCAAGCAATCCTATCTAAATTAACATACCAGGTCCTCCTTCCTGTAGTCTATGTGATTAATGGAAAAAAAAAAAGTTTGTCTGCACCTTCGTTAAATGGATTTAGCCATCTGTGCGTGTTTATCTCTAGCACTTCAGATGGCCGCACTATGGGAAAATCATCAAGGACGAGGTGCTCTGCATCAGTGTGTACAACTGCAGCAAAATGTTCAGTAACAGGTCAGCCTAAAGCACCTCTTTGGACAAAATCATCACGGCCTTTTGTCAGAATCGGGACAATCAGTGCAATTGGTGGTGTTATATAGGAGTGTGTGTGTGTGTGTGTGTGTGTGTGGGTGCGCATACACTCTTGCAGGCTTCTAGGGAAGCTGGTGATCAGTCTGCAGCATGCAGTGACAGTGGGGAGGCTGGTCCTGAGGGAGCCCCTCACTGACAGCAACTACAGTCTGACTGATGTAAGAAACCAAAGGGCTTCACGTAGCCCCCACTGATCATATAGAATCTAGTGCACCGTGCATCTGATCACCTATATATACAGTCACGGGTACCTTTGTACTCTTGAGAGCACTGCATTCTGCCAGATGTGGTGTTTTTTAAGGCCTTTGTACTAATGTTGAGTGTGGTGATGTATTACTGGGCTCAGATCTATGTGGAGCTGGATGTGAGATACCACCCTGTGCAAGGTGTAGCAGGGGAGTGGAGTGGGGAAGACTTCCTTAAGGAGGATGAGAGGGAGGAGTGAGTGAAAGACCTTTCATCTTGGCATTCATCTTTTTATTCATTTATTAATCAATTTTAATGCATACTTGGGTCTCTGAAAAGTGATGTATCAAACAAATGTGTAATTATAGTAGTAATAAATATTATAATAATGTTATTATTATAGCATTCTTGCATTCTGGTAAATTCTGATCTGTTTATTCACCCATACCTTTAAAATCAATTTTAGTACATTGGGTTTTGCTTCTGTTAAATCTTTGAGAGAATCTTTCGTCTTGCCTTACAGATCAGGTCTTGTGATTAGGAACACGGGCTTTTTTGAACCTGGGTATGTACGTCCATTCCACCATTTATTTTTGAAGTATCTACATTTTTTCAGTACTTACATCTCCGTGACCACGCAAGGGATGTGCTCTGTGATTTTAGAAACCTGCGTCCGAACCAGCTGGACCGAGAAACCAGGCTGCTTGGTCGCAGACTGGTAAAGACAGAAAACGAAGATGGAGATGACGATGACGATGACGACTATGATGATGATTATGATTTTTCGGACGTGGACTGTGCCAATATGACATTCACACCCATACTGAGGTAGGTTTCATAATTCGGGTGTATAGGTTTTCCGGGTTTTCTTCTCTTTGAGGAATAAACGATTCTTCAGCTTACCTTTTTTGTCCACAGCGCGTCATACGTTAGCGAGAACACAGCTAGCGAACTAGCTAACCAAACCCTCGATCCGCTAATTTGCCAACTCGCAAAAAACAACTTAAATATACCTTAAATAAAAATCGTAATCGCCACTGTAAGTGCTAATTATCTGAGTTAACTGGGTTATATAGCAGAGATGTTCGCGTAATCTTCTATCCAGCTAACAAAGCTAACACAGTCACGCGTACGTGCTCGCTCCAGCTAACCCTGGGCCTCGCGCTGAGACTCCCGATATGTTCACGTGTCGCTGTCCTCTGTGTTTATGTCCACACTTAGTCGTTGCAGAGGTATGTCCAGGCACGAACTCGCTGCTGCTCCCAAAGTGAAAACCTTTCAGGTAGAACGTCTTCAGACCCAACAACAACAGCAATTAAACAAACAACAACAATAACAGTAATGATGATAATAATTATAATAATTAATGTTGGTGTAAGAACTACATACCAAACATTGCACGACTTTAAGAAAAGGGTTTATCCAGCTTTTCTGTCAGTAGCGGGGAGGCTTGTGACGGGCGCCGTCAATATCACACTTGGTGTTGCTTCAGGTGAACGTCAACGTTATTGAGGCTCAGAAACTGGTGGGTGTGAACATTAACCCGGCCGTGTACATCGTTATTGGGGATGAGAAGAGACACACAACAACCCAGAAATCCACCAATTGTCCGTTCTACAATGAGGTAGACACATAATTGATGATTTAAAAAAGATTTTAGATTTTTAACACATAATTGAGGCTTTTAAAAATGTATGTCAGACTACAGAAGAGTATTTGCCAAAAGTTAATATTACTTGTATTTTGTCTTTCAGAATTTTATGTTTGAGTTTCAGGAGACACAAGATGTACTTTTTGACAAAGTTATTGAGATTTCTGTACGTTTTCCTCCTGAACTCATGAATACACACACACACACACACACACACACAGACACACACACATAGACTG
>JAOXYF010000019.1:10831836-10863231 GCA_028565775.1 Sternarchorhynchus goeldii
ATTTAAGTTCAGTCCACTTCCTCATTGCGAAGGATAGAAAATGTATAATGTATATATAAGTATTTATAAATGTCATCATGCCTACTTGAGATATTTTTGAGATTACAGGTTGTTCACAAAAAAACACTTGCATTTTTGATGACTCGCATCGGCACCTTCAAGATAGACATCAGTACAGTGTACCAGCAACCAGGTACCATCACTGTGTAAATGGATTCAGATCATTTTAAAAGACTAGAGGGCACTCCTCCATTTTACCTGCAATTTCCAGTAAAATGTATCTCATTGCAGCAGAGATTGTGATAGTGCACTGCCTCCCTAATGTTGATAATTAACTCATCTCTGCTTGTGTTTTAGGCTAATTACAGGCTTTCAAAAAGACAACGCTTTAACTGTAATTATTAAGAGCCACTGAGCTAGTCTGTAGTCCTCCTCCACAGAGCACCGCTTCTACCAGAAATGGGCTCCGCTCACCGACCCCAAGGACACGCGCTCGGGCGTGAAGGGCTACGTGAAGTGCACCGTGAGTGTGATGATGAAGGGGGACTCGATGGCCATCGCCAGCCTGCCGCCCATCGGCAGCCAGAACGACGACATTGAGAAGTGAGGATACACCGAAGAAATGATTGGACCCCCCCCTCCCCCACAGGGATCACTATTACAATCTAATTACAATAGAACCATATCAGTTAGTGGGGCGTGATGTTTATCAGGGTGTTGGTGCCGTGCTTTAAATTCTTTTTTTTTTTGGTTTCGGGTCATGTGTTCCTGTTGCTGAAGGTTAAGTCCTGAGTTTTGGGTTGATTTTTTTTTTTTTTTTTTTTTTTGTAAGTGGGTTTTCTTGCTGCAAACAGGAATCTGCTGTTGCCTAAGAGGATGCCGGTGGAGAGACCTTGGGCCAAGTTCCAGCTGAAGATCTACCGGGCTGAAGACCTCCCCAGCATGAGTGCTGGCTTCCTCGGCAGCTTCGCCAAGATGATGGGCGATAAGAAGGTCTTCATTGACCCTTACGTGCAGGTCACCTTCGCCGGGCAGCAGGTGTTTTTCCTCTTTTGGCACTTGCCTCATAGGGATAATTGGCAGACTGGCAAGGGTAGTGGTAAACACAGATGGGCACACGCGCAGTAACAGTTAGACAGGGGTGTGTGTTTTCAGATTACGTACTGGAGAGTCCAATGAGTCATGTCACACAATGTGACGTTTGTTTGAGATGTGACTTTTTTTTTGTTGCCTGTGTGTGTGGCCAGGGGTTTGATCAGTAAGGAGTGCTGTGTTTACACAGCGTAATTCTCAGAATCTGGGTGTTTTCAGTAACATGCTTGTTCTTACGGTTTGCTGTAACTTTAAAGCTCTGTCATGCTATTCATTGTTATCATCTTTTCATGCACACACTCACACACACACACACACATATACACATATACACACACACATATGCCCATTAACTGTTCTTCCCTGTATGATCACACCTACACACCCTGCACACACACAATCCCTGACAGACCTTTTGTTTGATGAAAGGGTTGTGGTGCACATATTTGTCTATGTATTTTCTCGTGAGCCAACCATAAACACTTAACAATAGGCAGTGAAGGGAACTTTTACCTAACACAGAGTCAATCTAAAGGGACTGCATTCTGCCCTGTTCACCCACAGGCCAATAAACATTTACATAAGAAAACTGCTTCGAACCATAATAATACTTTAACCTCAACATCCTACCATCAGGCCTTCACATCACAAACAGTCCTCAGATCATTGATGGTTGTTAGATAACCTGAAGGACGTTGTTCTTAGGGCGAGACATCTGTGGAAAGCAACACCAACACCCCTGAGTGGAATGAGCAAATCTCCTTTATCGAGCAGTTCCCTCCTTTGGCACGGCGAATCAAAATTCAGGTCCTCGATGACGCCAACATTGGCGAGGTGGCTGTGGCTACCCATTTCCTCGACCTCCAGCAAATCTCCAACCCCAGCAGAAATGGTGTGGTTTAAATCTTCCTAATATAATACCAGTCAAACATGATCTAGTAAACCCCTTTTCTGTTCAATCCCTTATGTCTGTTTTTGTCTTCTGTCTTTAAAACCTCTCTTTGAATTCTTGGCCCTTTCAGTCAGATGTTTCACCTCTTTATTGCTTCTGATACTGAATTTTGCTTGAGTTGATTGAGTTCTTGCGTGAACTCTTTTGAATTCTGTCCTTTTTTTAAAATTCCTTGTGGATTAATTTGGCAGGATTTAATCCCACGTTCGGTCCGTCGTGGGTGAACCTGTACGGCTCGCCTCAGAACTCCGCCCTACGGGACATCCACCGGGACCTGAACGAAGGCCTAAGCGACGGCATCTTCTACCGCGGCAGGGTCCTGCTCTCGCTCATGGTCGATGTCTACTCCTCTCCTTCTGCTGCCAGTGCTGGGGAGAGCAAGGCAGTCGCGAACGTCAAGAGTGCGTTGAGCAGACTCACTCTGAAGAGAAAGAGCAAGAAATCAAAAGAAAGGTCGAAGGAGAGTGAGGGTAAAAAACCTGCATCTGATACACACATTACAGCTAAAGCTGTTTACCAGGGCGTGTTTACACGTTTATCATTAATGTTTACCTTCTATTAATTACTTGAAATTAAATTCCTGTCCAACCAATAAATATCTTTAAGTGTGATTCTCATGCAGGGAGGACTGTAAATTCAGTAAGTGCAGAGCTGTAGTTGAGAGCAGTTCATGATGTATCTAGCAGACTGAACCAGTTATAGTAATACTCAGATGGCTGTCTGTCTCTTAGCTTTGTAGCAAGCATACAGGAACTGCTCAGTGCTGGTCACGTGAAGTATCTGCACAAAACAGATAATCTCTTACATAATTTCCCAGTGGTTACTGTATATAAAAGTGCTTTTTTTATACAGTACTATACATGTTACGCTTCTGTATTCTGTTACATCTACAGTACACCTTTACTTAAATTTACTTTATTTCCTCATCTGTTTTTGGTGTTTTGTTGTATGTAAATGTTACGTGTGCCCTTGTGTAACGTGTGTTAGCTACATACTTGACAAAAAGGGTGTTGGTTCTGGTTTTGGTTCTGGCTCTGATTGGTGTCACCTAGGCGGCCCAGGGCGCAGTGGGCCCGCTGAAGAGCCGGAGAACGCAGCCTCCGAGGTACCTCCAGCCGTCACGGTGGACGTGGAGGAGATCCTCCCAATCCCAGAGGTGAGGCGCACATCGTCAGAAGAAAAAAAAAAAAACCTTTTTTCACTCAGATCCACTTGCACTAAACTCTACTGGGTTTGTGCCTCTTCTGTCTCTCAGAACTTTGCAGGGGAGAAAGAGGAGTTCTTGCTTTTCGCGTCCTTCTTTGAAGTGACTATGATGGATCCGTCCATCGGCTCCAAATACGTCACATTTGAGCTGTCCATAGGTAGGATCGAAATTTCCAATGTTTAAGACTTTTAAAACCATTTGTTTTCTGCACAATTCATTGTGTGAATTGGAAGGCTTCTAAAATCAGTGCGTTGCCTATTATTGTTATCATGTTGAGTAAACAGGAAACTGTCATAAATTGAGTATTAAAACTGATTCATTGTGGACAGACCCTCGTTTTGCTGGACACTTTATAGTGCTACACCAGGTCTTCAATCGTTCTGTACAGTGCAACAACACAGCTACAATCAATCATTCTGTGTAGTGGTACAACAGTGCTACAGCCATTCTGTACCTTTCTACAGCAGTGCTACAGTCATTCTGTACAGTACTGCAGTAGTGCTGCAATCATTCTGTACAGGGCTACAACAAGGCTTTGCTTTCTAGGGAACTACGGCAAAACGGCTGATGTGGTAGTGAAGTCCAAGAAGAAAGGCAACCAGGAAGACGAGGCAGATGACAGACAGGCTCTCTTGGAGTCCGAGGACGAGCTGGAGGCCGAGGAACAGCCTGCACCGAGCCCTCAGGACAAATCTGTTACATCGCCACGGAGACCACAGCCCACAGGATATGACGGGTAACCCCGCCTACTTTAATGCACTGATGGAAGATCTGTGAAGTGTTGCCCAATCAGAGGACAGCATGCTAATGGCATGCTTCACTGTCAACCAATGCAGCGCTTGAAGAATGTTGAATCACATGAGACTTGGAAAGTAAAATTTTATGACTTTGAAGAGGCTTAATAAGAAGACATTACAGGCCATTATTGATCAGTCTTGAAATATTTGTTGGTAGGCATCAGGTTCTAACACTTGTGGAAGCGAAAGTGTTACTCTATAGGTAACCTTGTTCACACCTGCAGGTCCTTTAGCTGCATTCCTCTGCTCCGCGAGAAGCCCTGCGTGTTCGTGTGGAACCGCTTTGAGGATCACACCTTTCGCTACCTCAACTGCAACTGGCTCTCCAAGATGGCGGACAGACTTGTAAAATCTTTGACTCCTCACCATTCGCATTTATTCATTTATACGAAACATTTTTCACGTGTTGAAGTTGGTCCCTTTTCTTTCCTTTTCAGGAATTTGGCACTGATGAGGTGGAGATGCTCTTGAAAAGACCGAGAAGTAACGCCAAAGAGCGCCTGGTGGAACTCATGTTGGAGTTTGTGTCCACATGCAAGTAAGGTTCTCTTCCTCCATGGCTGATCATTACTTCATTATAACTTACTTCACTACCCATAATTCCCCGGCTCCTCTTCCTGACGACAGACAGTACAGCGCGAGCCTGGACAGGAAACGTCAGGCACGGCCCAACCACCTGGACAGATGCCGCATGGCTTACATGAAGAGGAACATAGTGAGAGGAATTATGAACAAACAAAATCAATTTCCCAGTGTGTTTCCCCAACATCTGCATGTCAACCGGGTGCTGTTTCATGTTTCGTCTGGTAGATCATGCTGGCAAAACAGGCTTTGCGGGTGCAGAGGAGAGTGACCAGACGCACGGTGCGAGAGAAGCTGGCGGATGTCAGACGCATCCTAAAGAGGATCTGCTTCCTGGCGAAGGAGGTGTCTCTGCTGCCCTGGGTTTAGATGTTATTGGGTGTAGAGTGTTTGTGTGTGTGCGTGTGTGTGTGCGTGCATGTGTGTTTGTTAATAAGTGGGTTACTATGTGTGTGTGTGTGTGTGTGTGTGTGCATGTGCACGTGTGTGTGCGTGCAGCCCCAGAGCACTCTACCTGACGTGTTCCTCTGGATGATGAGCGGTGGCAGAAGGGTGGCCTACACCCGCATTCCCACCCACTCCATTCTCTTCTCCCTGGTGGAGGAAGAGAAAGGCAAAGACTGCGGCAAGCTCACCACCGTTTACATGAAGGTCCCCCATGCACACCTCTCTGATCTTTGGGAACAGCCTCAGATCAAACACATCAGCAGATCCTCAGCTAGAACCGGTATTTCTTAAGTTGGCATTTCACATCTTCCTCTAGACTCCTGGAGGGCCACTGGGAGAGATCTTTGCGAAATTGGAAGTGTACATGTGGCTCGGGGTCACCAAGTACGCAAAGAACTGTGTCTCAAGCCTCCCTGCTGACTTCAGACCTGTATATGAGGGGGTAACATTTGGTACCTCAGTACCCCCAAATATGCCCCCTACCAAACTAGCAGTGGAGGGTAAGCATGTTGTTTCATAAAGTGGATTTGAAGAAAAAAACCATTTTAATCAGTTTGTTTGTATGTTTTTCTAAACTACAGTGTCGATAATAGTGATCAATAAAAGGTCTTCCTCATAAATGTTAAATGTGTTCAACACCCCCTGTAACCCTTGTGGTAATGAGTCATTTTGAGTGTAGTTTGAGTGCGATTGTAAAGTCGTTGTTGTTTGGGATGGGCTGCTGTGTCTGGTTTTCTTCCAGATAGCCGCTATTTCCAGCTCCGTGCCCACATCTACCAGGCCCGAGGTATCATTGCAGCAGACGATAATGGTCTCTCTGACCCTTTCACTAAAGTAGTCTTCTCCACTCAGTGCCAGACGACACGGGTGAGTGTAGCACGCCTTATACAAGGCATCGAGCATCATTACTTCAGCATTCAGACTGCATTCAGTATTCAGACAACAATCAGCACTCAGGCTGCATTCAGTATTCAGACTGCATTCAGACAGGATTCAGTATTCCGATAGCATTCAGCATTGGCTGCATTCAGTATTGAGAATGCGTTCAGCATTCAGACAGAATTCAGCATTCAGACTGCATTCAGCATTCAGACAGCGTTTGCTCTCCTCAGACTATGACAGTTTATTGTTAGTGTTCAAGAAGTATCACTTATTTTGTAGGCAAGATTGAGTAATGGGGATATAGATAGTTGTGTGTGTTTATGCACATGTGAGCGTACGTGTGTGTGTGTGTGTGTGTGTGTGTGTGTGTGTGTGTGTGTGTGTGTGTGTGTGTGTGTGTGTGTGTGTGTGTGATAGGTGATGGAGGAAACTCTCTCCCCAACCTGGTGTGAGATGCTGCTGTATGAACAGATCTTAATGGAGGGAAGTAAGGATGACTTTAGGCACGACCCTCCAGTGGTCATCATCAACATCTACGATTACAACAGACTGGTAAAGCTCTGCTACTGCAGCATCGCACTTACACACAATCTACAACACGACTTAATCAGTAGTTTGGTACCGGTAAGCGTAGCATGTGTTATGGAAAGGCGGGATACATGGCCCTGCGTGTTGGTAAACACAGGGGAGCCCGCAGGCCCTGGGTCGAGCGTTCGCAGAGCCCGAGCTGAAGTTCGTGGAGGAGCCATACAAAAAACCCACGCTGAAGTTCTTCGACATCACCAAGGGCAAGAGCAAAGCGGGGGAGCTTCTGGCCGCCTTCGAGCTGATCGAGCTGGAC
Source organism: Sternarchorhynchus goeldii (assembly GCA_028565775.1). Classification (NCBI taxonomy): domain Eukaryota; kingdom Metazoa; phylum Chordata; class Actinopteri; order Gymnotiformes; family Apteronotidae; genus Sternarchorhynchus; species Sternarchorhynchus goeldii. The sequence goes on from JAOXYF010000019.1 coordinate 10,838,637, forward strand.
TACTCCAGTTTCGGGGAGGTGAGAGGCCTTTGAGCTGATGGAGCTGGACTCCTCCAGCTTGGGAGAGGTGAGAGCTGCTCCTCTCTCACTGCTCCTCACAGCCCGTGCGTCAGGTCAGCCTGTCAAGCGCTTTCAGCAGTACAGCATCTCTTAGTGTGTCCGAGTTGCTCCTAGAGGAACACTGATTCAAGACTTACGTGTGGTACGTGCGGAAGAAAATGCTCATAAATTTGTGTCTATGTTTGGTATACAGTGTGATATAATTATCACCGACCAATAACAGATAAATACAGATTCACTAAGAGGCAATTACAGGCACAGTAATGCACATTCACAGCCAAGCCTGCCCAGTGTTTATGTAATGAACTGTGAGTAAATCCAACTCCATGAAAATGAGGCGTAATGCTGTTTATCAATACAGTATATATTTTTATCAAGACAGGAGATGTTTAATTCGTAAAATATTCCAATTGTAAAATATTCTTCTGGCCATCTGATTGCTTTAACAATAAGCCTGTGCTGCCGATGGACGTGGAGCCCAGAGAGCCAGAGTACCTGGAGGAGCAGAGGTTCTACATCATCCCCGAAGGAGTTCGTCCGGTTCTCCGCAAATTCAGGATAGAGGTGCAGTAGCAGGAAGATTATGGTTCACACAGAAGAGTCGTTTAGCTTTACGTAAAAGCAAGCATGAAAAATGATTAACATTAACATTGCTTGGTGCATTTTGTATATAAGGAAGGAACAGTGTAGCATCACTGTTTTGAAGTGGTGCTCTGTCCCATTGAACACAAGCTCCTGGCAGTAAGGAGCCCGTCCTGCAGCATGCTTTGACCCTGGGCCTCCGTATGGCAGGTCCTGTACTGGGGTCTGCGGGACTTGAAACGTGTGAACCTGTTTGAGGTGGAAAGGCCTCAGGTGCGGATGGAGTGCGCGGGGCATATGATCGAGTCGGAGGAGATCGAGAACTACAAGCAGAATCCCAACTTCAGCGAGTCCGTCAAGCATCTCGACGTGGTAGGTCCGTGTGGACCAAGGGGTGACAAAGAAATGTCATAATATGTGTTAAATATGTGGTGTCCATGCGTGTGTGTGTGTGCCTGTGTTTATTTGTGTGTGTATGTATGCGCACCTACGTCAACAGGAGCTTCCAGAGCTGGTGTACCTGCATCCTCCTCTCACCATCTTCGTAATGGAGCAACGGGCGTTTGGCCGGCTGGTCCTGGTTGGTACTCATGTGGTGCAGAGCCTCATGCACTTTGCACCCAAGGACCTGGAGGAGTGGAAGGATGAGGATGAGGAGGAGCCTGAGGGTATGTCACCTGCTAACATGGGTCTGACTTGGAAACAAGTCGTGCCATGTTGTCGCCAAGGGTGATGGGGCTGAATGTAGTCATTAGTTTCAAATTGAACCCTCATTTCAGGGAGCCACAGTGACAGCCACATTTGTCCCGCCTTAAACCAGCTACTTTGGAGTCATACAGGTCTATGGTTGAATGACTGTGCTGTGTTCAGATCTGTGGTTGAATGACCGTGCTGTGTTCAGATCTGTGGTTGAATGACCGTGCTGTGATCAGATCTGTGGTTGAATGACCGTGCTGTGTTCAGATCTGTGATTGAATGACCATGTTCATTCCAGAGAAGAAGCCTCCTCTGAAGAGCACACCTCTGCAGACAGTCATGAGCATGGATCTGAGAGGACTCCCCCTGAAGGACACCAAAATTCCCTTCAACCCCCTCAGTCTGGTCACCGTGAGTGCTGCCACCTGTTTCACCCTGTAAAAATGTGATTTCTGCTCAAAAACGTTAAAAATGCTTTGTGGCCTGTAGTACTTTTTTTGGATTCCCGTACGTACCAGCAAAGTCACGTGCATTGACGACAGTCAGCCTTTGTGTGAAGTTTAATAACCCCTAACGAGTAGTTTCCCCTAACGAGTAATTTCCCCTAACAAATTTCCACCCACGTTTCAGGCCTGCTGGGTCTCTGCCCATTAAGTGCGTGAGGCCCTTTTGGCCCTTGATTACGGTGTGGAAGGTGCCGGCTCATCCAGAGCTGCCGTGCAGATCCAGACAGTGTGAGAGGGGGGCCTGGTGCTCCTGAAGCCTGATTGCCCTCTGATTAATCTGGCATCAAGCACATTAGCAGAAACCCCACCACGATTCCCCAGGAGACTTTCAGTCACTCGGCCTGTGTGTGTGCGTGCGTGCATGTGTGGATGTGTGTGTGTGTGTGTGTGTGTTTGTGTATTCTTTGCAATCAGAGGCTTGCGCTTCACTTTGTGCTGTTTACTGATGAGGGATTATTTGCATACGAGAAGATTAATAAATACATTTGCGTGTGAGTTTAAATGTACGTTTGTAAAAAATGGGCTCCTGAGATGAATATTTTACTTGTGCTGAAGCCTGTTAAGGCTGAGCAAATGTGTTTATTTATGAACTGATGTGCTCAATCTCTTGTGACTGGTGCAACTTTTGGATAATGGGTAAGTATACACAAAGAACCAGGAAATGTACATTTAATGATTGAATGGTTGGTATTTATTTACTGCCAGGATGAGAACTATAGACACAAACAGCTTAGCTCCATAGCTATCATTGTGTAGACTGACTTAGCATGGTCTACCTTAGACGTTTCCTGAAGTTAATATACGTTTAGCCTCATTAATTTAAGCCTGTTTTGATTTAGAATGGTTTAGAATGAACCCATGATGCTCTGATACTCTTGTGATCTACCAGAATCAGATTTAGGTTGTTACTCCAAGACAATCCCCACAGTATATTGATCTACATGTACAAACATGTGATCTATAGAATCTAATTTAGGTTCGTACTCCAAGACAATCCCCACAGTATATTGATCTACATGTACAAACATGTGATCTATAGAATCAGATTTAGGTTGTTACTCCAAGACAATCCCCACAGTATATTGATCTACATGTACAAACATGATGTTTCGTTTTGACAGCAGGATTTTCAGACTCGGAAGAGGGTGTGTGGGAGGGGCTTCTGCTTTCTGACAGTCAATAGTAAAGTTTACACAAGCTTTACACAACATAAGGACGAACCGTTTTACATCAGAAAGAGGAAAAAGTCTGGCAAAATTAAGTAGTCACTTCCTGGACGGACTTTATGCACTGTATGAGCAGAAGAGGAACATGAACCTAATTAGAAAGAAAACACAGAGTTTAGGTTCCCTGTGGCTTTAACAGCCATGTTGTCAAGTGTGCGGTTTAATGACGTCATCGGCATGTGATAAACGTTTCAGGCTCCGCTAAAAACAGTGACCAAGAAGGTGGAGGAGCTTGAGGAGGAGGAGCCTGAAAAGGAGGAGCTTGATTGGTGGTCGAAATATTACGCGTCATTGGCAGAACTTGAAAAACAGGTGATAATGGCTTTATTATATTATATACCGTTATATTAGATTAAATACAGTAAAAGGCTGGGTTCTAATTCATATACATTATTCCACTGCAACTGAAAATACTTGTTTCTGACTACCTGGCAAAACTCCTTGTTCTTTTAAAGCAACCTTCAGGGGAGGGAATCATAGTGCAAATATAATGTCAATATAACATATATGATGGCATAGTGACACCATATTTGGAGTAAGGGAAAGTTGGCTCAATTAAAGGACAGCTCAGTTGTTGTTTTTTTGTATTATACAGTTATATGTAAGTAAATCATAGCCTTCGTTTCTTTAAACGCTGGGAGGAAGCTGTGGGTTTAGTAGAAATGGCCCTTAACTGCAGAAAAGGTTGTCAGATAAAGCTCCACTCCTCATCATGCTGTTTGCCTCCAATGCTAGTTTCTCATAAAAAATGTACTTCGTTTTATCAGCAAAGTATAAAATGTGTAAGTAAAAGTGCTACGACGGCCGTTTGGTGTTTCAGGAAGAGAATGAGGATGACATGGACGATCCACAGGACGGAGGTAGGCAGCACTCAGGGCTCGACCCAAACTGAAGCTTCTGCGTGTGCTGAGTGGTTATTGCAGAGTCTTCTCACAAACATCTTCTAATGGCTGCATAACTGCTCTGATCCTCAGAGGGAGGGAACTTCAACATGGCCGCCCTAGAGGCGGAGGAGGACGATGCTGTGATTGTTGAAATAGAGCCTCCTAAACCGAAGAGGAAAAAGATCGCCACGTTGAAGGTCGTCGGTTTGAATTTTCCACGTTTGTTATGCTTCCCTTCCTTTGGGGTTATTCAAAATGTCTTTTTTTTTTGTTTCGTTTGTCTTTCTTACTTCAGCTTTATAAATCAGAGCTGGAAAATGAATTCAGTCAGTTCATGGATTGGTTGCACATATTCCCCATTTACAAAGGCAAGTCTAACATTGACGATGAAGACGATGATGACAGTGACAGGGCCATGGGCAAGTACAAGGTGAGCCCACACAGATGGGTGCTTCCTCTCTGCTGGGGTCAGACTCCGCTTTGGATATCATACTATCCTGCATATGTGGAAATGCAGCTTTTCACTGACCCGGTTTTCGCTGTGTTGGCAGGGGTCCTTTCTGATTTATCCGATCTCACCTGATGAGGACGAAAACGAGGATGAGGACAAGGACAAGGAAAAGGAAATAGATTTCCAGATTACTAATGGAATCCCCAAAAACACACCAATCAAAGTCCTCGTCCGTGTGTATGTGGTGAAGGTAAATAAATTCATTAATAAAATGAAAAAATGATGAATTAAAAAATCAGCCATTCAAAGAGCTAAATAAACACTGACCAGCCTGTTAATGTGTATGTCAGAAATGAAAAGGACAAGGTCTGGTGTATGTTGCTAGTAGTTATTCCCTCAAATTGTTTTAAACTCTTTTATACTTATTAAACTCAAGTGTTGGGTGGGAAGAGCCTGTGTGATACTCTTAGACATTCACCTTGGTTTATTCATGCTCAAGCCATCTGCCAACTCTCAAAGGTGGGACTTTTATTGGTGCTTCATTGGTGTGAAGGAGACAGAAAGCCTCAGAGGAGTTCAATCACCTGAAAACAAGGGTTAAATCCCAGTAAAAGGAGACTTTACATAAAGATGTTAAGATGGCTGCCATGCTAGTTCATTTGGGTAATCATTTCCAACATCTGCTGCTTTTATTTCTGACTAATTATTGTCTTCGCTCCACTTATGTTACCTTTGGGAAAATATTCATTCTCACCGTCCTGTCCCATCTTTTTCCAAATCCCGTTCTCCGTCTTCCTGTTCGCCGTTCTTGAAGGCCACAAACCTGGCCCCGGCAGACCCGAACGGGAAGGCCGACCCCTATGTGGTGGTGAAGGTGGGCCAGCAGCAGCTGGACAGTAAGGAACGCTACATTCCCAAGCAGCTAAACCCCGTGTTCGGAGAGTGAGTGCTCGGATCTGTACACTACCGTCTTTGTTTATGGTTTTGTTTATGGTGTCTTAATTAGCAGTTAGAAATGCTAGCTGTTAGCGTGAGAAGGAGACGCCTGGCGTTTGTTATGGATACAGATATCAGACTCTCATATGTATGTGGGAGATATGGCAAGGAGCTAAATGTGGAATTTTTAATATATGTAAATATGTATACGATATGTGCTGATACGCAATAAACATTTAATATATGTAAATATGTTTCTGATATGTGCTGACATACATTAAACATATTTAATATATGTAAATATGTTTACGATATGTGCTGACATACAGTAAACATATTTGGTGTTTCAGTGCCAAGACATCACACACTGAAATTTTTTGAATGAAAAAATGTATGTGCTAATATGTTTTCTTCCATTTGACTCAACAAATAGTTTTCTATAATTAAAGCACATTTTGAGATCTTTTTGTGCCTCCATTTGAGCCAAATCTTTTTCCATTATAATGGATTATTTCTGCTCTCTTTTTTCGGGACTGTCTGACCAAAGCAATTGCATCATGTGATAGGTGTGCAGAGCGTTTGATTGACAGCCAGCATGCTGCTCTCTCTGCAGAGTGTCTGTTATGTAGGGAGTTTGTTACTTGTTTGATTGACAGGCTGTGTGCTCCTCCTTCTGCAGTGTATTCTTTCTGTGGTGGGCGTGCCTTTTGACTTCCACGCTGCTCTAATTATGGAGTTGTTTGCTGTACTATGGACATGTATGGTGTTTGACTGACAGCTGAAGTGCAGCTCTCTTTCTGCAGAGTTTTTGAGCTCACCGTGTCCTTCCCACTGGAGACCGACCTCACACTGACTGTGTTCGACCATGACCTGGTTGGTAGTGATGACGCCATCGGTGAGACGCGCATCGACCTGGAGAACCGCTTCTACAGCTGGCACCGGGCCGGCTGTGGGCTTGCTCTCTACTATGACACGTGAGAGACCCCAGGCTTCTGCAGTCAGTGGCTCATCTAGAACAGACACAGAACCCAATATAAAACAAAAAAAACCCCAATAACATATAATACCTTATATTGCTGAAATCAGCTTTTTAATTTAGAGAAACTTCCAGATATTTTTTTCTTTAATTACCTTCTCAGAACTGGGTCATTGACTGTGAGAGATTTCCGTATCTCTGTTTGACATAACTGTTACAATTGCCGACATCATCAAGGTTGGATACCTGAAAGTTCTTATCACACACTTCGCTGTTCATAATTTCCTCCCTTGCGGCCTTAGCTGTTCCAGTTCCTGGAGCTGCCATGAAGTTCTTCCATTTCTCTACATGCTACAGATTAAGCTCACTAGATGTAGGTCTCTGAAGTGTCTGGTAACTTCTGCTGGCAGGGACGGTTATAACAAGTGGAGAGACACCAAGAAACCGACTACCATCTTGGCGGAACTCTGTCGCAAAAATGGCATCCCCAGCCCTGAGTACCGAGAGATGGAGGTCAAAGTTCTCAACAAAATATTCAAGATCCCAGACGACGCGTTTCCAGAAGGTCGTTCACCAAGCATCATAAACACATGCAGCCACACGCACCAACCTGCAGCTCTCATTGATCACCATCACATTAGTGCATGAACTCTGTCATTCCTTGTCTGGACTGGGCTGGGGAGAGATACACAGGTTAATGTGGTGTGATATGCTAGTCACTGAGCCTGACTCCGTCCCCTCCCCTCAGAGCTGCTGAAGAAGAACAAGAAGACCGAGGAGGACCATGCGGAACTGGACGAGCACCGTGCCCTGAGTGTGCTCCAGCGCTGGGGTGAGATGAGGGAGTTCTGCGTGGGCGCCTGTCCGCTGGTGCCCGAGCACGTGGAGGTCCGCTCGCTGCTCCACGTGGATAAACCCGGCATGCCACAGGTTTTTTTTTTATATTTTTATATTTTATATATGTGTCACATTCCCACAACTCAGTTTAAACCTGTTCTATACACAGTTTGTGTTTTTTTTACACTTCTTGGTGAAATTTTTTAAGATCAGGGGGTGGAGCTACAGTGGTTTAGCTCCTCCTCCTCCCATGGTAATGGGTGGGACATTTCCCAAAAAGTTAAAGCAGCTCAGCTGGACTTCTGATAAATGTTGTTAATGCCAAGCACTGATATGTATATTCCTGGTCACATTATTCTCATGTGGAGGACCTGGCTAGTCCTGATATAGAGTGCCTTTTATATAATTCTATACTGCTGCAGTACCGTTTTTCTCTTTGATGTGGCAGGGTTACGTTCACATGTGGATCGACATGTTTCCCGTGGACGTACCTGCTCCTCCGCCCATCAACATCAAACCCAGACTGCCCGTGAGGTACCACTCATTAGGAATGACGGACAAGACTACAGTTGTTATTTTGTGCTTTTATTTTGAAATGAACATCATTCTCTCATTCTCCCTCGAGCTATGAACTGCGTGTCATCATTTGGAACACGGACGATGTCGTCCTGGATGATGTAAACCCCTTCACAGGAGAACCATCAAGTGATATCTATGTTAAAGGGTTAGTCAGCAAGTGTGCACATGTTCACACACACACACACAACGTGCATGTAATGTGCAGATGACACATACAGGATATACACTTAGTTTATACAAAATAACAATTCAAACTAAAACTGGTTGTTGCTTTGTTGTCAGACAAATGCTCAAGTGCTCGAGGTGAATTTCCTGTTATCATGACATGATTTATCACGGGTGCTTTCTATGCAAACTCTGCCTGATTATTTTTGTGTGTTTATATGTATTTGTTGCCATGGCTGTGTGTGTGTGCATGCTGGTGTGTGTCCTTGTGTGTTTCTGTGTGTGTGTGTGTGTGTATGTGTGTGTGTGTGTGCAATCACCAGCTGGATTAAGGGACTGGAGGGGGACAAGCAGGAGACTGACGTGCATTTTAATTCGCTGACGGGCGAAGGCAACTTCAACTGGCGCTTTGTCTTCCGCTTTGACTACTTGCCCACGGAGAAGGAGATCACGTATAAAAAGAAGGAGTCGATCTTCTCCCTGGATGAGTCGGAGTTCCGGCAGCCTGCCGTTCTGGTGCTCCAGGTCTGGGACTACGATCGCATCGGGTCCAATGATTTCCTGGGTGAGTGGTGTGGGCCAGAAGTCACAGGGGAAGGGCTCTGATAAATGTCATTAGACACCCTAGTAATTAGCACATACCTTAACAGAACACGACAAACCTTTTTGGTTACGAAAGAGAGAAAGACAAAAAAAACATACTGAATTCTATGAATTCAGTTTGTTAGAGAACAACAACAAAGGAAAAGTCAGTATATCAAGGTCTTGCCAAACCCAGTATGTCTTTTGCATGAAAAAATCCTCCAAAGCAAATCTAAATGTACTAAATGTCTATATCTTTACTAACAACATTGGTATTGGCAGCGTTTGTTCCAATATGAATATCCCGTGTTATGGTCTTCATTTTCCATGTCCTTGGTTTCATTATATTCCACCACTAACAGTAACTGATAGCGTTTCTCATGGCAGTTATGTTTCTTTCGCATTTATAATTGATCAGTGGGTCATGTCTGCTTACATTGACTATCGTTATGTGTGCGTATTCATGTTCAATAGAATAGTTAATGAAGATCCAGAATAGTTAATGAAGATCCAGAATTGGTTGAGGCAATGTGAAAGTGCCTCCTACCGCACAATTTATTTTTGTGGTCAATAATGTTGTGACAGTTATTAATGAACATGTCCAAGCAATCTTCCTGCAGGAATATGGGTAAAACCAAACAAACAGGTCTAAAATCATTACGTGTCAAGTTCTGTTGCCCCCTGACCCGTCTCCTGCCCCTCCAGGGTCCATCGAGCTGCGTCTCAGTGACATGGTCAGGGCAGCGAAGTCGTCCGAGCAGTGCAGCGTGCAGATGGCGAAAGACAAGGCCAGTCCCCGCTTCTCCATCTTCCGCAGCAAACGCATGAAAGGCTGGTGGCCGCTTATAAAGCTGAAGAGCCAGGAGGACATCGAGAGGGAGGAGAGGGAGGCTGAGCAGGAGAAGAAGAACAAGAAGAAGAAGAAGAAGAAACAGAGCAAACGCAGCAAGATGAAGCCAGAAGACCTGCAGTTCGTGGACAACAGTGGGAACACCTTCCTCTTAATGGTACTGTTCTCTGGGGACGACAGCTTTTGCTGCTGTTCTGTTTTTGCTTCTGCCGTTCAGACCACCATCATGGAAGTGAGTCTATGATAAGTGGGTCTGTGTTATAAGCCCATAACACACCGATGCTGGGATGGTATGAACAGCCTGTGTGTGGTGGTTAGAAACGCTGTAGAAAGTTCTCGCTCGTTCACACTGGGTTGTCCGGCTTGTCGGTTATTTTTACTGGCTGTTTACTGGCTGTTATTTTTACTGGCTCTGGATGGCAGCTCTTCACTTTGCAATCGTTGTTGTTCCTAGGGCAAAGTGGAGGCGGAGTTCCAGCTGGTGATTTTGGAGGAAGCTGAGAAGAACCCTGTAGGCAAAGCACGCAAGGAGCCAGAACCTCTGGACAAGCCAAAGTAAGAGAACAAAACCCATGAATGAGCAAAATCCATATGGATATCCCATAATAGTTTTTGGGTCTCCCCTTAATCGCCTTCAACCCAGAACAAACACATGCTCAGACACTGGTGTGTATCACTTAAATGTGATAGCTGGGACCTCTCTAAAATGCTCCACCTGTCCACTCTCACGCATTTGTCAGTCATTTTACTGAATGTTCTAAAGGCAGCTGTCAGCTGTGCTTTGCGGTGCTGTGGTGGTGGTGGTGGTCGTTATTATGTGTGGTGGTACGTGGTGGTGTGGGGTGGTGTGTTGATGGTATGTGGTTCTGTATGTCGTGTGGTGGTGGTGGTGATATGGTGACACATGGTGGTGTGATGGTGTTGTGTCAGAGGTATCTGACCTGTGTAGGAGAGCTGATAACAAGTCTTACCTCGTCTCTTACAGTCGCCCCAAGACGTCCTTCAACTGGTTTGTGAACCCGATGAAAACCTTTGTATTCTTCATCTGGAAGAAATACAAGAAGTACATCATTGCTTTGCTTATCTTGGCCATTTTGACCCTGTTTCTTTTTCTCATTCTGTACACCATGCCAACACACATCAGCCAGCTTATTATCAATGGCTGAATATAGGGGAACAGAGTGGCTCACATCAAACTGCCTGACAACTGACAGAACACTGATTAACATTGTGATGTTTACCTCTGCCTTATCGACTGAAGCACTGTATTTAGATTCTAATCATCTAGGCTACTGGCTATGTTGCTTAAATCTTATAGATGTTGTGATTTTAAACAAATATTCATAATATGCATCATTCTGATATGTCTTCGTATTTTTTAATTGAATTAATGCTTGTCAAATCAACACTGTAAAATTGTAAATAACTTGTCATGGGTGAAATATTAAAATTCAGTGCCAGTGCCATCTTTCTGCTATAGAGAAGACAGGCAAACAAAACAGTATCACACCACAACACATCTGATTCTGTTTAAAGGAAAACGTTTTATGACTGGGATGTTTTTAATATTATTAATTTTCTTACAGCTTTTTTTCTTATGAATCAAAAGAAGTGTTTCACCACTGGTTGTGAAAGTCTATATAAATTATTTTATTTTAAATAATTGCTGTTAGCAAAGTGAAGTTTTAATGTTTGGCTTTTTGTGTGAAATAAAAACAGCTTGAAGCATGATTTCTAAAACAGCTATTCACACAGTCTAAAGCAGCACTTGAGGGCATAAAAATAAGACTCACTCTGAGAAAATGGCAGGGTTGCTGTCAGGGTTGCATAAATTACTATAAGTGGGATATGACCGGTTCTACTGAATGCACCTTTCCCATCACACACTAAATTACTGCTCTGTGTGATTACCATAAATGGACTAAATCCTTTTATATTGGATCATTTGCTGTGGTGCATTAAGTACAATGTACTGCACCTACACTGAATAGGTCTGGCCACGAAGAGAGTGCTGGAGTAGAAGTGATGTTCTCAATGTTGATTGTTTTCCATACAGCACCTCATAATGAAACTAGATTGTTTTCCAGCAGCTTTGTCTGCTGTTCTTTTTTAGTAAGCTGGTTGGAAAGTGATGAGCACTACGTGATCATTTCCAGAAGTTCTCCACTCGCACTATCACACATTTGCCTTAAGCCGCTGGGATCGTCCAGAGCTGCTCCCCGTGTTGTGTGAGCTGCCATTTGCTGCAGACGTTTACTGTGTAAATCTGCAAGACTGACAGATGCCGCAATGTATCCGAAAATGAATTGGACCAGCGTTAAATGAACACCATCTCTGGGAGGAAAATGAGGAAACGCTTGTATTGATCTTGCCACTCACAGCGTCTCCTTCCTGAGATTTTAGTTCGTTCAATTCGACTGCATTGTTTAGCGCTTCGTCACACTGTGCTCATTACAGCACAGTCTCCATCCCCCAGGGCCAGTTTTTATAATGGCTAACCAAGCAGGCAACTGTACACTCACATTTAATTGTTTAGACTGGGTTTTCACTGTTTAGACTGATCAGTCAATTAGTAAATTAAACTTGTTTAAGCACAGTCTTAAACAGCAGCACTACTACTTCTACTGCTAATAATAATAATAATAACAATAATAATAACAATAGAACAGTATTTTCAAATGTTTTCACTAAAATGTGCAGCTGAATCAACAGGGTCCATGTGTACATGTTGCAACAGAACTTGACATTAGAATTTTTGAAATTAGAATTTATTTATTTATTTTTTTTTACACGCTCAGTCGTGTGTGTGTGTGTGTGCAGGCCATTTGAGTTCCACCACACACACTCATCAAGCTATGCCTTTAATGGACCTTGTTTCGCGGACTGGGGCGCAGTCGTGCTGTAACAGGAAAGGGCCCGTCCCCAAACTGCTTCCACAAAGCATGTAATCATCTAAAACGTCTTTGTATGCCGTAGCATTAACATTCCACTTCAGTGGATCTAAGGAGCCCAGACCCTCTCCAATCTTTCCTCTATCTCTTAACTGTTGACACTATGCATCCTGGTAGGTAGTGTTCTACAGGCATCTGCCAAATCCACATTGTCTGATCTTCACTCCAGAGAACGCACCGTGTCTGTAGTAACCCGGTGGTGGAGGAATCTCCTGAACTGACGTGAAGCAGAGACGTCCTTTCATAATGGCACATTTAAAGCCACTAAAAGCTCTTCAGTGTGATTTCTGTCCAACCCAAGGAACCCAGGCAAAAATAAGGCAAACAAAATCCCAGCTGTCTCTGTAAGGCCTGACCTCTAATTGGTTTCTAGGGTCGCAGGAAGGTAATTAAATGACCGAAATTAAGAACAGTGCTTGGTGCTCTCCAACCTTTCTTAAGATCTGGCCTCCATCTTAAAGCATTGATCTGGAACAAGACTACACCAGTTCATACAAGAAAATTCATAAAACACAAAGGAAGCAACCAGCAGTGAGTTTAAAGATGCAGAATAAAATGTAAAGGCCATTCCCATGACAAACTCATAACACATAACTCATAACAATGAAAGTAGTCTTTTGCCAGCAAAGTTTAGGATTCTTTTTTTTTTTCTATCCAAACAATGGGTTTTTATTGCATTGATATTTTTAATGTCCACATTGCAGTGCAGAAAACAATGCTGGCCATTTTAGCATTTAATTGTGGTTACAGCCACGTAAGAACTGAAAGATCTTTGGTTTTGGGTTTGTGGAGCATTATTGTGGTTTGCTAGTTTGAGTCTTGCAGCATCCTGTCTGCTTAACTATTAGCCAGTTTCATTTGTTTATTGAAAAGCACGAACTATCTACGTATATATGTTATAAACAATTTGTCAGTATTAAGCAACCCCTAATAAACTAGAAACATAAATTAATATTCAAGGAGGAAAAAAGGATTCCAGATCCCTTGAGAGAGAGCTGAGAACTTTTCTGCCCATCCAGATTTTTTCATGTGCAAATGTACTACATTTTCTTTCCATGGGACAGTTGTTTCTACACTGGTGAACCACAATTATGTCCCATGCAAACACCCCCCTCTTGTTTATGTATTTGTACGTGATGAATCTATGCATGTACTGTTTTCAGAATGTCTCTATCACCCAAATTCCCCTCCCCAGTATAATTGCATATTGAAAACATTACCAAGGAAAGTTGAGCCCCTCTGCGTTGCTTGTCTATTGATGAACACCGAAGAGAAATAGTTCCCAAGGTCAAATATGGGTGAAAATCATTTTTAAATTATATTTGTACATTTATTTCTATTTTATGTGAATACATAATATATTGTAACCTGTCATTTCTCTCTCAATAAAAACATTTTCTCTAAAAAAAAAGGTCTCTAAAACCTTTTTTATAAGAAATAAAAAGTCCACCTATTTTAGTTTGTGACAAAGGTAAACATTTTGTTGCCCAAAATGTTTGTCAGTATTAGGATAACTGACAGAAGCTCAAATGTACTTGCTTCAAAATGGAGACCAAATGCATGTTTAGAAAGGCTGCGTAGCACCAGGAGGCTCTGGGGATGTAGCAGTGTCCAAACACCTTGGTGCCTGTGGTAGCGCTCCTTTTTTGCGAGACCCGGTGTGGGAAACCCGTGGCAGGCGGCCCATTCTGGTAGGGCTTGTTTGGCCAGAGAGAGTCCCAGGTGACTGAGTGAAAGTCTAATGAGAACCGACAGCTGGGATAGAAGACTTCCGGGCTTTTATTAACACCGGGCTTTTCCACGCGCTGTCCCACTTGCGACGCTGAACGCAGGGGTCACGGGTAGCACTCCCTCTTCATATATCAAATCTAACGCTTTCTTTCCCTTTAAGTAACAGTGATAAAAATTAAATTGATCTTACATATAAACAAAATATTAATAACGTGTCATGCTTGTTTAGTGTTCTTATTGTAGCAGGATTGCTCTGTACATCTTGATATCAATTGATATTTTAGCTAATATTAGGTTTTGCAGCGTTTTTTTGTTGTTGTTCGTTTAACTATCATACCGAACATTAGAATTGTGTATATTTAGCCTAGTAAAATATTCCTATACAGGTGTCCAGGTGCTATTAACAGGATAGTAGAAAAAGGTGGCAGGTGTGCCCTACTGACACTGGTGATTAAGATGAGTTACGCTACGGAGCATGCGCACTGTCGCGCACTCGGCAGCGCGACGAAACCGCTCCTGAGACGACATCAGTTTCCTCTTTATGCGCGTTCGGACACCATTCAAACGACAATGTGGTTGTAAAAACGAGGAAAGCACTCCTGCGCTTTACTGTCGCTATCGCGTACTTTTAAAGAGGAGCCTAACACAGACGCAAACAACGAGGCTACTTTGTCGCCAATCGTAACATTTTCATGGGTTTGCTTTAAAACATTTGTTTTAAAATCCGTTTATTTTTCGCTGAAATGCCTGAGTTCATATCCGTGGATGAGTTCATCGCGGAGACTTTGGAGGACTACAGTTCTCCGACAACCTCCTCCTTCATCACCAAAATGACAAGTTGCCGGAATTCCGTGAACAACATCGAAGAGGTATGAAACTACTTTCTTTCTACATGATCTTTAGGAAACGTTAATGCTATGCGAAAGACTTTGACAGCTGTGCGTTCCTGCTACCTGTGCAGCGCGAGGAGGTGTGCGGTTCGGTTATCCCGAAGTGTTTCCATCCCTCTACGGAGCAGGATGCCGTATTCAGCATTCCGTGTTTCTTTGTGTTCCTCAGTTTTGGTGCTGCTTTGTTTCCTGTTGACCGAAAAGCCTAATTAGACGCTGTTAACCGCGTGCACACTAGGTTATACTGTTCTTATGATCGGGTTATAGAAAGTAGAAGCTCTTTGTCCATTGAACTGTGCAGGATTGTACATAATTCGAATTCGTTAACATTGCCTGGATTTAAAAAAATGTTTATTAGGATTTTTTTCATATGAAATCATGAATCAAAGGTTGCATCTATAATGATGCTGTTAAGCGATAATCAGTGTGCTTGTCAAAGAGAATTATGCATAGTCTTTGTTGCGAGCTACGAATGTGGTATCATTCGATTTTATGGTGGGGCGCGTGACTGGTAATCCAGCGGCAGAGAGCTGAGATGAATAAACGCGACTACAAGAAGTGAATCGCTCGATCTGTTATTCATAAATTTTGTTACCTTTTGTTCGTCACCTTTACAAAAGATTTGCTTAGTTCACCATTTTTACTTTTTGCAAATGTGCATTTTCTGCTCGACATTTGTAATTTCCCATTATTTTATTATCGCATTCAAGGTTGCTATTTTTAATGCACCCTCAGCGTATTTGCCTACGACTCAGCACGTGTTCAGTGGTGTCTACTGGACTATGTAATGATAGCCGTTTACGCCTTATAGGAACATTTTTCGCAGAACGTATCTACTCCTCAAAGAATCACAATTGATCTGGAATAAATAATGTGGCACAAATTAAATGGTTCGAGTCTAAAGTTTCCACCCCACTCCACTCGATTTACAGTTGTCCAATCCGTGACATTCCTCCACCAAATTGTAGGAACCATCAGAAGTCGTGTCTCTAGCAATGGCACTGGTGACTTCCTCTAATATAGGCAGACATGCTGGAGTGTGAGGTAACCATGGCGATGACCCAGGCAGTGGAAATAAGAGTAAATTGAACAGTGCACCACATTATGTGGTTGGTTGTTTGGGCACCTGACAGAAGGGATCCCTTTGTGACTAGTGATCCTAACACAGTCGCTGCCTGAGGAGGTTAAATGTACAGGGAACATGCCTGGGTTAGCAGTTACTCTGCTTTTATTGTAGTGATAGGCACAGCATCGTGTACTTGCGTCTTTTTCCTAGTAATTTCAAGAGCCACTACAACCATGATCATAAATCAGGAGAAAGGAAAAGGCTTGCACCTCCAGAATGGGAAACACCTAGACTACAATCAGATTAGTCTACGTAGAAAACCCAGCTGTTTTAAAGGACCTCTGGAAACAGAGTTACTGATTCACAGATCAGGCAGGACAAAGAGTTTGGACTCAGGTTCTCATGTAGCACAGACCTGGGATGTGTGGTGCATTTCCACCAAATGAATTTAAGGGCTGATTTCTCAGACCCGGGTTTATTTTTAAAACTAGACCAAACATAACCGGCACAGCGGTTCAGTCCCAGACTAGGCTTATTCCATGTGTACTGTATATTGTTGTGGTCCCTTGTCCTGAAATCTTACCTACATGAACACAGGTATGTTTACTTTAACAGTGTCACATTAACTGGTCCTCATCCATATTTACATGCTAATTCTGTTCCAACCACATGCAGATGGAAAAGAAAAGAGGACTGGGAGTTCATGAGTTCAGGAGTGAGGCATCCAGATTTTCACAGGGAAATGGGTCAAAACCCAGTTTCTCTGCATTAATTTGACCGAGGCAGCAGGGAAGCCTCTGCCCTTATATAGACAGGATGCTATGTTTGTTGCCATGCGACTCAATGACATAATCAGCAGAAAGAAGCAGGACTGTCCTCATTTTCCCCCTATTTAGTTTAATTTGATCTGCAAAATGGGATTTGGGTTAGGCTATTTTCGATAAATTTGTTTAAAATAAGCGTGGCACGTGTGTGCATCTTTTTGTTTGTGTGTGTGTGTGTATATGTGCGTGTGTGTGTGTGTGTGTGTGTGTGTGTGTATGCATGCGCGTGTGTGTGCATGTGTGTGTGCGTTTTAATTCAGGCTGGCTGTTCTTGTATGGTGCTGAATGTAAATTGAGATGATTAGGGATTATCAGAAGCAGTGGGGTAGAAAAAAAAGGCAGGAAGCTAGAGAGCTCTGAACTACCACGTACAGACGCAAGGCTGATGCCTCATGGCTTCATTTTGCGGTGAAAACAACCCAGGTCAGCCCTCCATTCACCTCAGCAGAGATGCTGGATCTTACTGTAATAATACTCTTACGTTTACTAAGAGTACTAAGAGTAAACCAAAGTGGTGAATTCATCCCTCAGGCCGTTATTCTTTCAGTGTTTGCTTACCAGATCTGTTCATTAACACGCTCCCTTAATCTGTCACAAACACTGACAGATGTAGCTCTGGTTTCCATAGAGACTCTACAAAAGCAACAGTGTAGATCATAACTGTAATTGTGCACATGAGGCAGTATCATTCCAAATGTTTCTCCCCAACCAGTATCGCATCCACTGGACCTCAAATCCACTGAAGCATATTACTGCTTCTGCTACAGAACCTGCAGCACGGTAAAGCAGCACGAAGCATCAGTTTGTTCTATTGTTATATACAGTTTACTAAACAACCAGTGAACCGGTCTTTTATTAAGTAAATCTGTAAGTAAGATGTAAGTTGCTTGAGTGGTTTTGTCTTTATACACGATTGGTCGGCATTATGTGTTGTTTTTGTAGGTTATGGGCATGACCATCTAGTCCCATTGTGGCCACCTATAACTGAACGTTAGCTATTATAAGGAGCATTCCTGTCTTTCATGGGGAAAAAAAACTCACTGGCCTCTCAGTGAGCCATATGGACTGACTCCAGCTCCATCTGAGCTGAATTCTCCGCCATCTTCACCATCTACTACGAAGTTCTTGGAAGGGGAGTCCACTGGTATAACGCAGGGGGTTGGTCGGTGGGTGGAGGTCTATGGGCGGGACACTATGGGTGGGACTTTGTGGAGAGGGGGTGGAAATCACAATCTGTCAGAGCTCTCTAAATATAACATTCCCACAAACCAAACACTCAACCCTGATCATGTGCATATGCACTGTTCTCTGACTCAGTGTTTGATTCTGATGGAGCACAGCACTCACTGGTCACATGGATAACACATGTGCTCTTCATCCTCACAGTGCCACAGAAGTGCTATTTATTGGGAGTTTGCAAACATGACTATGTGATAACTGCCTACCAGCAGACACATGGATCTCTCTGCAAGGGTCAAGATTAGCCTGCAACAAAATGTCTATGCATGCAGACCGTGACCTAAACGAGTTCTTCTCTCTAATTGTCAGGTGTGTTTGTCCATATCTGCCTTCTCACATGCATTTGCATGTAATTGCACTGAACACACAGAAAAGTCACGCAGAAAGCCAGACGCTATAGCTAACCTGCGGAACCAAAGATCCTGACAAACCTGTGAAGCAGAGCAGCTCCAGCTCGCCTGGCTCTCGCCCGGAGCTTTGTGGACCACATGAGGACCGACTGGGCATCTTTGTACTCAGTGTAAATACTCCTGACATAGCGTATCTCCTCCACTCTGGTGGAGCTGGCTGTTCACAAATATAGTATCAGTGGACTTGACATTACCTGTGTGATTTTGTTAGTTATTAGGAATTTTAGCTAATAGGCTTTACAGTAAATTTTAAAAGCCTCCCTGGGAACATTTGGTTTGGCAATGATAAATATTAATATCAAGTAATTTATTCATGCTGACATTTTACTTGTCTAGTTTTCAGAGACAGAGGGATAGTAAGATTCATAGCTCTTAAAAAAAGACGTATCCATAGAAACCTGGGTTTAAGTTTTGACAGCCAAAATAGGAGAATTAAAAAGGTTTAAGTGCATTTTGTGTGGTGGTATGATGTTGAAGCCTTGTTCTCTCTATTTGTTTTGCCAAAGTAGTTCTGTTTGTTTTCACAACAGCATTCAATACATAAACAGCCAAATGTAACAGGAGAAACAAAAAGACTCTTTTCACTCTTTACACTGTGTACATTCATCTGTTTATTCCATCTTTTTGCTTTTTAAATAGTTCAGTTATTACAATCCAGACTGGGCACTGCTTCTTCAACTGTAATGAAAAACACAGTGTTAAAAAGGACAAAAGTTAAAACAGACAACCATGGGTCTTACAACTGTTAAAGGCATCAGACAATTCATAATCCACCCTGGAGACTGTTGAGTCTTTCTGAAGATACAACTTCAAAAGTTCTGTGATGTTTACACCATAGTTACAACAACAACTATTATTATTGCTGTTGTTGTTGTTGTTATGTTCTACACTTGTTTTGGAGGGGTTTCAGACAGGTTGTGTCTGAAGAGAGATGTGCAGGGTGGATTCTCCCAGAGTTGTCCATGGTTCTCCAGGCACAGCAGGGCCTCAGAGGGCAACGTAGAGTGGTGCAGACCCTCCCGAAACTCTCATCACTGAAACAGTCACAGCACACTGCAAACATGCTGCACGATGAAAACAAAGTAGAAGGAATGATCTGCAATGAAGGGTCAAAGTATCCTGAACATAAGAGAATCACCACACGTCTGTCTCCCGGTGTTGTAAGTTGAGATATGAGCAACTAATGTGGGCTAATTGTGATTAAATTATTTCTATATACAATCCTTGAGCATATCATTAGTGCCCAGTATGTCATTGTCATTCTTATTTAGTTCACCACTTATTTGATGTTGTCCTGCTGTACTTTGTTAAAGGAAAATGATTTATTATCGCAAAGGGATTTATTATTGTAAACACTGAACTAACAATGTACTCACATCCTGCATAGCTTTTTAATATGTCACTGCTGATTTGCTGGTGCAACTTCAACTCAGCCTTCTGCAAAGCTAGATATTACCATTGCTGTTTTTATGAACATGTTTATTAGATCTTCTCCTCATCAGTCTTCTCCAGTGTTTTTCTGCAACATTCAGCCCTTATAATCATCTGCTATTTCCCCAATGAAATGGCACCAACTCTGAAAGCCTAAATGATTTTCCCAGAACTGTTGAAAGACAGTATATTTATTTAGTTACAGATATGTTGGTGCCACCATTTTTCAATAGGTGACCAGGCCTAGATCTTATATTCTTCATGACAGTGTCTGTAATTAAAAGCACTATATAGTTCAACTGTATGGAATTGGGTTGTAGACCATTAGACTGCGTGGTTCTTTTCCACTAGATAAAATGCATTTGTGCTACAACACAAATTCAAAGTAAAGACCCGGTGAGCACAATCCTCCCGTTTCTCTGCCCAACTCTCCTGGACACCCGGTAGACGATCACACTGTTTATTCACCGAACATGAGCGGCAACAGGCGAGACGACCACAAACGGATGCCAGTAGGAAATTGTGTTTCTGATCAAGGTTTAAGATAAAGCTTAGGGGAGGAGTGTCATATTTGGTGGCTAGTAGTTAGAGCATTCTATTTCAGGATGATGTTATTTTTGCACACGCTGTTGGTGTGAATTACCTAAAGTTAGATTGTCTTGTGGTTTACTTAAAGTTCATGTCAGCTAGCTTGAAAACATGCCTAAAGCTTGTTACTGTTAATTCACCTCTTCACCTTTGTTCACTTGGCTGCATCAGCTGTTATGTTAAGGGACTGGTTGATCCAGCACCAAGCCAGATTTGACACACCACCCCCATTAGCAGTTACAGCAGACTGAAAGCAGTCCCCACTCACCATTCTTGGTGATATCCCATATAACATGATTGCCTTTTGTGTTCATTCATTTGTTTGTTTGTTTGTTTGTTTGTTTATTTGTATTATTTATTGAATTTTGTTTGTATATACAGGCAAGGTTGATTGCTTTTGCACCTTATGTGTCAGTAACACTTCTGTACCTTCCAATATGGTGGATATGTTCCTATGTTCCTAAATTGTATCTACAGTGCCATTCATAAAACCCATGGTGAGATTGTTTTTTAAAAAATAAATTTTAATAACTCCTTTTATAACACATCTCTGATTGTAAGCTGAATTTTGGAAAAGCAGTTACAAAAAGGATGTGTACACATTGCATGACATAGGAAAGTGAACATTTTTGCAACTTGGTTGAATTGCTGAAACAGGAAATGTGTTCTAGGTTCTTGGTTGTTTACAGGCGTATCTGTGGGTTTTATTTATTTTTTTTTGCAAAAGGTGGCACACTGGTCAGTTTGTTCAGTATCAGTGAAAAGGCTTTAGTACACACACGCTGCAAAATGTGTGGACAGCGTTCTGAGAAAGAACCCTAAACATATTACAATATACAAAGCAAAACATTACACATATCAAAACAACAGATAGTTTGCACATTTTTAGTTCCTCATAATAATTACACTTTACCTTATTAACGACTCCAAGCACAGACAGAGAATTACATTTGAGCAAATAATCATAGCAGTTGTTTTCTCAGACTAAAATAACTTTGCTTTGTGATCGTTACAGTTTTTCATTAAAAATGTACAAGATTTTTATTTAAATATGCATTTTCTTAACACAATCCATTTATGAATATGTGTTTATATAAGACACAAATGGCTAATGAATTAGTTACTTATCTAATTACGAGAATAATAAAACCTCTGATATGATACAGGTGTGCTCAAGCCTCTGGACTTGTTAGCAGAGGAGCAATCCTTGTTTTTCGATCTTAGCCACCGTGCACTCCAACATGGTGATGTGATGTGGAACATCATCTTCTGGATGAAAACTGCTGCTTCTGGAAGAGTCTGACCCGGTGACCCTGCGTTTTTCTTCCAGGCCTTAGACAGTGACCGGACCATCCTGCAGAAGCTAAAGAAAGCAGCCAAATCCAAGCAATCTTCAGGCCAAGGTAAGGCCAGTACTGATGCGCCGTTTTGTGAGTTATACGAATGGCATCTCAGAAGTCAAACTGAGGAGAGTACCATCTACTGAGGAGAGTACCATCTACTGAGTGCAAAACTGTCTTCAGTGTAGCTTGTCAGTCAATGGAATCTAAGTGATACCTTTTAATGAAAAGCAATTTACTGGAAGCATAATGTTCTCATATGCAGCCAGCTAGCTGTTTTTTCAGTTTGCGGGGTCCTAGTATGAAGGTTTTCTGGACTGTAAGGATCTGGTATGAAGCTTTTCTACAGTGCAGGGATCTGGTATGAAGGTATTCCAGACTGTAAGGACCTAGAATGAAGGTTTTCTAGACGGTAGGGTCCTCTTATGAAGGTTTTCCGGATTGCAGATGCCTGGTATGTTGAGGGTCTGCTGCAGCTGCATCATGGTCTAGTGTGGTAATTTTGGTACCAATCCATGAGTCATCGCTTTGTGAGGAGTCAAGCTGGGATGTGCTGAAAGCCTACATTGCCGGTCGTTGTTTTAATGGCTCTGCCCACGAGGTCATGACTGTGTATCTGGAAAATGGCACACATTTACAGGGGCCTCTGAGTTTCCATGGAACAAAACAGGGAGTATTTCTGAGTTCAAACAGCGCAACAGAACCTCATATGATGCATGCAAATTCCTGCAGTGTTTCTCAACATCTCACATGTATTAACCAAAACTGTCTATGGTTTAATGTGTCCCTCCAGACCACATATCCCATCTGGAGCTGTATATCAACTCCATGGAGAAACTGGCTGTGAATTTCCGCAATAATGGAGAGCAGGAAGTGGCCTCTGCCTTTAATAGGTTTGCTGAGTTCTCTAAAGAGCTTCTCACTCCAATGAAGAATGTGGTGAGTCATGTTTATGTGGTGGAGATAGGGGTGGAGATGAGGATGGAGATGGAGGGGGGGGGTGCTGTGTGTAGCATTGTGAGGCCATGGCCTATGTAACTAGTCTGGATAATAATGGCATTGTATAAGAACAGATGTTAGCCCTTATCAGGGAAAGCTTCAGTTTTCCTTTCCAAAGAGTGCGTCTGTTCTTGGTTCATGGTTGATAATCTATTTTCCAAGGCAATAAAAACGTTTGACAGGCCTTTCATGTTTCCAAAAAACGAAATTTCTGGCCCTTTGCAAAAGTGGAGGTCTGTGTCACAATGACGCTCTACATTTCAACATCTTCCTTCCTCCAGTTGAAGAGCATGCTGCACAATATCAACTTCTTCCTGGACTCTCTGGTGAAAGGAGATCTGAAAGAAGTAAAAGGTGTAAGTTGAAAAACCAGTCACATGGTGTGGACAGTATCACATATTTGTTCTTGTGTGTGGATGGCGGCTCTGAAAATATTCACCACAATCTGTGCTAAACAAGCTATGTTATTTTCTTGCAGTATGTTTATTTGGGAGATTCTGTGTTAAAGTGTGCTGCATTTAGGGTTGGATGATGTGGAGTTTTGAACAATCCCAACTCAGAACTGAAAGCTGTCAACTAGGATATACAACGTCCCTGGACTAACATTAGTTTGTGGATGTGTACCAGTAAACACAATTTTCAATCAGAGCAGACTTAAAGGGGGTGGGGGGGGAGACCAGCTAAATCTCTTAATGTTACTGTGTGTTACATAAGAGGAGGAATATGAATGATAGCATTATCTGAGAAAATCTACCTCTAAACCCTCAATCTTTCTTCTCAGGATCTGAAGAAGCCATTTGACAAAGCGTGGAGGGATTATGAGAATAAATTGTAAGTGCTCGAACTTCTGCTGTGTTTAATTAGACGCTTTTGTGATACTGTGTCATTTAGTGTCTCAGTTATGTGCTTTATGAAGGCCTTTCCCAGCATGTTAATCAACTGGGACAAGTGGATGGTCCCAGCACACTGGTTTTGAGTCATTAAAAAGTGCACCATTGTGTAAGCTTGCCAAACAGTACAGAGGGGAAAAGGAGCAGCTTTTTACTTCTTGAGGAGTAGTGACAGACTGTGGGGAAAGAACATCCTCCTGTGTGCTACACAGAAGCTACTATCAGAAAAACATGCTCAGCCAATAAGATGTTCAGCTTGGAATAAAGTTTGGAATTGATATTGTACATTAAACCTTGTTTCATGCTGAGTAGCCTAAGCTGTGTAGTAAATTCACACCTGAGCCTTATTTTTCACTGATAGGTCTATATACATAAAACATGGATAATTGTGATTTGTAAACCTATGCCAGTATTTTACTAAACATGTGTATGTTAACGTCTGCTGTCTAAACTTCCCTCTTTAGTTTATTTTAGAAATGTCTCATTTTATCCTCTAGAGACTCACTTCTCATGTAATAGGAAAACATGAAGAAATATTTCAATCGAAACGAGAAATGATTTTACAGAACTTCCTTTCAAAACTCAACTTACATTACAATTGCTTTTTGTGAGTTTTAATAAGCATGGGCATTAATGAAATAGATCTGCTTCTCCTATTTGCATTATTTAATCAACTCAAGTGCCTGATGATTAAGTAAATGTACCCCAAAGGCAAAAAAAAATCCCTACTACCTTCTGGCTACCCTTCTCAGCCAGAGAGCAGGATCACGCAGCAGGGCCTGTTAGGCTATGTTGGACTCCAGGCAGCAGGGCCTGTTAGGCTGTGTTTGACTCCAGGCAGCAGGGCCTGTTAGGCTATGTTGGACTCCAGGCAGCAGGGCCTGTTAGGCTATGTTGGACTCCAGG
>JAOXYF010000019.1:10869764-10889210 GCA_028565775.1 Sternarchorhynchus goeldii
GGGGGGGGGGTGTTCTCTAGCATCAGCTGATGTTCGATGGCTTGGAGACAGATGTCTGCCTTCAGTCCAGACAGCACTGCGGCTCAAGAAGGAAGCAGCCAAACCCATCCGGTCAGCAGAGCTGCCCGACGGCTGGCAGGCAGCCCTTGCTTCTATTACTCATCAAAAAAAAAACAGTGGCAGCCACCTTAAATAACAGGGCTGGAGTACATTAAGGGAGACCAGCTACAAAGTAAAACCGCTCTCATACAGTGATCTTACCAGTGGGGAGATTATTACTAATCCAGAAATGTTTGGGGGGGGGGGGCACTGTTACGTGGCACTGGCTGACTAAAGCATAACTTCAGATAGGGTTTATGAGTGTGAGCACACAGTAGAATAGCTGAAAATGTAAATGTTTATGGGCGTGACCATCACTAGTGCTCGTTATGGAGAGGATATACTTATAATGGTGTGTCAACCTGGTAATATTACAGGCACTGAACTGCTCTCTCGACTTTAAAAAGACAGCTAATGTGGCTATGCTAACTGGTCTGAGGTACCTTTGACTTTTTCCAATAAAATAAACAAAAGCAGAAGAGATAAGCGCACTTTTGCCTGGATCAGTAACAGAACCCCCACCCCAACTCCTGAGTCTGCCTGATCGAGCACAGTCATTGGTCAGCTTTTTGAACTGGCAGAATCCAGGTCTCATTAGCATACCAATATGACAAAACGGAGAGGGTGAACAGAGAGTCTTTCACCCTCCTAGTTCTGAAAGCACACCCTCTCCCATGCTTGCCAAACTATTCAGATTTGATTGGTCATTGAGATGTGGTCTTTACTCAGGAGCAGGAATCTCTTCGCAGTGGTTCCTCATTAAACAGTCGGGGGGGAACGTTCAACTCCATGCCAGGGTTACGCAATTAACACAGCGAGGAAAACAAGCCTCCATGCACAACCATTTTGGGGGTTTTTTTGGGGTTTTTTTAAGTAAGACGCTTCACTTGGAAGTAAAGGCTCATACCCCTGTGTGGCACCCTTTCTGTGGGGGAGGTGAGGAGGTCAGCGCCATTGCTGCTCTCTGTATGCAGCTAGCCCACGAGCTAGTCATCAAGACCTTTACTACGAGTGCGTGGGGGTGTGAGGGGAGGAGGGTCTCCAGATAACGAAGTGTGGGGATGCGTCTTTTCCATCTGTGTTGTGAATCCGCTGGGTCCAGCAGACAGGAACAGCAGCGGTCTGGAATTTTCCCGGGAGATTTGTGGCCGTCAGGGTTGCAGCGCGGCCTCGCTGATCTCACAGCATCCAGATTTCATTAACGGGCATAAACAGACAGCCCAGCACTTAACCTGAAATTAGTCCAGACTGAATGAAATCTGGATGCTGTAGGCCATTGCATAAAATCCCATACAAAATCCCAGTTTAGAGGGATTTTAATGCAAAAATCCCTCTAAACTGCAAGCAGTACACTGAAGTACTTAAAGGGGGGGGGGCAGTACTAAACTAAAAACAGGAATATACAGAAGTACTAAACAAACAAAAAAGTAGTACGATATATATTTGGCCAAACAGCCTAGAGATGTGGAGAAAATGCATCAGATTAGTGCAACTCCCAACAAACCAAAGAAAAGCATTTGTCACCTGAAAAAGGACAGTTAAAGGCAATATTTGATTTTTTTAAATCGTCATACATGATTCGTGTGATAAGAACAGCATTCATATAACTTTAACTATCCAACTTGTTTCACAGTCATTCAAATGGTTTTTCAAAACTAAGAACTTGTGTCCGGGAGTTTGTTAAACAGTGTAGCTGTGTCAGCACTAAATAACAAAGTATAAGTGGTATTTAGCGAGGACTGTTATCCAGAGAGCCGGGGTGAAAAGGTCGTGCACGAAGCTCATGTTTCTGGGCTGAAAGTCAGTTAAAGACTAGTCTCACCCAATAAAAGCAGGAAACCCCCCGCTCAGCCCAACTTCCAGCCGAACACGAGCCCTGAGCTTACTTTAACCCCATTCACATATCGGACATCTTGTGGAATTTTAAAACAGCTGGCCCTCTTCGCTTCACGTGCCTCGTAACAATGTCTCCTGTACTCAAGTTCACACAACACGCTATCGACTTGACTTTTTTGGCGACTCGCGGAATGGACAGTTAGTCTAAAGCCTTCAGATGCAAATAAAAGTGATACTGATAATTCTGACGATACCTTTTATTTGAAATGTTTTTTTTTCTTCTTACGCTCAGTGCCGCTTTAAAAACATACCTTGGGAATGTATTGATTCCAAGTCTCTAGTCTGATTAACTTCCAGAACTTCGTATGGATGTACACTTTCTTTGCTTACTTTAGACGGGAATATCGGAAAGAAAACGAAGACGGGACAAAGTATTTTCTTTAAAAATTATTCGAGGAGGGGAGTTGTAAAAGCCGGATGCATTGTGGCTGATAGCCAGATCTTATAAAAGCTTCATCAACGATGCGGTTCGATAGCTTTACGTTCACACGGCCTCACACGAGTAATAAAGTAAACAAAGTTTCGACAGATTATTTAAGATACTGCTTAAGATAATGTTGATGATCATGTCGCAATTAAAAATGCTTCGTGAGGCGACAAACCCCTTCAATGAACACGCAACTAATTTGAAACAGGACAATACGACAGAATAAAGTTATAACAACGAGCTATCGTAACTTTAGTTTTATAGTTAATTCGACATTAAAAAGCACATCTACCAACATGCGCCTGTGTAGACTAAGCCAGGCATTAGCTCATAAAAGACACCGAGACTGCTATTCTTGAAGGAGCAACTACCCGCTACTCGGAAAGATGTTGTAAAGTTTTCAGCAGAAATGAACCACTTATCTAGTTTATCTTAAGTCTTCCAAGCTAAGCGTCGTCTATGCGCCTAAATGGATACGGATGTATTTGTCATACTTTAAGCAATATAAGAAAAGTTAGAAAAAGTAAACC
The DNA here is from genome assembly GCA_028565775.1 of Sternarchorhynchus goeldii. NCBI lineage: Eukaryota > Metazoa > Chordata > Actinopteri > Gymnotiformes > Apteronotidae > Sternarchorhynchus > Sternarchorhynchus goeldii. The sequence continues at coordinate 10,872,717 of JAOXYF010000019.1, forward strand.
AACAAAGATACGCTACTACTGGTTCTCTATCGTTTTCCAACAATGCTTTGCTCTGCTCAACTTTACCGACAATTTCAAGAATCAACAGTTTTACGCATGGCTGTTTGCGCATGAGAAACGCATTTAGATTAGCTACTTACGCCTTATTGTCAGCTTGTCTGGGAGACAGCGAGTCTTTGGCGTAGCATAGTCTTTAGTCCGAAGAGAAACGATGTCAAGCCTTATATACTGCTTCCACTGCGAGTGCGTGCGTGTGTGTGTGTGTGTGTGTGTGTGTGTGTGTGTGCGCGTGCGTGTGATCTCACGTTCGCGCGCGCGTGCTTACCTATTGAAACAACTTTCTCAACTTTCTTTCAACACCTCAAAATATTTATCCTTCATTAAACAATTCGACTGATAGTCACAATAATTTGTTCTGTGCACATAGTGTGCTACGATACTGAACACCCAGCAGCTGTTATGTTTTCTACTATTTATAGCTTTGAACTGTGAATATGTTTGAACTGCAACATACTGCCTCGATAGAAGTAATGCAATTACACCTTGTGCAGGAAGTGAGGTAATGTCCTGTTCCTTTGTTGTAAACTGACAAGTCTGTATCCACCTCCTTCTGATATCTTACTGACAGTCTAGACCCTTGTGTAGAGAAAATTATGGGATGGAGATACGAAGGCAGAAGTATGAAAACAGACCTTCCTGTTTCCATATCTAACTGGCTTCCAGCGTCTGGCCTGTGTAACGTCCAGATAGAACCCACCGACCATCAAGATTGGCCCAGCTCCCCAACAGCCACGTCAGAAGGCAAAATATACACAAAATGAATTAGCCTGACATTAATTGAAGAGATAAAGGAATCGACTTCTTGTTGTGATTAGCTGGAAGAGACAGCGGCTGTGTTAGTTCATCACATCTTGTCTGTCCTAATTTCCCGAACAATCTAGAAGACACACAGCAGTCAAAACCAGGGACACACACAGCTTGGGCAGCTGCTAGGAGAAACATGGAGGTGAAATTTATACTGAGGGTAGGGCAAATATAGTTTTAATCACATGAAGCTGAAAACAGTCACAGTAAACCACCTCTCTTACAACTGAGCATCTACATAAGCATGTATGCTTTTGCTCTTCTGACTGAGACTGAGTTCAAAGAGAGAGAGAGACAGATAGATAGATAGATAGATAGATAGATAGATAGATAGATAGATAGATAGATAGATAGATAGATAGATAGATAGATACAGCAATGCAGTGTTACAGTTTACTGTTCAGTAAGGATGCTTCAGACATAATTAATCAATGTTAGACTGTTTCTCAATACAGAAACAGTCTACAAACTGCGAATCTCGCTCTCTCCAATACTTGACTTTAACTTTCATGACTCAGACACGATTCAGCAGGTATACAGAAACCTTTCAGAGATGATTACTAATTTACAAAGTGTAATTTACAAACAGGTCATTTCAGATAGATGCCGAGGGTATTTATATTTTTATGTAAGAAAGTCTAGAAATTCTATATAACGTAAATACATACCACACAGTCAAAAAAACACTATAATCAATAATAGTGAGGTAATCGAAATAATGCATTAACTTTTAACATGCGATATAAACATTTGTATGTTAAAAAACCCTAATCGATTGAATTTGAATAACGACTCTAATTATAATTTGGTTTTATAAAAGTGAACATAATGGTGGTTGAATGTTATTAACCCAGTGGTGTAGATATTTAATCTCTGGTGGGGTGGGGAGATCGCCATTGCTCACACGACCCCACCTAATACTTTATATGATAATGTGAGCAGGAATTATTGGCAGAGGGACATTTTAGCACTTCTGAACTTTGAAGTGACAACATCCACCTCCCCAAAACCTTTTGCCTACATAATGTCCACATCACTGTTTACTGCTTTCAACCACAACCAGAAAAAGAAAACTCTTGCAGCAGATTTTTGGGCCTTCACTGTTTTGTTTACAAAAGTCTTTCATTCCATGGCCAAAATTTTAACACTTGTCAATTCATGGGACAACTTATTATATAAACATGCACCAAAGGTTATTTGTACTGGGAGATTTGAACACTGTTTTTTACTCACAAAATACTAAACACGCTTTGTCTGGTCCAACATGAAACTATCTCAATAACATGTCAGCTGTGTTTTAGTGACTGTTACGTAATTGTTATGTGCTGCTCCGTTTGACCTAAACTGCGTCTGGACTGAAGTTATGGTGCTTTTTTTTTTGGTAACTCTTTGGTAAGTGAACATCATTCAGGGGGTTGCAGGTGATGGGTGACACTGGTTCCCCCACTGTTGGCATGTTAATAATTGACAATGATACTACTGTTGTTTTGTCCCATGGAAGATAGTGAAGGGGAGGAAGATAAGCCACAGCCAAACAGAGAGGCATGTGTGTCTGTTTGTGTGTATGTGTCTGTGTGTGTGTGTGTGTGTGTGTGTGTGTGTTTTAAGGGGGCCTGTAAAAACAGATATGGTCCGTGAGTGATAAGACAATCGTCAGCTGCCTTGAAACGTTCAGCTTTGCTGTGCACAGGCGCCATTTAAGCTCCTTTTTTGAACAAAATGAGATCTTCCTTTAGTCTTTCATATTTGTTCATACTGGAACCAGCCTCTCCCCATTAACATCAGGGGGAATTTACCAAAAGCAGGCCTAAAGCACACCTTTTCCCTTATATTTAATTATTTAATATATTTTTACTATATTATATATGATATATAATTATATATTAAAAAATACGGTAGAAAATGGGGGTAGACACAATATAGTTTATTCTGTTTAAGTAGTTTTTTCTTGTGTAACATTTGTGTGTTCATTTGCTGGAGTTGCTGTTATGTGTTTTGTATAAATGTGTGCCGTTTCCAGAACATTCTGTGGCTATATCTCTGCACTCAGTCATCTTTAGTATTTGCTTCAGTTTTTAATATTGTTTATGCAAAAATATTTTACAGAACTCACTTGGTCTGCTGATTTAAGTATGAAAAAAATCCCTTCGAGGTGAATCCAGTCATGCTGAGACAGATTCTGACATTGCAACAGGTGTCCGCATGTACGTCAAAGGAATTTCCGTACGATAACAAACTCTCAAACAGTGGACGAATATTTTTCTCTTTTACATTTTTCCAGAAGAAAGTTCCAGTATTTTTCTTTCAAACATATTTTCTGCATGTTAAACATGGTGTTCTAAAACTGTTGATTTTTATTGTTATTTTTTGGGGGGGGGTGGGGGGGTGGGTTGGTTGTTGGAATAGGTTCTTCTAAATTAAAAAAATAGTGCAAAACTTACCTTTTCAGGTAGGGTTAGGTTTTTTCTTTCTTTTTTGCATGAAGTCATTATTTACCTTTTAGTTTAATAGTTAAATAAAATTTAATTATTAAACTAAATTGTAATAGCTATCTGAGAGAGAAACTGGCACTCATGAGAACTGCACAAATGATTTACAAATGATATACATAAAGCATGTCAAAAGATCAGAGATCAATAGCATATTTTTCCTCCAAAGCCTGTTGGAGGACATTCTTGCTCTATATCTTTCTTTAGAAGCATGCGTTTCACACACTTGCTCACATACACTCACTCACACACACATACACACACACACACACATACACACACGCACGCACACACATGCATGTATGCACACCAAATCCCTGAAACACTGTGAAATGTGCAGAGAAAACTATTGGTATTGGCCATTAATAATGAGTGCTGCCAAAACATTTCAGTTTGATAAAGGTTACACTGGGCAGTTTTTTCTTCCTAATTAGATTCATAGTACCTGTCTGACTACAGAAACTGTTGAGTGTGAGAAATGTGACTAATTAAAAGGTTAAACAAGAAGAACAGATCACTGAAGCCCCCATTACTGTGGGAGAATAAGAGGAAGTTTGCCTTTTAAAGGGAATAAAGAAAGTGTAATAAGCACATGACGAGCAAAATTACATTAAATCTACCTTAGATTAACAGGCATGTAACAAGATCAGAGCTGCCCACTACAGACCTCTGGGCCAAAAGGTAGTGTGGCTCACCAGTCAATGTTTATTTTCATCACAGCCATCACATTACCTTTGGAATAATTCTTTATATGTAGTAGATCATTTGGTTTACTCTTTGGACTTAACCATGAACATTTTCACACTCTGCCTTGCTGGCAAATTGAAACCAAAGAAACATAATAGAACTCCACGAAAGAATTTGAAATACTAGAATGTGCCATTTCTCCTTGATAAAGCATCTCTGACGTGTCATTAGGATAATGGAGAAGGCCAGTGAGAACCAGACACCCAATGTGTGGGAAGGTTAAAAAAAAACCTCACAGCTCTAAAGGATTTTTTTCCCTTAAAGGAAAATGGCCCTGTTTCAAAGCTTTATTAATGTCTCTGGGCTTTTCCAAAAGAATGACTAAGAGCCACACTGCGGGAAACAGAATCATTTAATTAAGAAAAGGTATTAGGGGAGTATCCACATCCTAGTGTGCATGGGAGGAGCAAATCCAAGACTGTTTGCGGTAGAGAGGTTGGGACCTTTGTGAATGACACACAGTAAGACTCAGAAACACACTCAGATACACACGTAGATACACAGTCGGTAAGACATTTCGAAACACACTCAGATACACACACCATAAGACACTCAGTAGTGTATCTGCAGAAACTCGACCAAAGACTGGTTGGAAAGTGATTTCTCAGCTGTTATGACTGCTGTTGGGGGTGAAACACAGAACACTCCCTCATCGTCTCAAACCTGAGTTGTGCACATATGGAACAAATCCTGTTTTCCACATGTAAGCATTGTGGACAAGGTTGGTTCTGCTCAGGAAAAATAAATTGAAGGGGGAGAAAGAGTATGACCTCATAAACTTGAAAGTTCTGCTCTGATGTCTAAAGTTGGCAGTGTCAGGAAGAAAATAACTAATCTATAAATGTTATATTTTCCTGTGATTAGAGTAAACCTACTTTTATTTATATAAGTGAAATATGTTTATTTTTATACAGCTAGACAAATATTCTTGTAAAAAAATGTTTTATGTAAGATGTCTTTTTAAAACTCAAATGTCATTGTTAAAATCAAATTAGCACTAAAGTTTAGTCTACAGTACAATGCCGCGCCTTATGACGGTCTGCTTTTTTCGTTTGACGTGGTATTACTCCAGGCCAGCAGGTGGCGAACATGAGAAACATAAGTTGACGTGCCTATTCATATTGGACAACAAATCAAAACGCTTTTCGTCAAATGCTGTGCTAGTTAGTTAGTTTGGTCCTTATAGGAAACAGATAATCTTATTACCCCCGCAATGGCAAGTAATACTTCATTAGCTACGTTAAGAATGTATGAGCAAAGAAATAATGGCTGCTATGTATTGTTTCGTAGCCGTACATAGTATTCTAGTTACTTATGTTTTCAGGGCGTTGTCATGCAATTGGTTTTGCTACTGAGTAGCAAAGCTAACTAACAAGGTGGTAAATCTTGTTAGTTAACCAGTTACTTAGCTAGTTATAGCTGGCTAACTGGCTATTACGTACTTATCGATATGTTTCTCTGACGAGTAGCTAGCTAGTGGTGCTAAAGGAGTATAAGATAACCTAGCTAGCTAGGTTAACATATTGTATATGGAAACGCTTGTATACATGCTATAAACGATTTGCAAGGGTTGGTTCGACGTAGTGTAGCTAATACACCGAATTTGAATGTGAAGATGTAAAGCAATTTATCTGAAGTATTTTAAAAAGCTATACCTATAGTTGACAGCTGTCATGTTTTGTTTGAAGGCCGAAGTCGAAGAGACCCTCAAGAGAATCCAGAGTCAGAAAGGAGTTCAAGGAATAATCATTGTCAATGCAGAGGGTAACCGATTCAAAATATATGAATATACTATTAATGAATATTTCAAGTTGAAAACCTAGAACATTTAGTCTGTGCAAGCTTTAATCAGCTGTGTGCATTGATATACTTTTATAGAACTATATCAGGCAGAAAACTAACACAATAAAGCCTGAGAAAACGAGCTTTTTCTGGTGTGAAAAACATCATGTGATAGGGTGATTAAGTTTACACAAAGCCACTATTGTTGTATTGCAGTTTGCCTTCTGCTCACATCTGTGTGTTCTCTTTCTCATGCTTTCTCTCCAAGGCATTCCCATTAAAACTACCCTTGATAACTCGAGTACTGTGCAGTATGCTGGTCTTATCCACCAGCTGGTGGTGAAAGCACGGAGTACGGTGAGGGACATTGACCCTCAGAATGACCTCACCTTCCTAAGGATTCGCTCGAAGAAGAACGAGATAATGATTGCTCCAGGTAGAGAAAGGCACCTGTTCTGTTTTCTTTGCATAGCTTATGCCGTTGCTCTCATCTTTGCATGTTATATGGATGTCGATTAGCTTCAGATGTCAGTTTCGTGGATCTAACCTAAGTGGTATTGCCATGATTTGAAAGTGGTTCCCGAATGAACCTGTATCTCTGGGCCCTTGGTCCTACTGTATCGCTGCACTACACACGTCAGTGTGTCCCTTGCTTCCAGCACACTTAACTTGTCCTGCAAAGTCATTTTTACAGAAGTAAAAATGCATGGATGTACTGAAGCTTTGACACTTGGCTGTGCCTGATACCCTATCAAATTATTCCCTGTTGCCGGTAGATGTGTACGTAATCCATTTATGAAATACGTACAGATTCACTTAATCATGCAGCGGAGCATGTGGTTGTGTGTTCATGTGCCTCTCCATCATGCCAGGACATGTCTTAGACATATATTCTCATTGTACATCTGTCTGTCATACCACATGGAGACATATATATTCATGCCTGCCTGAGAAGTATTTGAGCCTGAGATGCCTGTGCTGAAATGAATGCATTGTGGCCTGTTTACATGATCAACATGATCGGAAGCTAAAGAAAGCATTTATTGTAGAATTGGCTGAAACAGCACAAATGTTACAGTACTGAGTAAATCTTGATGAGGGGGCAAAGTAGAGTGGAGGTGTTTAGGTCGTGAGTAATTAAGGACGTATCTGTTATTGCTAGTCTCCAAGGGACTAATGGTGGCTTTATTGTCCTGGTTACTTAGCATCCGAAGTTTTAGGCAGTGGCCATATTACATTATACTAAAGATGTATTTTTGATGTCACGCTACTCTTACTTTGCTTCTCATTGCCAAAATGCATGTTCTACTTTCATTAGTAATTTATTTACAATTAGAATAATTTATATTAAATAGTTTGCTACATAGTGTTTCAAATCACAAATCTCCAAAAATAAAAGTAGTTTTTTTTGTGGGAAATGTTGAAATGGAGGATTCATTTTAATTCAGATTGTATTTGTAAAGCACTTTTATTTGTATAGCACAGTGGGTACCGTCACATACATAATAAGGACATAGAAAAATCTGATTGCAGTGACTTTTGTGCTATCAGAATATTGATTGTATAATAGTAGATTGATGTGTCAAAGCCAATATGTTTACAGTTTAAGAAAAAATGATAAACGATCACAGATTTCTAATGTTTACCATTCTTTTTTTTCTCAACAGACAAGGACTATTTCCTGATTGTCATTCAAAATCCTACAGAGTAGAAATTGCAGTAGATTTTATTAAGGACATGCTTTTTTTGTATTCTTCTTGAAAATGTTTGTTGTTACATGAGTAAATAGCTGATCCCATGCAAGCAGACACTAATGACCAGTGTTGTCTTCACCAGTAGCTTGTATCCAGCATGATGTCTTTTTTTTCTTCCTTTTTTATCATTCCAGAGATTAATTTATTTTTCATTGATTTACGTCCAGTGCCAATTTTCAAAATAGTTGCTAACCCCAAAACTATATAAACGCATCTGTTGGCTATAGTAGCTAAGTTATTTGACTCCTTGTGTTTATCATAAACGATAATAAAAAGCAATGAGTCTATCCGGTTTCAGGCCATTTGTTTGTATATAAACTGGAAGTATGTTTTGACTTCTTATATTGGTATATCGTGAAAATTAGTTGTTTTAACAAACTGGCTGAATGGTGAGCGGCCTAATGTTCAAGCTTTAGATGAAAAAACAATGCAAATATATATGATAAATAGTTAAATTTAAATGATAAGTTTATCCGTATCATCTCAGTTGTTGCAAACATAAAATCACCTATTCAAATATATGAAATGTGAGAAGACTATCGTGTTGAATGCATAGACTCGAACATGCGGTATATGGGTCTGCGCCCTTTAAATGGCGCTCTGACGTCATCCTCAACGTTTATTGCTTTGTCCCGGAGCTGCTTTGGTACAAACGGGTCGGTGTTGAAAATCAGTACAATCCGAGACCGTCGGCACCGTCACAGCACAGCTCGTAACAGGCATCGCCAGCAAGTTTATCTCGAACGACAGCCATGCCATCCGACAGACCTTTTAAACAACGACGGACATTCGGTAAGTTCCGCGCAAGTTTAATGGGGGTATTTAGCGGCCAGCTAAGGCAGGCTGGTGTTTGTTTATCGGATTGTTGTTATAGCTGCCCTAGCCGAGTAGCTAGCTACTTAGCCTAGCTATGTTAGCTTGGTAGGCACTCGCTAGCTAGCTAGCTGTAAAGGTTCAACAAACTCGATGGGGTTTTTTAACTGACTAAGCTAGCTTACCTAGCTTATGTTGTTTACTACGGCAGGTAGTCGAATTTGCTAGCAAAAATGAACTAGCTAGCTAGCTACCCGACTAGTTAGCTACTTAAATACGCGCTTTTAACTGACTTGATGGTTTAAAGTGCGTTAACTAGCTAGCTAGCTTCTTTAGTAGCCAGAGCTGAGGCGTTCGGTGAGGCCTTGTCTTACCTTGGTGAAAAAGGTTATAACTTGTGTTGTAACCTAACTAACTGGCTGTGCCGTTTTTTTTATTAGTTTGTGTAAATTTCAATATGATAAGTCCGTCCATGTGTGTTATTTTAACGTGTCTATTATTGTTAAAAGCAATATGCTAGATATCTAATTATCGATCAAGAAACATCAATAAATCCCAGCCAGCTAGGCTAGTTAATCACTATCAATCTAGTTGGCTAACGTTAGATGATTAATTTTTACTTCACAGGGTGGTAGATGTTGACCAACTTGTTAGGTAGCTAAGCCAAGTTAGCCAGCTACGTTGAAAACAAGGAAAAGCAGTTAGCTTACTAGCTAGCTAACTCGGCAAGCTATGGTGACTGTGAATTTACCATTTGTCACTTAATGTCACAATGACACAAGCTAATGTATATAGGTAGACACGTGCTAGGGACATAATGCAGTAATTTAATATCTCACATAGTCCAGATGGTGTATTGTTTGTGTGTGTGTGTGTGGAGGGAGGAGCTTAAGAAGCCATTGCATAAGCTGTGTTCCTAGCAATTTTCAAGATTTGTGCTTTGTGTCGAACGTGTTGCTTCATTAACTGGTTCCATTAGTGATGCAGTTCAATTTAAGTAACATTAACAATTATAATAGACACAGGACAAGGTGGTGCTGATAAAGTAGTGTACCAAGAAGCAGAGGACACTGATTTTCCATGAGAGAAGCCTATAATCGTATATGCCTATGTTCCGTTATACTTATCTGCAAGTCTTTTGTTAAACAGATCCTTTGTGTAGTTTGACTTATTTCTATTTCTCTGACCAAGCTTGCAGAGAAAAGAGAGACAATTTTAGTATTCTCAGTTTACTTGGTTTACTTAGAATGTAAGAAGAATATATTTAGTTTGTAATTAGTTGCCTATCAAACAGCAGCACTGTGAGTTTTGTGCCAGGGTCCGTACTACTCCCCCTACCATTGTGACCAGTGGATGTTTAAGGCGTGTTGTTCAACAACAGGCTAATTTGGAGTTGGAGCTTTGCGGCTGATTTACGGGTAGAGTCATTTTGTACATTATCTCTGCTGCTTGAAGGGCATTTGTTTTTCCCCTTTGTTTCCAGCTGATCGATGCAAGGAGGTACAACAGATACGAGAGCAGCATCCTACTAAAATTCCGGTAAGAGACCATTCTTACAAAAAAACAGACAGAAATATCCAGACTTGAGCTAATATTCCTTTTAGAGATACTGCTCACACAGTCATGACGAGTTGAAACTGATGGGGGTTTATTATACTGATACATGGGTACACATGTAAAACAGCTCTGTATATTAATATATATATTATATATACACATAATTTTTTTTTCTTTGTCTAAACTGTTTGGTCCTAGGTTATCATTGAACGGTATAAGGGAGAGAAGCAGCTTCCTGTTTTGGACAAGACCAAGTTTCTAGTACCTGATCATGTCAACATGAGTGAACTGGTGAAGATTATCAGGTAGTTTGGTCAGACTATATGATGAAGCAGATCCAAACTGGTCAGTCTGTCATCTGTAGGTCTTGAACTTAGGTTTCTATTTATATTCAAGTTTTTTCTGAACATTTTACTCCCACAAATATGTTTAGATGTGTGCAAAACATGCAGGGAAGGCTATACGATGTGTGTTTGTTTCCAGTTTTGCTTGGACGAGTTTGTTTACTTGTGTGGTGCGTGTTTGTGTGAGACTGGAGGAGGGGGTGCTACTGCTAACACACTTAAACTTGCCAGTTCTAAAATTAGCTCTGTACTCATTGGAAATCGGTTACTTCCTATCATAAGTTCATCTCGGTGTTTGTTTTCTATTTTTTAAGCATCTCCTAAAGGATCTTAGAGGAAAGAAATTTCCAAAAGACCCCCCTCCAACGAACAGATTAGTGGAGTGTAGCCTCAGTCCAAATATTGCAACGTCTATTGGATCAGATGACCTAAAGCAAGTGACATTTGACCGACATTAAGGCTCTGTCTCCTAAACTTTTGCAATTGCAGAAGTGTTTATCAAGTTCATTATTCAGTGGCATATTCCTTCTTATGCCTTATTTTGGTGATTTTTTACTTCACCAGTGCGCTATGGGTATTCGATTAGGAGATCTAGTTGTTCATACAACTGGAGTCCTTGGAACAAGTGGAGAATCGATCTTTTCAAGACCCTGACACTGATTGCATGTGTGCATTTTGTAATGGTTTAATTGATTTATTTAACAAACCTTTGATAGCAGGTTCTCTTTGGTTTCCAAGCTTCTCAGAAAACATCCTCGAAGCTTGTTTTTGCAAGCATACAGACCTGGACTGTAGTAACAATTTGTGTCTATTTTAACCTTATTTTGACATTGTAATTCACTTAAATATACCATACAGCCTTCATTGTTAACAGTCTAGAAAACTGGAGGCGCACGATTCAAGGGTTGGAGAGGTTTGTAGTGTTGCAAAAAAAGGAACGCTTTTGGTAAAATGCCGGGATAATTTTGGAAACTGAAAATATGTAAATGTTTTACTAATTTTTTTTTTTTTGTAATCCTTTTTGAAATATTGCATAATAGAAAAGTAAAGTGACACTACATTGTATGTCAATACAGAGTTGTTCAGCTTCTGAGTGCGGTAATAGTGACCTCCTGCTCTGTGTGTGTGTTTGGCATACAGGCGCCGCCTGCAGCTAAACCCCACCCAGGCTTTCTTCCTGCTGGTCAACCAGCACAGCATGGTGAGTGTGTCCACCCCCATCTCTGAGATCTATGAGCAGGAGCGGGACGAGGATGGCTTCCTCTACATGGTCTACGCCTCCCAGGAGACCTTCGGTTGCTAAGCTGGCCTCAGCCGAGAGGGATAGCCGACACAATCCAAGAGAAAGGCGGCATCAGCTGACTGCTGCTTGCCTTCTCTCTCTCTTTATCTCTCTCTCTCTCTCTCTCCCTCCCCCCTCCCCCCATATCTAGCTTTCCTCCTGCTGTCATGAAACTAACACTACCATGATCGTCGTGCGTGTGGGTGGGACATGAGCGTGTGTTCGGCTGTACCCGCTAGTCTGTCTCCGTTGACCTTTTTACCCAGCCGGCTCTCCCGTTCCAAGTAGAGACAGGAGCCTGTGCCTGTGTGAGGAGCCGGTCTCACTTTCAGCTCTGCCGCTGATCCTTTTACAGTTTTGTTTTCACGTCCTACGGTTTTGTTGCTCATACGAGAGCCAGAGTGTAAAGTAATCAACACGTTTTGTCTCATTGTAAATAGACAGGTGGCAGTTTAGATCCTTTTATAAGATGAATCTGTAGTCTTGTTGCATTTTTCTTGCTTGCTTCTGCCAATTGTTTATGATGCTGGTGTGAAACTTTAGGATGTGTCTTCAAAATTAAACGTGAACAAAATAGCTTTAGTAAATTCTGCTGAACATCCAACTTGCTCATGTACTGGAACAGTGCGCCCCTACTAACAGACTTTGGGGGGAGAAAAAATCTTAATAATGCGATTGTTGGTTATGGCAAAAAGACACACCATGACAGCTTGTGACAGATGTGGAGGTTGTGTGTGGACATTTAAGACAAGTATGGTAGAATGGAGAAATGGACACAATGGTTTGCTTGTAGGTTTGACGTAGGATTACTGTCTCGACACTTACAAACCGCTGTAGCATTCAAGCCTAACCCGTGGGGTACAGGTGTGTGTGTGTGTGTGTGTGTGTGTGTTCTCTACTCCAGTGAACCAACAGGCTGTACTATACACGCATGAGCCGGGGAAACACTACAGCAAAAAACACTGCTAACAAGGTTCTTCTGGCAAACCATAACCCGCAATGGGTTCCGCTAAATCTAATGTATAGACATTAAACTGCTTCTTTTGCACAAATGAAATAGCTGAAAGGATAAACTGTCAAATTTAGAATCCGAATGACTAGCACATTATATTTTGTATCCACTTTATTTCCTGTACATCACTATGCGATCAGTTTGCCTTCTGTCAGAACATCAATGAAGGATTTATGATGCACTATGTTCCCTGCATGTTTTCGCTCAACCTTTTTTTATATATTGATTTATGGTATAGATTTGTTAATTATTTCAACTTTATTTAAAGCAGAAAAAGGAAGTCTTTTTAGATGTTTTCAAACCAAACAAAGAAAAATTATAATAATAAAAAGAACTATGTATGTGTATGTTTGAAACAGAAGTGTGTATAAACCACCATATGTTTAACTCCATGTGTGTGACTGACCTTTTTTTTCTGACCAGCTTATTGCCTTTATCCAAAATTTCCCCATCAGGGATCAATACAGTCTCACCTTTATTATTGTATTGGAGGCAGCTTTGGAATAACGGACGCTTCCAAGTCTTCCCCCGAGTGCTAATCTTTATCCTGTACTGATAAGTGAGACCTACAACTATATTGTCACATTAAGATTGAGACAAATGACAAAGAAGTGCTAAGAAATAGCTTCAAAGCAAAATGACAAAACTGCAGTATACAATAAAATAGTATGAAATTACGTTTGTGTGTGTGTAATATAAAATGTTACTTTGCAACTGTTCCTACTCCACAGCTTTATCTGATAGCTAGCTAGGTGACTAGTATCGTAATTATGTAAGGACTGTAAACCTGTACTGCCTCTTTCAGGGGTGACCTGGTTTTAACCACAGGGCAGGTGTTGTCTAACAGATTTTAATACACATTTATACTAAACAGCATAAATACATAGAGAATATCTAGAAAGAACTTGCTCTGCATAAAAAAAAAAACAATTCATGAACTTAGCCACTGGATGGCGCCACCATAACAGAATTATGACAAAAATAAAACTGCTTTTGGGTACATGGAGGTGACTGAAAATATACTGCTACCCTGTTGGTCGGGTACAGCTCTGGAGTAGGTTTACTTGATAAAGTGATCACTCAGTGTACATAAATGTGGGAATAGTAATGGGTCACATGACCTCTGTAAATTATGATCGACTCTAGAGCTGCACATGGACTTACCTGAGTGGTGTTTGAAAACCTCTAATCTCAGAACTGTAACAGTGCTACCGTTCGTGCGTATGGTGCTGATTCATTATTTGTGGTGAACAAGTTCTGAGCAAGAACTTATCGCTGGATACCTGAAACCAATAAACTCCTTGTCTCTTGGTCTATTGTCGCTGGCTAACCGTTAAATCACACTTCAAGGAACACGTTCTTCATAGACAGCCGGAAAAAAACCCTAGAATAGACACAAATATAAACATCCGAACAAACTCCGTGTCAGTGCGGGAATAGCACTGTTGAGCAGCAGCGCTGATCCTAACGCAGCTCAGTGCATTTCTGCAGACAAACAAAAACCCATGGTCCTTGGTGCTCTTTAGCCTGTAGGTGGCAGTAATACTCAGCAGGATATGAAGAGAGAGCTGGAAATGGACTGGTGACTCTGTGTGCTCTCCAGCGTGGTACTGCTGGAGAGGATCTCGCATGCAGCCAGCTCATGGCAAAGGGCATTCAGCACCTCCAGGATATGAGCTTTCCCTGGCATGAGGGAAACACACACAAATCATGTGAATCAAGTTCAGGGTGGTAAAAAGGCTGAAGCCCACCAGAACATCACAAGACCACAGTGGTCACAGCCGTACCGTGTTGAGGATCGCTGCAGGACTCCAGCGTGCTCATGAGAATCTTTCCCAGTGAGCGCCTTGACATGTTCTGGAAGAAGATTGTTAAAATTATTCAAATTATTATTCAAACCGTCTCTGATAACCACCCTACCAGCAAAGGCAGGGAAGCCTGATGCAATAATGTGTCACTGTGTGGAGTAATGAGATTTTAATATAAATATGTAATTACTATTCACTGAGAAGGCAAAGTATATGCTTATTTGACGAAAAATGCAAATTTTGATGGGTTTGTTAACTAAACATTGGACAATGGATTGTGCTCATTGTTTATCTGTTTTTAATCTGCTTTTAAATAATGCTGAAGTGTACACAGATGAGTGGATGCAAGTCTATCTCCTAGATTGTGTTTTTTTGTGGCCTTAATGAAATTTGACTCAAAGCCAATGACCCATGACTGAGTATGTGAACAGTATCAGTAACACAGCTAACACAGCTGTGCAGCTATGCTCGCAGAATCTGTCCCTCTGATTAAAGGAGCAGATACCAAATACAGGATACATTTTCTTAAAGAATGTGACTGTCTTCAGCTCCGAATCTAGATAGATCTGCAGATTTGCTGCAGCTTGCAGTGAGGAACTGCACAGACCAGGGAGGCATCACACTGACCAGGTCTCTGAGTTGCTGCAGGAGCTGCAGTACATCCATGAGCTTCTCCTCCACAAGTGAGAGTCGCACGCGCTCCGTCTCCAACATCTGCAGCTCCTGCTGGAGGAGTTCTGTCTCCTCCGCCCTCTGCTGAAGCTCCTGCACCAAGGAGTCATTTATCTGCACACGAGTAGAACACAGATGCACACACATATACATGAATACATGCACACATACATACACCACACAAACTCTGAACAATAACTAATTATGTCCAAAGCAACAACATTCACGTCAATGCAAGTCAAACATCAGAATGAACTCAAAAGGAATCCTTGGATTGCTGTGTTTCTCTTTCCTGCTGCTACTGTCCTCCTGTAGCTCACGTGGGGCAGCAGATGGAGCAGGGTGCTGGTCACACCAAGGCCACAGATTTGAGCCTCATTGAATACACATACCGTCAAGTTGATATTTACCTAAACAGAATTTAATTTCTCTGGATAAATGCTATAGCTTTGATCAGTTTGTGTTCAACAGTGTAGCTGGCAGAAGTGCAAAGCCTGGGTCATGCATGCAGGCTGGAGTTTCCCACTGGCAGCTGGGTGAGAGTGAACACTACATCATTTTCTGTAGTTTAACTTCGAGATGTGATGCTATGAACATGGAGTTCTTTGATGTACGAGTAATCTAATATTACAGCCCCACACTCCAAAGCAGAAGGTCCTGGCTAGTTAGTACAGAGCGTAACATGGGAAATTGGAGAGGTAGCCAAGTGTTTCTGCCTGTACGTACAGATGTACTCAACTCAAAAAGCCACTTGTCAGCACTAGGGTGCAGTGTGTGTGTGTTCCTGCAGGGGGCAGCAGCACACCTGCTCAGGGTTGGGGCCTGGTTCGTTGTCTGAGTCGAGGTGGGGCTCGCTCCTCCTGGCCTGGCTCTCCCTGAGCTCCAGCTGTTTGTGGAGGCGGGTCACTCTGTCCAGTAGCTCCAGGACGGCGACGTAGCTTTCCTCCGCCCGAGAGCCTCCACATGGAGAGGGTAGCCTCTTTAGCACCATCTCGTCACACCTGAGCACAGCACCACGTGAGTGTGTGTGAGACTGTAAGGACTAAGAAGAATTAAGAAAATAACTTCCAGAATATTGTTTCTCATGCAGTGCTTAATGCAGCATAAATGTGGCATGTGATGTGTCATGTGATGTGGGTGTAGAAATGACCAATAACTCTACACAACAGCTTGTGTTTATGGTCATATATGGTAACTCATCCAGCTCTGAAATCACCCACCTCTACTAAAATATTGAATCTTACCTTCCCCATTCCCTCATCTCTCTCTCTTTCTCTCTGTATCTGTCATGGGCTCTCTCTCTCTCTCTCTCTCTCTCTCTCTCTCTCTCTCTCTCTCTCTCTCTCTCACACTCTCTCTCACTCTCTCTC
>JAOXYF010000019.1:10904383-10914575 GCA_028565775.1 Sternarchorhynchus goeldii
ACAGGTGATTTGATCATTTGTTCTAAAGTTAAACAGAAAAAGTGAATATCATTTCAATATCGTATATATATATATATATATATATATATATATATTATATATCTCTCTGAGCTGGACATTAATCATCAGATTTCCAGTTGTCTTTGTTAAACTTCATGGTTGATCCTAAACACCCCTTGCAGCTGCCCACTCACCTGTGGCTCGGAATTCTGGTGGAATAACAAGGGAAACAATGCAACTTTCCAAGCAAAGGTTTCACATACTGGTTTTTTTTTGGGTTTTTTTTGGAGACTGGATTCCTTGAAGCTCATCTGATGCTTTGCACCCGTGCCACATTATCACATTCATTCAGCAGTATTACTGCATTACATGGAAGGTCCCAGATCAGACCTCAGTGCACAGTTTCTGTTCTTTTCCAGCTCACCTGAAGCAGGTAACAAGCATTTTATAGTGTGTGGTTACTCAGCCCAGGTGTGTCAGGTGAAAGAACGGAACATTGCATTTGCATGATAGATATTAAAATCTCTGGAAAGTGTTTTGCTCTGTCACACTGGATTGTTTACCATGTCAATTATAGCTGTTTACTTGTCAGATATGTTCATTATGGAGGCATGGACAATCCTGGAAGGACGGACGTAAAGAGTACTAAATCTGAAGCAGTTTCAGAACAAGGCAAGGATATCACAAATCATATCTATTTAGGTTAATTTATATAATTATCTTAATTTATATAATTTTCTAAACTGAATTATTCTGAAATAATAATAATTATTATTATTATCATCATCAACATCCTTTTTTCATACTATCTGGAGAGTCTAAAATACTGATCTTGTCCAAATCTCAAAGCTTTAAACTGTTATGGAGATTTCTATGGCAACTTTGTGTTATTTTACCCATTTATTCAGTGATGAATAGCTCTATGAAAAACAAAGGTTTGAAGGTGTCTATGGAGAAGCCTGCGCAAAAATCGGCCCAGGAGAATACTGCAGAGATGGAACATGTACACAGGAATGGCATTGTCTCAGCACAGCTTGATGCCATGAACCTTCTTGCAGGTACTCTCAGTAGAGCAGCTAGCTGGACCTAGAGTGTGTACGTATGTGCAGGGTTTGTAAGCGGGCCTGATGTATACCCAACATCCCCTGTTCTTCCTGGAAGCATAAATCCAAAGATTGACCAAATATGCCCATTAGATGCTGCCTTTTCTACACTTAGAGTCACCATTAACAGCCAGAAGACAGATCAGCCAAATATGTCTCCACAGTGGAGCTCACCCATGTGTTTCCTGTCAGAGAGCGGGATGTTTATGTAACACGGTGAGAGTGTGCTTTTGTTTGTGTGTGTGTGTGTGTGTATGTGGTGGCAGGGGGGGCTGGGCAGAGTTTCATTTCTGCTGTTCTTGTGCACCGTAGGGGCGGAACTATGAGGGTGGGGCTAATCCCAATGGGGGTGGGGTTTCTGAGGCCTCTGATTGGCTGTTTGGTGGCACCAGCCAAAGCCGGCCGCCTGCTCCCTGGGCTTTGAAGTGTGCAGCTCTGAGCCACAGCAGGAGTCTCTGATGAAAAGCTTTTGCTTGGGAAATAGTTCAACTCACCACTGCTGAAGGGAAGAAGAACTACTTTCAGTACAAGCCTGAGGGAGGAGGCCGTTACACTATACTATTCTGAAAGATGTATAATTTGTTAATCAGATTCTCTGATCAAAAAATGTTAGGAAGTAACCTGCATATTGAAACTGTAAACAATCAGAAAGACATTTTAGATAGCTACTATATGAAGAAACATGTGAAACTTAAAATTTTGTCAACTGAAGACACCAATGTAAAAAAAATAATTGAGAGACTAGATTTTCAAAACATTTGGTACAGCTGACTTCCAGATGTTTTTTCTACCGACAGCTGTATAAATCTGAGAGAACCAATTACTCTTCCAGCCCTGTTACTTAGCTTTTACAGCCAATCATCAGAGGCACCACCTTCTAATTCATCGTGCCTTCCATCAGTGTCAGTTCTGTACTCTCTTATTGCTCCTTTTTTTTTTCCGAACGTTGCTTTAAAGCAGTCGTTTGTGCCCTTTCCCCATTTTAACTGTGAACTCTGACCTCTGTGGGGTCAGGAGACAGGTCTCTTACGGACTGCTTCGTGACCTGCTTCGGACAGGTGTCGAACGGGCTGTGCAGCGTCGCTCTGGACCAGCCGCTCATGTCCGAAGAGCTCGCGGCCGAGCTTAACCCGCTCGTCGTCACAATCCTGTCTGCTTCCTGTCTGCCCTCCACCCCCATTCCCTACAATGTGCTCCAGGTAGTCATTTCACACTAGTGCTTCTGTAGTTGAAGAATTCCACTGCTATCTGATTAAATCAGACTTCTCTTAATCTGACTGGTGCTATTCTTTTTTTTTTTTTTTACTTCTGTAAGTAGTTTTTTTTTGTCTTCCATTACCTGTTTGAGGTTTTAGAATGAAAAGGTCAAGAGCAAGAAGCATTATGAACAGACTGGAAATTTTTTTTTTCTGTTCTGTGCATTTACAGCAAAAGTGTCTGCCTGTGTACTGCCAGTACAGTTTCCCCAACATGCCCATACACAGGACCAAAGGCCAACCGCACGGATCAAACATCTACTTCCGAGACGTGAATGTGATCTTCACCGGCTTAATGAGTGCTGGAGAGCTTCTCCAGACCTTCAGGGGTACCGTGCTAAACATTGAAGTCCACGACCGCGACAGGAAAGCTGAAAAACCTTCCACGGGTCCAGCGCTTTTCGGCACAGAGCCCAGCGATGACAAGCTAGCCAGTGTGGTTCTAGAAACCACCAATCCATTTAGGGAGAAAAAAAAATTGCCTGAACCATATGGCATTGCCAAACTGAATCTTTCTGGGCTCTTCCAAGGGCACAAGTGCTTGAATCTCAGCTTACCTATAAAATGTTCCCGTCCAGGGTCAAGGCTGGGTGGAGAGAAGAACGAATGGGAGATAAATGCAACCGAGTCGGCAGTGGGACTGGACAGTCCCCGGGATGATTTTATGGCCATGGGTCATTATATAGACGCTGACTCCAAGGTCAAAGTGCAGGTGGAGATAGCACGATCACTGGATCCAGATCTTGTCAAAAGTGGAGGATACTGTCCCTTTGGGCGGATCGTCTACATCTTCAAATACAACAATGTTCTTGTCCTCACCAAACTGAGGTCGGAGATTTTACGCGTCAACGCTGCGGCTTTGCGATTGGATCCTCGCACAGGGGAAATGGCTCAGAGAGACCTGATTGGTGACAGAATGAATACCAGAGAAAGCGCAAACCAAAATCTGAATATTCTGACAGGGTTTCATATTGTGGATAAAACTCTGCACCTTTTTGTTCTGGAGGGACTTAAAGAACAAACAATCAAAAAGCTTTGGGAAACAGTACCAAGAACGTAAGATAACGCACTTCGTCCTAGCAAATATTCTCCTGAGATTCAGGTCTGAAGATGAGTTATTCCTTAGAAGAGTCTGTAGACTATTGTGACATTTTACAGGTTGAACGAGGATGCAGAGAAACAGGTCACAGTTCTTTACAACTCAAACCTGAGCTTCTCGGAGAGGCTCTATGACACTCTGGATGTG
This sequence comes from Sternarchorhynchus goeldii, assembly GCA_028565775.1. Taxonomy (NCBI): domain Eukaryota; kingdom Metazoa; phylum Chordata; class Actinopteri; order Gymnotiformes; family Apteronotidae; genus Sternarchorhynchus; species Sternarchorhynchus goeldii. The sequence continues at coordinate 10,907,989 of JAOXYF010000019.1, forward strand.
GGGTTGACTCCAATTCATCTCCACGAGCCACTGGCCACGATCCTAAGGGAGCCGCTGGTGTACGTCGCAGGCATGGTGTCCTATGCCTGCCTTCAAGCTATTCTGCGGTACTGGCACAGACCACTCACACCCATTAACCTCCACTGGACAAAGTGCGCTTATATTAGCTGTACCACTCAACAGATAAACAGATACTGTTAGTTGGATCCTACCATAAGAGATCAATGAAAAGCTTTGTAGCAACTGCATGAAGAATTTAATCTACCAATATCACTGCTCCATCTTAGAGCTTGCAACATATTGTATTTTAAATGGCAAATTGAAATTACTATGTGAATGTTGTTAACAACTCTAGGGCGAGTTCACTATTGCATTGTTTTTCCTGGTCTAGAATAAACCATCTCTGCCAGGTGAAGAAGCTTGAAGAAGTAGTGGAAAACAACCTGTTCCCATCAGCCAATATGGTTGTCAGCTTGGGGATTGAGTTTGGAATGACTCCTAGGAGAGGGTTGGAGAGATTAATAGGAGAGGACAAAGATGCTGAGGAACGATCATGTCCGTCTGTTTCTCAAAGGAGGGCATACACACCTCTGGACAATGCCAATAAAGAGTACCTGGCATGGAAACGGCGTGAAGCAAACCAAGGGCTTTGCACAAAAAACTTCATTCAGGTATGCAGAAGAAAAAGCAGATGGACAACAGGTCCTAGGTTCTGTCCTGTCAGGATTTTAAGGTGTGATTATTTGTTTCAGGACAACATTGAGGAAGTGAAAAAGGCGAGAAGTGCTACGCAGAGGCCCAGATCAAAAATGATCATGGTGGAACCTGATGGCTCTCGATCTGCCCACAACTACAGCGTTCAGACCAGGAACTGCACTGTCAGGGCCCTGGAGCTCCTGCGTGAGGAGATGGCAAAGGTCAGTACACCAGAGTCAGATGAAAACCAGAACAAACCATAACGTCTCACCTGTCGTTATTGCATTTGGGACCATCATCCCAGCTCTACCCCAGATATTAAAAGAGGCAAAAATCTCATATCAGACCTTTGGAAAGATTTTGGTTGTATACTGATGGAAAGATGTTCTACTTATATCTTTTGATAGTGCTAGATGTTGCTGAAGTGCATGCCTGATTTCGCACTCGTCTTATCTGGTCCAGGAGCCAGCTCTCAGGTTCTCTTATAACCAGCATTACCACTCCTTCACGGTGGCTCCAGTGGACATAGAGACAGAACGGAAAGCCTCGGTGTCCAGGTCTCGCTCAGCCTGGCGCACCCAGGATGGGTTCGTCTACCCGGGCTTCAAGAGTGGCATCGAGTCCAACAGACACCCCAAACAGCCAGACGAGGCACGGGTGGAGGAGCTCAGAAAGGTGCAGTCACGGTCGCGCACGTCCACCAGGACCCTCCCTCCACCCCCAACCCCCACCCAAGAGTCGGGTTTCACACGTGCTGTGATCCAAAGTACAAGCAGAGTCAGCCTTATGGGAATTCCTGAGTGCCTGAGCAAGAGGTTTTAGTGCCATTTCCCCACCAGGCCCATCACTTTAAAGAGGCTCTGAGCTTAAGTGGTATTTGGCTGCCCGTAATGTGACTTTGCTAATGCCAGATGATTGACCATGGGACTAAGCTCATTTGGGGTGTGGGCTGTAGCTTATGCTCGTGGTCTGTAATTTATTGCCCCCAATGGAACATAATCCAACCACCAAAATATGTGACTGAGAATATATGACAGAGGACAATTTGCACTATTATTAGCAACAACTTCTGTCACTGATATTAATTAGCGTATATGAATTCCAGTGTTGCAAATATATGTATGGTAACTGCAGATCATTTTTGTTGTTTGTGTTCCACAAGCAGCCCTGGAGAGAGAACGTTCTTCATGGGAACATGCTAAGGCCCACTCTGAACAGGTCGACGTGGCCGTGGAACCAACGGCACGAAGACTTCGAACTTTACTCCAAACCTCCCGCTGCCTTCAGCCCAGTGCCCCCGTTCACCAATCACCTGGCAGGTAACACTCCTAGCATGCTAACAGGAACAGACTCCTTTTAAAGAGTCAACCCTTCTCGAGTAGAGTAGAAGTCTGCTTTGTGCCCTCCCTCACCCTGCTGGGTTTGGCCTCCAGGGGAGGCTCTGCAGCAGAAGCAGCTGCAGGCTGCACACACTCAGTATGGCAGATGGTTGAGGAAGGTCCTGCCTGATAAGAACTGTCCAGGTGCCATATGAGAAGAGCTGGTCTGGATAAACTACATGACCTACTGAAGGACAAACCCATGAAACTCATTTAAAATGTTTTTATGTAGAGTTTATGTATATGTTTATAAAAATGACAAATGGACTATTATTAAACAAAACTATTAAAGTACAAATGGTGTAAATATAAAATTAATTAAATACTGTACAAAATTTAGCAGATGAAGTCTAACGGATAAAGAAAAGCATTAAAAAGTGAGCGAGACCACAAAGTTGTGCTTTTGTAATTGTTAATACTTTATAATTTAGAACCGTTAATACTTCAAAGACACAAGCTTTATAGAACTGTTTGCTCGACATCAGAAACAGAACATTGAAAACCACTGGGTGTGTTTTCAGCCCAGAACAACGGACCCGCCATGCACAGAGAGGGCGGAGAGAGGGAACAGCATCAGATCAGTCCAAAACCACAGTCCTGCGTTTCCTTCACACGCCAAACCACGGCAGATCGGCCAACGCAGCGAGTGCCACTTCGGGTGAGTAAAGATGGTTCATTCAATCCAAACCTCTGCATAAGGGCAGACTTGGAAAGCAGCCAACAGCAACAACAAAAAAATAATCCATTGACTTCGAGTTAGACATTGGCGAGTAAATCACATCTCCTCAAAGCGGCTTGGATGGCAGAGAAGAAAAAGCTGCTGACTAGAACAAAACAGATTACATTTTGAACCTCCATCTGCTTTCTGCAGATGTTACTGGAGACCACACTCCTTTCAACATAGGCGAGCCTTTCTGTCTTTCACAGGCAAAGAGAAGCGTTTGCACGTATTCCAGGAACATCCTCAGACACACGGAACTCCGGCCCACACCAGCGCAGACAATACATCAGCGAAATGACAATCCATCACTCTGAACCCACAGTACACATGCACTAAAAACAGTTTGGTAGATGACCTTGGCACACCTATAGCTTCTGAATTGCTGTGGATTAAGAAGCTCTTTGGTGGTATCACATGGAGCTTTGTGAAATAAAATGAATGGAAATCAACTGGTTTAGATCATTATTTAAAAATATGGTAAAACACTACAATTGATTATAAAAGTTGGTTTAAAGAATAATCAAGGTACTTGTTACTTTAATTTGTTTGTTTCTGTTTACTATGTAACAATTAATTAACAATTAATTTAACGACCAAAGTCTCAACGAACATTTCTACTCTCAAGATGTCAGAGCAAGTCTCACTGAAGTCTATAGTGGTGGATGGAGAGAGACCAAGCTCTTCAAATGCTCATGATGCCAATCAAACCCATCAGCCAATAAAAGCCATTGAAGCATAACAACCAATCAGAATGTTGGAAAATGGTCACATCTCCTGATGATACATAAACCATCTTAGTATGTTCTGTCAAGGGGGTGTGAGCACATATATGCCCGTTTTTCCAGGACTGCCTGGGCGATCTTCTTTATATCGGCGTCGTTGTTCTCCGGAGAGCCTGGAACAGAGGCAGGTAAATTACTGACAAAACCAGTTCTGCAGAACTGACAGAAGCTTATCAGCACATTCGAATCCAGTGAACCAGAACCATGCAGCCAGAACAAGTCAATCGAGAATAATGGGAACAGTACAAGGACAGGATGCAAGCATAGATGATGGAGGTATGGTTTCTGAGTAGAGGTGAAAAGCTACTCTGTATGAAGCTGCTCTAGTTTCTAGCACCGTGAAGCACACCAGAGCTGCCCCCCAGTGACTGTTCTACTCACCTTTATATACCTGAAGCAGCCAGTAGTTGTTCTTGAAGAAAGCTTCCTTGCAGAAAGTGTTGGCGAGCAGCACCTACACCAGTCACAGATATAACATCTTAATAAAGGTCTTTCAGATGTGTAGATGTGTATAAAACCAAACAAAACAGAATAAGTATTAGCATATTTTCAAGCTGCAACCTCTTTGTGAACCCGTTTCATAATGAAAGAGAGGGTAACATTCGGGACGGACTGATTTTTTATCTAAGCTCGACATCCGTCTTCCAGAGACTCCACTAGCACAGTATGTGAGTATTACTGGTCCCTTTGAGAAGAACCACCTTACTGTTTCTTTTAGCGTAGGATCAGACCTTTGTCTCCGCACGGTTCAAATGGAATCAATGACGCACCTCTTTATTTATACAATCAAGCGCACATCCTATCAGCTCCCTCTCTCGTACTTTCTTTGCTTATCTTCTATTCCATCTTCTATTCCATTCCATCCTTTTATTCATTCATCTCTCCATACGACCAGCAGACGCAGGCTTGTGTGGTTCTGCTGGTGTTTTTAATACACAGGACTGAGTGAGAATTCTTGTTTCTGTCTCTACAGTTATGAACCTTGTGACCTCAGTAAAACAGGTTTTAAAAAAAGGCCTGCATGAAAGGTTATGTTTGATATAACAAGTTCAAATCTTGTTGTCAAATAAAAGCTTAGTTGAAATCGTGTGAAGTAAATCGTATAGTTTAAGGTAACGTTTGGTTGAGATATTCCGAGGTAAAGCTCAATGTCTGAGATAGCAGGGTAACGTTTGGATGAGATACTGAGGTAAAGGGTCAAGACCTCGTAGTCGTGGTTGTGCAGGCCGATGCTGATGGAGCGGCTGGCACGGGACAGGACTGCCGTCATGGCATAGAGGTTGATCAACGTATCAGCCACTCGCTTCAACAGCAACTGCTCCTCCACGATAGTCTGAGACGTGCAGAAAGTCAAGCACAAAGCACGTTAGCATAACAAAATGGCCGTTATGAAAAGCAGGCACTTTTCAGGGATTCAATCACTCACCCATTCATTTATTCATCTATCAAAAAAAAAAAAAACCCAAATGTTTGTAATTTTGTCCGTCTCAAATAAAATGAGTTGGAGTCGGTTGTAAAGCGTGCAAGTCTTCATGCTTCTATTTGATCTTGCTGTTTTCCAAACAGAGCGCAGATGTGTTTTGGAGCACAAACGATTTATTCCATTTTAAATGTTTCCCTTGCATAAAAATGAAGATGAAATGTGGTTAAGCTAGACAGGGAAACAGACTTTAGATTTCCGAATGATATCTAGAAATCCAGCTCTGATTGCAACAGCATGGCTTTTAATCAGTTTCAGAGAGAGAGAGAGCGCGAGAGAGCGAGTGAGCAAGAAAGAGAGAAAAACACAGAGGCAGAGAGCTGAGGACAGCTGTCTCACACATGAGGCTGTACATTACCTCAGCGCAACAGGAAAGCAGGGAATAGATGGGAGGTCCCAGCAGTGCTCACCAGGCCCACTCTAATTACCCTACACCTCACTATGGCAACGAGCAGCACACTCGGGGACATTAAACCAATACAACGCTATTTTCACCTCCCCCCCCCCTCCCCCGCGGTATTTGAAAAATGTGCAGAGGAAGCGATCAACATAAAACTCCAAACTGCCAGGAAAAAGTGAAGCTATGACAAATAAGGAATTAATACCCCAACAAACAGAGAAAGAGTGGTTTTCTTTGGCCAGACATTTTCTGCAATGTTGAAAGCCTGAATGGCTGAAGAAATGAGCGTATAACATTTCTGAAGCTTTTATGAAGGACGTACCTTTCCGTATCGGTACAGCAGGTCTTCTACAGTGGAGCCGAAGAAAGCAACATTTTGCTCCAACAACTTAGCACTGTCCTGTGGAGGACAGGGTGACATCATCAGTTACCCCAGCAACACCACTCACATCAGTCTGAGTGGCTTCATCAGCACAGTACACAGACCCCCTCACTTTTACAGTATCTGGGACCTACAGCAACACACATGTCTGAAGCCATTTAGCACAACTGCAGCATAACATGACAGCACAGCTAAAATACAACAGGTGTTACAGGTTTGTATGTGTGATATACAAGTGTGTTCGATGTTGTGTGCAAATATAAATCTCTACATTCATATATACAGAGCACGTATGCATGCAGACAGATCATTATTTCTAATACAAAACCATGACTGTGAACACGAGGTTATTTACCGTTAAACTCGGGTGCACCAGGCCCTCTTTACCGGTGAGGCCGAAGTCTTTACTCCTCCCCAGAGCACCTTGCACTTTCTTTCCCAGTATCTCAAACAGCACACCCACGTTCCCCCTCTTCAACTCCCTGCAGGGGGCGCCACGTGCATACGTTTACCAATCTGTGCTCCTTCACAGTGAAAACACAGTGCACAAATGCACAGGCACTTACAGTTTATACATACTTTATTTTTCCTGTTAGTATTTTGCCGGCGTACTGCATTCCTGTGAGAGCTATATACATCCTCAGGATCTCATTGGTGCCCTGAAAGCAAAAAATAAATAAATTAAAAAAAAATTTACTTAAAAAAAAAAAGGGGGGGGGGGGGGTATTAAGTACAAAAACTAGAATA